>JADMLL010000004.1:9577700-10071272 GCA_016920875.1 Columbicola columbae | reverse complement strand
TTTACTTCCTTAATTTTCCGCCCATCATCCTTTCGATTCCTTTTTCATCTCTCACACGAGTCTGAGTTTTATTTTTCTTTTCTTAGACTGTCACGCTTTCGGAGTGTCAGACAGTCTCACATGTCTCATGTGTTTTAGACTGACACATGTGGGTGATTCCCCATTCCAGTAGATCTTATCCGACTTCAGAGTAGAACGTATGAAAACGGTTTTTGCTTTGTTTTACGCGGTTTTTACAATTACGAACGTTATGTATTTCATAAATAGTGCACACCAATTTCATTGTAAGAATGGAAAAATCGTCACCGAATTCGCGTAACATTCTGGTTTAGAAAGTGTTCGATTACTGTATAACAATCTGTCTCACATTTTTGCATATATCAAGCACTTCCTGATTTTGTAATTAGTGAAATTAGTTCTCATTAGTCAGACCAATTAGTTGATGTGATCATTAACCATTTCATCAGTTTGGACACTAAAATACAAATTTGTGGGAGGGTAGTGTAGTGGTTACAGTTCCCGACTTGGATACATGATCGTGATCCTCCCAAAAAGGGTGAAAAACGATATTAAAACCACCACCAGATACAGATACTAAAAATAGTATTACTGGTGGAATTTGAATCTGTATGAAAAGATATTTGAAGATAGAAACTAGCATATTATAAGGTAATAGAAGTAGATAGAGAAGATAGTAGATATTAGAAGATAACAAATTCATTTAATACAAACATACAAAAACATACAAAACACAAACATGAAACAAACAAAAATACAAATACAAATACAACAAACAAATAACAACAAACATACATACAAACATACAAAAATGAAGTTATAAAGTATAACAATACATACTAAAAATAGTATATCAAGATCATTTAATTAGTTTAATGTTTGCATTGTCTACGTATTGATTACGATGCCTTTTATTGTTTGTTGATTCGATTTAACATAAGAAGACCGATAGTAGCACAAGATTAACATCGTGTGATATTATATATACATAATTTAACATATTGTTATTTAAAACAACATAACTGTTATTTAATTATAAAAATAATATTATTTTAACAAAGATTTGAATTTTAAGGATAATGAAGGAGGCTAGCTAAAACTCCTTATTAACAGGGGCAAATTAGTTAATCTGCAGATTGACTGGGTAGTATAGACATTAGTGCCTTGCGGCCCACCAAGCTAAACCGATTGAGTGAAAGGTCGATTGCTTAAGTCTGAACTATAATGCCTGACCAGTACGAAAATGTTCGAACCTGTTCTCAGAAACTGTTTGCCTCAACATATCTTTATGAGGCAATATACAGAAACAGACTGACAGATGTACATACAGATGATGCCCTGAAAGTGTACTGTATGCGTCGTAAAATCTTTTTTGGTAAGTCGTGTGTCCCAGTCACAATGGGAATTAGCCCGGGAAGGGAAAAGCTTGAGTACCAAGGCTTAAGGAGTGTCAGAAGTTACCGGTTGTTGTTTATCACACAAAACCAGTTTCCAAGTTTCTATTTCTTTTGAGAGATCAATTCCAGACATTTTCAGAAAAAGGGCAAATTCCACTGTGGGACGACTTACTGTCTACCTCTGACTGTTCCAATATTGGGTAGGTTAGCAGTAACATTTGTTGTCTCTATTTCAATTGTCTGGGATTCGCTTTTATTGTCTTGACTGAAAATATTTTTTCTTCCTTGCTGGTGGGAGATGAGGAAGCGACAGATTTATTTTTTATTTTCTTTCCTTTTTCCACTTTTATAAAAATTTTTCTTTCCCAACTTTCCCGTTTCCAGTTTCCCGCAAAAATCTTTCGTAATTATAAGTTGGGAATCATCAGTCTTCTTCTTCTTCTCAGATCCATAAAACTGTCACAACTTTTTCCGAATTTATTAAATCTTTTGTTTTTATATTTTCGTCCTTTTTCCGTCGTCAGTTCTACTTTTTATTTTTATGGTTAATGCTTATAAAAATAAAATTGATACCATTTTAAGTGAAGTTTTGATGAATCCTCTTCCTGTTGGGACGTTCTCGAAATCCTTCTCCACGGTTTGAGAAAAATCCCTTTAATGCCCACTAATGTCTTTCCCTTCTTCTGTCTTGTCCTTTCTATATATATAAATAATAGAATTCTTATTTCTGAAGTGAGTTCTTCATTAAAGTGTGCATTATTTATGAAATGAACTCCAGTCGGTTATTGAAATACCAATTCAATAAGGGAACACACACTTATGAACCCAGATAGACGGACAAATATAAGTTTCAGTTATCTTGGTAACAACAAAATTAACGTTGTTCTCTTATACTGTGCATTATTTATGAAACGAATAGTATGAAACATACTCTACTTTACTCTATTCTACATTTGAAACAGACTCCAAACGAATAATATGAATTCATATTAAAAGATTTCATCATATTAAAAGAATTTACTTAATTATATAATAAAATAAATATTTCCCTTTTAAATAATATATAACCGTGAATATATTATATAATAATATTAGGAGAGTAATAAGTTTTAAATTTGGAAAATCCAGTTCGACAGTCTTACTGGGTTTATTCAAGTACTTCCGAATTGAGGACACTGAAGAAAATTGACTGCGATTTTCTTTGTAGTACTGTGCAATACTTTTGAAATGAGATGGTCGTTAAAGTGTGCATTATTTATGAAACGAAGTGTTGATGAAAGGACGCATTACATCTGAAGCGAACTCCAAACGAATAATATAATTCCTAATCATATAATAATAATATATACATATGTAGCTACACAATAATAACGAAATAATATTTAATAATATACATTTCAGTATCTTCACTTGTATATAATATTAATATACAACGGTTAATGTATAATAATATTGACAGAACAATCCACAGACTCGAATGAAACCAGACAAACATACTGAAAGTTCAAATACTTCCGAGGGGGAAAAACAGCAGAGAATTGAATTTTCTTCGTAGTAGTGTGCATTACTTTTGAAATGAGATAGTCGTTAAAGTGTGCATTATTTATGAAACAAAGTGTTGATGAAAGGACGCATTACATTAGAAACGAATTCTAAGCAAATAATATAACTTTTAATCATATCAAATTAATATAAATATTTAATTTTTATAATAATAATGATAATATAAATATAAATATAAATTTCAATATCTCCCCTTTTAAATAATATTCAACGGGTATAGTATAATAATATTGAGAGAGCAAATAAGTCTTGGTAATCGAATGAACCCAAGGAGACTGTCGAACCGGATATTCCAAGTACTTCCGATTTTCTTTCGTAATAGTGTGCATTACTTTTGAAATGAGGTAGTCGTTTAAGTGTGCACTATTTATGAAATGAGCTTTAATAATTTCGTTTTTGATTGATGAATCTTCAGGTAATTAATTCGCGAATGTTCAGAGTCCTATCGGGTACCATAACCACCCACACAAGACCAGTAGTTATCATATAAAACGAGACCTGTGAGTATATTATAATATATAAAAGAAGCAAAAATATAAAAATAAAAAAGAGTGAACCTGATCGTTTACACAATCTGACATTTTTAGCCGAAAAAAAAGGTGAAGAGGAAGAGAAGGAAAAAAGTTCGGATAGACCAAAAAAATTATTGTTTTCCATTAGTATTATATTATTATCATTATCATTATTATTATTTTTAGCGTTTGAGGAAAAATGTTGAAAATATAAAAGGGAAAAGCCCTGGGGGGCTCAAATAAAATCTCATTTCTGGGCGCGCGAGATTCCCGGATTTGTTTACTTTTGAAAATTTTCAATGTCAGTGTTTGTTTTCATTAAAACTGTTTTTCCAGAACCTTTTTGGCGGAAAAGGAAAATCCTTTCCCCTTTGAACTCGACTATAATTCCATAATGTCTCGATAATTTTACCCGCGATGGCCTTTACTCTCCCCCGAGGTGAGAATATTCTCACTTAAATAGTAGTAGGTGTTTGATATAAAAGGCCTCGGGGGCAGAGAGACGGGGGTGGTGGATGGGGTGGTGGTCAGGCTTTTGGGTTCGACCACCGATTTCTCCTGATTAATGATGGCCATTAGTTCGAATATCCGATTGGATGCGAAGCCTGGCAGTGACTAACTATATCTCCGCCTGGTGACAGATTGCCTGTGGTAGTCGTTCAGACTTCTTTCCTTAGGTTTTGGTGGGCTTAGGGAAAAAAAATTAGGTTTCTCTAGTGCCCCGAAATCCGGTCCGATTTTGAATAATCTCGCTGTCGATGAGACGATCCCTACGTTTATCCCTGAATGAGATTGGTCTTGGAATCGGTTCTGATCTGGTACGTGATCGATTTGGTACGTGATCCTGTATACGTTACTGCTAAAGAGGAAAGCAAAAGATTTTCCTTGACTTTAACGAAGGATTTTATTTTCAAAAGTATTGCACACGATTTCTGCCGAAAGTTTGGTTTCATCCATAATTCCCACATGAAACAAAATCGGATTTTTCTTCTGCCACGACATCCGGTTCGATTTTGTCATCTCGTTTTTCATGAGACGATTCCTCCGTTTATCTCTGAATGAGATTGGTCTTGGAATCTGATCTGGTACGTGATCGATTTGTCTTTTAGTTTGTGCGAATTCGCATAGATCAAACGCACGTCAGGATGTACCGACTACTGCCTACGACGGAGAACAGGACATCCAAGCTTATTAGACGAACCAAATCCGACAAAAATGAGCACAAAATAAAAAGAACAGAAACAATTGTAAACAAATTTCATTTCATAAATAATGCACACTTTTCAAATACCCGGTGAACCCAGTAATTCATACATGCCCCCAATTTTGTATATGCAGTGCAATTTTTCTTCTGCCACGACATCCGTTCGATTTGAAAATTTGTTGTCGGTGAGACAATCCCGCGTTTATCTTCAATGATTACTGAAATTTGTGATCTGAGACAAATCCTTCCCTTTCGATTCTGTACGAATTTGAGATCAAACAATACACAGGATGGACGCGACAAGAACAGGCATCCGACCATTAGATCAACCAAATCCGTCAAACGGATCACAAGATGGAAAGAAAACACAAACATTTCGTGGAACTTTCATTTCATAAATAATGTTACCAGAATTCAAATGAAACCAAAATACATACATGAATACGCATTTACTTGAATTTTGTATCAAAGTGTGCATTACTTATGAAATAATGTTTAATATCGTACAAGTAAATGTTCGTGGATTGTTAATAGTGTGCAATATTTATGAAATAAATCGCTTGAATTCTTCACACTGATAAAATTGCTAATCATTTAGGAAAGGAATTCTTCCTCAACGAGCGTATTATTTTATAGTATTAATATAAACGAATCATTTATAAGATTGTGCATTACTTATGAAATGGATTCGTCATAAATGCGTTCAATATATATATGGAATTAATTCTTCGTGAAAGTTGTCACTGGTTTGAATGTTTTTAGTATTTTTAAACCGCATAAAACGAGACGCATAATCATGTTTAAACCTCCTACTCTAGTTTCGTTTCATAAATAATGCACAATTATACTGAAAAAAGTAATTTCATAAGCACTACCAACTTTCCAGAAGTGAGTATCACGCTCCTTTGGGGGGGAAATTTGTTTCAAAAGTAACGCACACTTTTATAAAAAAATTTATCCCATAAATATTGCACATTTTCAGTTAAAATTCATTTTATAAGTAATACAAACTTATATTATGAATTTATTGAATACGATATAATATGAGGAATTCATTTCATTAGTGGAAGTCACACTGCTATAAATATACGATTTGACAAGTAATTATTTTAAACCGCACAAAACGAGGCACATAATCATGTTTACATAACCTACTCTAAACGATATATAAGATAATATTTATATATTTCAAGGTTATACTGAATGGAGATGTAAAAGAATTTGGATTGTGTCAAAGGAAAGTTTTTTCTCTTCGTTACTTTGGTCTCACTCCAACTTGAAAACCTATTTCTGGTGGTTAATGAAAGGCAGCCGGTGGAAAGGTTGAAGCTTTTGAGCTTAAAGCTATAAAGCTACACCGCATTTGGGGGCAGGAGGCAAGGGGGGGGGGCGGGGGTATTGTCTGAAATGTCTGACGTGGGAACCGCAATTCCTAAGGAATCATAGAACCACAGGTAAACCCTCTTATAAATTGGTTTCTAGAAAAGCCCCGTGTTATACGAGACCCGTGAGAACTTTATCCGGTCTAACTTCCCGTGAATTTTATCTTTTTGTTCTTTCTCTCTTCTTTCTCTGGCAACATGACCACGCACGCACGCGTTTCCAACATCGATCACGTACCACGAGGAAAAGGTTAAAACGTTTTGAATATTTTTCATTTTTCCTCTTTAACCACGGCTTTAGTCACCGCCGAAGGAAACACACGTGATTCTCATACAACGCGGTTTCTCTGAGGCCCTACTCTCTGTTGTGAAATGTTGGGAACGAAAGACTAGAAGTGTGCATTAATTATGAAACTAATTGCCTCACTTGTCAAATTGTATATTTATAGCAGTGTGTCTTCTACTAATGAAATGAATTCCTCATATTATATATAGTATTCAATAAATTCATAATATAAGTTTGTATTACTTATAAAATGAATTTTACTGAAAATGTGCAATATTTATGGGATAAATTTTTTGATAAAAGTGCGCGTTACTTTTGAAATGAAATTTCCCCCCAAAAGGAGCGTGATACTCACTTCTGGAAAGTTGGTAGTGCTTGAGAAATTACTTTTTTCCGTATAATTGTGCATTATTTATGAAACGAAACTAGAGTAGGTTATATAAACATGATTATGCGCCTCGTTTTATGCGGTTTAGAAGTACTAAAAACATTCGGAACCATGACAACTTTCACGAAGAATTAATTTCATAGATATATTGAACGCATTTATGACGAATCCATTTCATAAGTAATGCACATTTTATATCATGTTGAAGAATTTATTTCATAAATATTGCACACTATTTACAATTAATTCCACGAACATTCACGAACATGATTATAAAGGTGGATGCCCTGTTCTCCGTCGTAGACTATACTTCGTACATATTTGACCATAAGTTTCATAAGTATTGCACACTTTTATACAAAATTGAAGTCGGGCATGTGAATTACTAGTTTCACGGGTATTTGAAAAGTGTGCATTATTTATGAAATGAAATTTGTTTACAATTGTTTCTGTTCTTTTTATTTTGTGCTCATTTTTGTCAGATTTGGTTGGTCTAATAAGTTTGGATGTCCTGTTCTCCGTCGTAGACAGTAGTCGGTATATCCTGACGTGCTGTTTGATCTATGCGAATTCGCACAAGCTAAAAGACAAATCGATCACGTACCAGATCAGAACCGATTCCAAGACCAATCTCATTCACCGAAAACGAGATGATTCAAAATGGAACCGGATGTCGTGGCAGAAGAAAAATCCGATTTTATTTCACGTGGGAATTATTGATGAAACCAAACTTTCGGCAGAAATCGTGTGCAATACTTTTGAAAATAAAATCCTTCGTTAAAGTCAAGGAAAATCGTTTGCTTTCCTCTTTAGCAGTGACGTATACAGGATTCTAACAAAGTATTTATCTGGGAAAATTATCTTGAGGGAATAATAAACAGTTTGAAAAACGGTTAGAGGAGGACGTGGTAGGATAGGATGGAGAGGAGGCGGGGGGAGGAGTGGTATAGAAACTTTCCGAGTTCTCTTACTCCCGAGGAAGAGCTTTCCCTCAAGAAAAATGTAAATGAAGGCTTTACCGGTTCCGATATAAGACGCATAATGGTCAGTCTCTTGAACTATAACATGGTTCCGGGGAAATCAATTAATTTAAATGTTTCTCACCGGAGGGGAATAATTCAAATTTATTAATGCAAATAAGGTTTGTTCTGGAATGATGGCCGCCACTACCCCCCTTACCTCCCCGCTCCCCGAAAACAGATTTTTTTTTAGTACCGGCGACTAAAGAAGGAGTATAATGAATGAAAAATTAACTTCTTTTGATATTTTATTTATTTATTTATTTATACTTGAGGTTATTTATTAATAAAATATAAAAGAATATAAACGAACCGAAGGGAATCAACTTTATTTTGGACGCTGGAATTTATACAGGCGTCGATCTGTCTTCTTAGGCGACAACAAACTGTCCAATACCCATTCGCATGATGGGAAATTTAATTGTAAGAAGGGCATAACTACTATTTATTAATATGTACTAGAAATAACTTCATATTTCATAAGTAATGCACACGAGACTTTGTTTCAAAAGTAATGCACACCTACAAGACTTTTGAGTTTTACTCCCGCTTCTTACCCTTCGGTATAACACTACTATCACCTATCCGTTTCAAAAGTATTGCACACGTCTATCACCTATCCATTTCAAAAATAATAACAGACCTCCCTGTAAGTGTGCAATATTTATGAAATGAAATTTCCCTACAAGTGTTCAGTATTCTTGAAACAATCTCCGTACAAGTGTGCAATATTTATGAAATCGAATGTCCCTGCAAGTGTGCAATATTTATGAAATGAAAGTTCCCCAAAAGTGTTCAGTATTTTTGAAACCAAATCTCCGTACAAGTGTGCAATATTTATGAAATGAAATCTTCGAGTCCAAGGCAACAAATAATAAGTTTGGGGATTTCTATCTAGGGAAGGGACCAGTGTCTTAGTCTCAGAACCGGATAAAGGATATATCTGGGAATCCTTTCAATAGAAGAGGATGAAGACTAAAAAGAGGTTCCAAGAAAATAATATTTAAAAAAATGAGAGAGAAAGAGGACAAAGAAAATGATACAGGATGCGATCGTAGGGATGCTGTTTTGGAGTCGAATTTAAATTTTCATTTTGTCGATAATTCAATTTATGTCTTAAGTAAAAATAAATCTGAAGCACAGAAATAAATTTTTAAGGGCAGAAATGATTAGTGAACCGGAAAATGTATCAATCATTTTGCCCCCAACCCCCCCTCGCCCCGTCCTCCAAAAATGACGTAACGAAATCATTTTTCAATTTGAGACCTCCGCTTCCTCCTAAATGAAATCTGTCGAAAATCTGATTTCTTACGTAACGTTTAAATCGGAAGTCCAGAGTTTTATGAGACGGATTCTCGATGGGAGTGTGCATTACTTTGAAACGAGATCAAAGTAAAAGTGTGCATTATTTATGAAAAATAGGGGGTAGACGTTTCATACCAAAAATTGATGTCACCAACCGTGGGCGATTTGAGTATATAAGAGAGACAACGAATGATAAGAGATTGTTATATTATTATATAGGTAATAGTATATAAATAAAGTATATAATTAATAATTTTATTTCCGGTTTTATTGTTATACAAAGTATAAATAGGGATGGCGTTTATGTCAGACGAAATAAATCAGATCGTAGGGAAGGTATAAAGATGGAAGTAGTCTCTGTGTAGAATTTTGCTTGGGTCCATAACTTCTTATTAATCAGACTTGCAACCACTTCCGGTTAATAAAATGATGAAAAATTATTTTTAGAATGAAACAAATCACTGTTGAAAAGGTTAATGCGGCATGGAGCCACATCCCTCTAATCCTCCTTCCTCTTCATTCATTTAGCCGTTAGTCTCTTCCTCTCAATGGGATGCTGTTGCTGTCGCTGCTCCAGCTCCAGGGAAGGAATCAGTCTAATTTGATTTATATAATCGAATTCAGCGCTCTAAATTTTCTTTTCTCCTTTCTCCGTTCTCTTATTCTCCAGCTAAACAATGAGTAGGGAAGAGAAACGAGAGATAATGAACGTTCGTGTAAAATGATCAAGGCAAAAATGTTAAATGGAATGAGCAAAGAATTCATCGGATCTCCCAAATTGACTACAGTGCTGCCAACCGGAGAGATATTAAATCACACAACAATATTTCCAAGTGCTAACTTAACGAATTCGACCCATCCAATGATATCTAATTCGAACATATTAGACATTCAGAGCACGATTCAGATAAGCACGAACGAAGTGCCCAGCACCATCTTGACGAACGCTGAAGCCGTCGCGGTCGTTCCGGCTATAGTCAAAGGATTCGTGATGGGCACGATCATAGTGACAGCCGTTCTCGGTAACATCTTAGTCATAATAAGCGTGATACGTCACCGGAAACTGAGAGTGATAACTAATTATTACGTCGTTAGTTTGGCAATGGCCGATTTGCTCGTCGCGTTGTGTGCCATGACGTTTAACGCGAGCGTCGAACTCACGAACGGCTCGTGGCTGTTCGGCTATTTCATGTGCGATGTTTATAATAGCTTGGACGTGTATTTCTCGACTGCGAGCATCCTCCATTTGTGCTGTATAAGTGTTGATAGATATTACGCGATCGTTCGTCCTCTTCAGTATCCGATAACCATGACGCATAGAACGGTTACGTTTATGCTCGCGAACGTTTGGATATTGCCCGCTCTCATTAGCTTTACGCCGATATTCCTTGGATGGTATACGACTAAGGAACATCAGGATTTTCGGAAAACGAATCCGAACGTTTGTATATTCGTTGTGAATAAATATTACGCTTTGATATCCTCGGGTGTGAGCTTTTGGATACCTGGAATAGTGATGGTTGTTATGTATTATAAGATATATAAGGAAGCCGTTCGCCAGAGAAAGGCTTTGAGTAGAACTTCTTCTAATATTGTTCTTAATTCCATTCATCAGCATCGACGCCAGACGCATAGAATCCACTACCACCATCACCTACATCCGAGCGATGGAAACATCGAAATACCTGGAAATCCCAGGTTTTCCATTTCCAGCGGGAGTTATGGAGCTACGTCTAAAACGAGTCCGACTGTGGAAGTTAGTATGAACGGTAAGTCTCTCATCATTTTTAATACTTTCACAACCTACATAACTCTTATTACGAGATAACTCGTAGTCTCTAAGTGCTATCTTGTGAATCGCTGTTGTTCATTCAAAGATTCGACGTCAGCATTCGTTGTAGTAGCAAACCGTTACCCCTGAGATTTTGTGCAGAAGTTATTCTATGTCGTCCTACGTGAAAACGAATTAACTCGTAGACAATTCACAGTGTCTGGGGACACAAAAACTAATTCGATGAAACGGAAGTGGGAGTCTCGTTTCCAGTTATCGGCGAATCGGTCAGTAAGTTGTAAACTTGGTCGTCGTAGGTTTCGTGATGATGTTAGTAGGTCAGTTGAGCTTTGACTCGGAGTAACAGCTCACAAATCGGATGCGTATAAGTTTGTATAAGTGAGAGTCTATTCGGATGCGTTACTGAATTTCTAACCAGACAATAACAAAACGCGTAAAAAAAGACCGAGTGTGATTAGGTGAATGTTAGAACAACGCCAAGAAATGTGTTGGTGAATGTAGATGAGTGGGTGTGCAATATTTATGAAATGGAATCTCCCTGCAAATGTGCAATATTTATGAAATGAAATCTCTGTACAAGTGTGCAATATTTATGAAATGGAATCTGCAAGATGTGCAATATTTATGAAATGGAATCTCCTGCAAGTGTGCAATATTTATGAAATGGAATCTCCCTGCAAGTGTGCAATATTTATGAAATGAATCTCCGTACAAGTGTGCAATATTTATGAAACCAAATCTCTCTACAAGTGTGTAGTATTTTATAGAATCAAATTTTCCTACAAACACCATTTGTGAAATCAGATCTTCCCACCAATGTGCAGTATTTATGAAAGTATTTGTCCACAAATTTGAGCCTCACTTGTGAAACTAATTTTTTATACTACTGAACAACTACAAAACCAAATTCAACACACCATACTGTTAACAAAATGATTTTGTAAAAAATCAAAACGAAAAAGACCCTTAAAATTAGGTTAGACCCCCTTCGCCTCCCTTAAAAACCTCTTTCAGTCAATATGCGGATGATATTCTTATATCATATCAATAAAACCAGATTCTGTATATATATATTATGTTCAATTTCGCCTCCTCTTCCGGCCAGACAAAATCGAATTAGACTCGGATATGGTCAGATAGGGGTTGAAGAAAGCACGAGTCATTTATAGCCGGTTTCAGGCTCTAAAACTAAAATTTTTCTTTCTTTTATTTCACCCCGCACCCCGCACCCGCCCCTTCCCGTTCCAAAATTTGTGTTTTAACTCTTTTACTTATTTTCGCAGAGTTTCTTGAGAATTTTCTCTTGTTGGGAAAATTTGAAAGCTTTCACAGTAGGGAATTCTAACTTCTTCTTCTTCTTCGTCGTCGTCGTCTTTTTTTGCCGTCGTCTTCCTCTCAAACTTCGACTAATGCCTTCTATGCTTAAGTAATCTTTGAGATAGAAATGACAAATTAAAAGTTTCTGCTCGTCGTAAGCAAACAAAAAGGTTTTAAGCAAAAATCTTCGTTTTGCCAATTTTCGCATGGCCAGGCCACTGTCCCACAAATCTATTTTGCGAAAAAGAAAAGTTTCGACTTCGTCTTTGTCCCATTTCGAAGTTGGCCCATTTTCGCTGTAAGTTTGTTGAGAGTGGAGGCGAAGGGGTGGGGGGAGGTCGGAAGTATCAGGATTTACTGTTATTTACTCCGGGAAAACAAGTTTCCCCAAAGAATCGGACGGGGGGGAGGGGGGTTAAGTGCACCCCCAACACACGCTCACCACATATTTCGTTTTGCTTGACTTATTCCTTCGATAACAATAAAAAGGAAATTGGATGAGGGCACACACACACACAGACACAAAGTCAATTTCCCAGGCACGGGGACCTTTTCCGAGGTTGACACGACCCCGATGGAATTATAACGTGTCATCTCTCATCCTTCAACTTCCGGTATTTTCATTAGGCTAAGTGATATACGGTTAAATGTCAACCCCCGATGGCATGAATACGATAATCAAATGTGATTCGAAACCTCCCCCCCGGGTTCCTCTCTTTCTCTGGTGGAGGTTTTTGATTGTGAAACGCTTGAAAGGTCTCCGGAGAGGACTCGATGCCAACAATCTCGACTCCTGTTGGCGGTGACAGTAAAACAAAATTTTGGCGTCAAGTGCGGGAATCGGAAATGCAGGCGCTAACTACAATACATTTCGATTGAGAGGACAAATTATTGTGATGGATGGGGGTGGGGGTACAATGACGGACAACAGGAATTTTAATTTGAGATTTGTTGGCGAGGATGACCGCTCTCGAAAATACGTTTTTCATACGAATCGAGTTTAGACGATTGTATAACTGTTTGTTTTTTATTTGTTTGTTTGTTTTGGTGTATAGACGATGAAGACGTGAAAATTGACTGAAGACAATGCTCGTTGATTGGCTATAATTAGGTCTTGTGACTTTGGTTGGCTTCACCATTTTTTTTGAAGAAATTAGAAACGTAATCGAATCAACTCCTCTTTTTGATGAGATTAAACTCGGTAATTTTAAAAAGAGATTTTTCAGAAATATTGCACACTATAATGAAAAATATTTTTAAAGGTAGTGCACGATTTCGGAGACTTTATTTCATAAATAATTCGCATTAGTGTAAGGAGTTCATTACAAAACACTTTCATGATGTATCTGTTTCAAAAATATTGCACAAAGCTAACACATATTCATTTCACAAATATTGCACACTCTCATCTCAAATCCATTTTTAAAATACCGCACACTTCCACGTCATATCCATGTTAAAAATATTGCACACTTTCATCAAATGTTCATTTCAAAAATATTGCACACTTTCATATATTCATTTCAAAAATATTGCACACTTTCATCCTGAATTCATTTCAAAAATATTGCACACTTTCATCTTGAATTCATTTCAAAAATATTGCACACTTTCATCCTGAATTCATTTCAAAAATATTGCACATTTCCACCTCATATCCATTTCAAAATATTGCACACTCTCATCTCAAATTCATTTTTAAAATATTGCACACGTCCACCACATATTCATGTCAAAAATATTGCACATTCTCATCTCGTATCCATTTCAAAAGTATTGCACATTCTCACCTTCATATTTATTTAAAAACCTTTCACAACTTCATCGCTAGCAATCACTATTTCAGCAACGGTTATTTCAAGAAACACTCCGCTCTGGCAGGAATTCATTTTACCTAAAATACTTTTTGACTTTGACAACACCCCCGAAATCCCCTCCTCTTTTGCCAAAAAAGTTTCCCATACTCGCTTCGAAAACAGAAAAGTTTTGAAAGCGATTAAATTCGAAGAAGGAAAACTGCTCGCGACACATCCAAGGTAACATTTTAGAAGTAAACGAGAGAGATCGGACGAAGTTATGGTAACATTGAGAAAAATGTGCGAGTTGGACGCGTGTGTGAGTGTTGTGCGAATGTGTCAGAAACTTTTGCTTTCTGTACGAAAAGTTTGTTTTCACTTTTTTTTTATTGTTTTTGTTTTTCCAACACTTGTTTCCAGCCGCCATCTTTATCATAAAAATCATTCATACTAGTGTTATTGTTATTAACAGTTGAAAAGTATTAATAAATAAGAGGTTATGAATTGTATTAAAAAGGCTCGAGTGTTCTCGAAGGAATTTAAAAGATTTTTGAATTCTGTAACCGTGTCGAAAGAACAAACAAACAAAAAATCTGAAAATGTTTTATGGCGGCCATTTTTCCAGAAACCATAAAGGAAGCAAAATCTCATTTCCAGAGACACTTTCCTAACTTTATGATACGATTCTTTCGAGTTACAAACCGAGGCTCTAACTTTTTCTTGCTCACTAAAATGAAATTGTGTGGTGGGCGAGGAACGTGGCAGGAGACGATGTTGTTGTTATGATTCGGTGAGAGTTTAATACCGTTTTTAACTGTTGTATGTATGGGACGAGCTTCCAACAACAATTTCACTACTCAGGCACTTTGACCAGGCAACTGATTCGGTGGGAAAGCTTTTGAACGTTATACTTCTTACGTTTCCGTTTGGCGCCAAATTCTCCATCATTCAGTGACGATGTCTTGTTGGCCATTGTTTCATTCTAATTCCACGTCTGTCAAATCTATTCGTTCAAACTACAAACCGAGACTCCAAAACACTTTCTTTACACACTAAAATGAAGTTGTGTAGTAGCAAGAGAGAGACGGGGCAGAAGATAATGTTATTGTTGTAATTCGATGAGTTTTTAAGCGTTGTACGTTTGGTTGGAGCTTTCGACTACCACTTTTCTACTCAGTCACTTTGAGCAGTCAACTATTTGGTGACGACGTCTTGTTGGCCATTGTTTCATTCTAATTCCACGTCAGCCAAATCTATTCGTTCAAACTACAAACCGAGACTCCAAAACTTTTTTCTTACTCACTAAAGTGAAATTGTGTTGGGAGCAAGGGACGTGGCAGGAGATAATGTTATTGTTGTGATGAGAGTTTATTTCCGTTTTTAAACGATGGATGTATGGTTCCACTACCACTTCCATACTTAGTCACTTTGACCAGTCAAACGATTCGGTGGGAGAGCTTTTGCATGTTATACTTCCCATGTTTCCGCTTGGCGCTAAACGCTCAGTGATGTCCTGTCGGCCAATGTTTCATTCTAACCCCACGTCAGCCAAACCCTTTCGTTCAGACCATAAATGCAGACTAACTTTTTTCTCTTGAGCAGTAAAATGAAAGTGTTGTGAGCGAGGGACGTGACAGTAGACAATTTTATTGTTATGATCCTGTGAGAGTTTAATTTCGTTTTTTTAACTCTCAGATGGTTTGAGCTTTCGAATATCACTTCCATAATCAGACAATTCCGCCAGTCAATCGATTCGGTGAGAGCCAAACTCTTTCACCATTTGACGACATTGCGACGACGTCCTGTTGGCCATTGTTTCATTCTACTCCCACGTCAGCCAAATGTCTTCGTTCAAACTACAAATCGAGATTCCAAAACTTTTTTCTTACTCACTAAAATAAAATTGTGTTGTGGGCGAGGGACGTGGCAGTAGACATTTGTATTGTTATGATTCGTTGGGAGTTTAATTTCGTCTTTTAACTCTCAGATGTATGGTTCGAGCTTTCTACTATCACTTGCCTACTCAGGCAATTTCTGCAGTCACCCGACTTTGGTGAGAGCTAAACTTTCCACCATTCGGTGACGACATCCTGTTGGTTATTGTTTCATTCTACTTCCACGCCAGCCAAATCCTTTCGTTCAAACTAAAATGAAATTATATGGTAAGCGAGAGAGAGAGACGTGGCAGGATACGATGTCATTGTTATGATTCGATGAGAGTTTAATTCCGTTTTTAACCGTTGGTTGGAGCTTTCGACTATTACTTCCATACTTAGTCACTTTGATCAGTTAACCGATTCGGTGGGAAAGCTTTTCCATGTTATACTTCTTACGCCACTTTCCACCATTCGGTGACGACGTCCTATTCGCCATTGTTTCATTTTAATCCCACGTCAGCCAAATATCTTCGTTCAAACTACAAACCGAGACTCCAAAACTTTTTCTTACTCACTAAAGTAAAATTTTGTGGTAAGCGAGAGAGAGTCGTGGCAGGAGACGATATTATGATTCGGTGAAAGTTTAATTCCGTTTCTAACTCTTAGAAAAATGACCTTTTCACCATTGCTTCCCTACTTAGACCACTCAACCGATTCCGTGAGAGAGCTTTTACATGTTATACATCCAAACTGTTGAGATTGGTAGTCAAAATGAGATTCGTATACAAGCAACCACAATAACTTGAAATCAACAACCATAACAAGCAGCCAACTTTTGAACACACACTGGTACCAACACAAAAGGTTGATTATATCCAAAACAAACTCTCCACCCTTTCGGCCATTGTCTCATTCTAATCCCACGTCAGCAAATCTCTTAATCTCATGTCCTTAACTGAATTTAATGCCAAAATAGTTTTTTAATGTTTCTGAAGAGTGGGAAACGTGAGGAATATTTAAAACCGCGACTGGAGAAGAAGCATCTTTTGAAAAGTTTAGGCGCCATGTTTTCCTGACTTTTTCTTCCTTCTCGAAATAATCTTCGCAGGGAAAAAAAAATCCCGCAAAGTTTATTCTTTCATTTCCTTCCGTTTTTCTAAAACAATCTCAACCCTCCCTCGAAGGCCTTTAATTTCTCGAATCGAAATTAAAACTATAATCAAGGAGTTTCCATTTTAACCGGAAAGTAAATAGAGAGAGGAAAAAATTCGTCCCGTTAAACCTCAAAACGCTAATTAAATTTTGTAAGAAAAATTGAAGATTTAAAATTTAAGGTTAAACATTTTTTAGTGGAGAAAATGAAATGAATGAGAGAGGAAGTGTGGGCATGCAGGGAGGAAGTGAGATAGAGAGAGAGAGAGAGGAAGGATTGAAACCTTTTCCAGTTTTATTTTTACTAAAATAAAAGGAGGAAGAAATAAAATAAAAAAAGGAGAAGGGAAAGGAAATGGTATAATCCTTTAAGGGAAACCTTGATATCATTGTGAATCAGATCATGTATTAAATTAATGAAAGACTTTTTTTTCTGGAAAGTTTCAGTGGCGAAGAGCTGGAGGGAAGCCGAATGGGGAATTGCGGATGGAATGATAACTTTGGCCACGGGATTATGAGGACGCAAATTCTTTTTCTCCTCTTTTTTGGTGTAGTCCTTTCCCCGATTTATTTTACGCGGTTTTGTGACGATCGTATTATGCATGGAATTATACGAAATAATATAATGTATACTATTATAATAATCAACCCCTATTTCGGTGAGGGGTGTTGGAAGTAGAGCTTATAATTAAAATACAGATGTCTTCATGTCAGTGTCCAGGATAAAACTTCGTAATTATGGAGACAATTTTTTAGTTTTTCTGGATTCGGGATTTTTAGAAGGTTGGTCAAATTGTATTTTGGTGTGTCTTCTTCTTCTTCTTCTTTCAGATTTTCTGTTAGAGACATAAACGGGGCACTCGAAGACGAAGATGTGTCTCTGTAGCGTCTCATTGACTTGAAGTTTGCATGTTTTGGTTTTGGTTCATTTGTAAATGCCGGTAGATTTGATTTGGGTTAGACGCAATAATGGAGTAGAGTTAGGTTCGTGTTGGCACTACTGCTTCCGTTAATATGCTGTCTTATGGAGTTTGTGTCAAGACTTGTAGTTTTGGTCTCAGTCATCATCATAGTGTGTCGTTGAAGGTTGGCAATCAACAGGGCTATAGTGACTGTGGCGATGCTAACCATAGACAGCAAAGACAGATTGTAGTGTAAATAGTGTTAAGTGATAAGTCGTGGAAGTATAATTCGTGGAAACATTCGATTTTACCCGCCAATAATCGAAGTGTTGATACCCCTACGTCAGGCAAAGTGATGTAGCTCAGTTTTCTCCTGAAGTGCCAGCGAGTAGGGTACCACAGTGACCTTAGAGGTTGCTGCTCGGATGTTATGCCTAACCGATCTCTTAGGTTCTTGAGCCACGACGCTTTTCTTCCTCCAGGGCGTCGCTTTTCCCTCTATTGGGCGTTGTTCTCGGCGATGGTTATAGCATACAAGGATGAAATGTGTCATCTCCCACAAAGAAACAACAACTGTATGACTTCTCACGAGCTACAGTGTTCAAGATAGTGACAGGATACAGAAAACAAGAGGAAACATATTTGACTAAGAGGAATAGTGGACGAAAGGCAAAGTAAAGACAGAGACCGACGACCAGACAACACAAACTATCGTGGTAAAAGTGGTAGCAGAACTCAACACCCATCTTGAGAATACCGTATTGTCAGAAACTGTACGTCAGGTGTTTCCATTATTTTGTCCAACCACTGTATATCGAATTGCGTATATAATTTAATTCATGACCCCGAATCGAAATTTCGATTTCCGGTTTCCCTGGTGCTATTATTTCCAACCCAATCCTCTTGTAAGTGTTCAAATACCCCACGACTCTCCGCCATTGTTGATGTGAAAATGGTTTCGCACTATTTCAAAAATAATGTTTTTAAAATCCGACGACCTACACTCTTGAAAAGTTTTCTTTTCCTTGGTCTCATCAAAATCGGAAACATATCCATTGTCTGAATGAATTCACACTTGAGAAAACATGAAAAAAATCATCGCAGCGCCATGTTTCCATGTTTTCTCCTATTATGTTGTGATTATGTGGTATTCAGTTTGTGGACTCCCTTTTTTGTTTTCTCGCTCTCACTCTCGCTCGATAACTCATTCTCGAGCTTTGGAAGAAATAAAATTTTTAGAATATCTTCCTCCTGACATTTATTTAATAAAATACGCAGCCTTGAATTGCTTCCATAAAAGCGTAATTTTTTATTGTTTGTACGAGTCAAAACCTTTTTCCCTTCCTCTCTTCCGCTTCCACTTTCCACGAAAAAGGAGGTCAACAGAAGAACCTCTTTTTCCTCTTCCTTTCATCCCTTTTCCTCTTAATCTATGTCTGTTGGGAGGAGGAGATCAGGGCGGGGGAGGGGATTAATTAATATTTTTTATTTTATAATTAGGTTATATTATAAATTTATTCTGTTGGGTTTTGAGATTCTCGTATTATTCCAAAGGGACGTATCCGGATGTGGTGCTATAGTACCCTCCTCAAAATGTCCGCTGTACCTATAAGCGCTACCTCTTGGGCTATGTGGGCTTTTGGCTGTCTTAAAACCCGGAGTAGATTTTTGTTTCTTGATATCATCATCATCATTATTATAAGTTATATACAATATATTGGTGGGGTAGTTGCGAGGGAGGATTCGAATTTACGCTTATAACTACTTAGTCAGATGCCTTAACCCCTATATTACAGGGATCCCACATAGATATATATTATATATTATGTATAACTATTTATTTTATTTTTATCTTATCTTCTATGTCTTCTTAATCATCCTTTTCTTCATTCTTTTCTGGAATCAGGCTCAAGGGACTGGACAAATCCTCTCCAGCACTTCTCTAGTAGTCTTCGTTTCTTATGTCATCTCCTTGGCCCTTGCAGCACTCAAGTCAGTTTATTTGAGGTCATTCTTGCTTTCAGTCGAAATCATTTTTCATAAATATTGCACACGTTCTTGAATAGTTCATTTTATAAATTTCGGTGGTAGGTTTGTGGTTAAAGCCCCCGGCTAGACATTATAGTTGTGAGTTGGAAGCTTCTATCGTATTCTGTTATGCCCAAGACTGAACATCAAGGCTCAAATAAATATCAAATTATGCACGATTTGATCAAGATCCCATTTCATAAATATTGCACACTTGCGAAGTGTTTAATAAATAAACAGCCCAGATTTTTAGTCAGTCTTATTTGAGCCTGGAAGTACTTGTACATCTTGTTCAGCAGTCTGCCAGGATTCTTTCCATCTTCTTCTCACCGTCTGGTGAACTTCCACCATTTTGTGTGGGTGATGAACCACTAAGACCACATGTATCCCACTTACGACATTACCTTCTATACATAAATCGTGGAAGAGCTAATTATACCATAACATATACACTCGATCAATATGCTATCAGACGGTTGGGAAAAGGGTGAGAGTTTGAGGCTTTCCATTCATACAGTTATACTCAAAAGTGAAAAACGGACAGAGCCTTCCGGTAGACGTAATATATTTTGATTTCGTACGAGACTTAACTTGTTAACTAGACACAAAAGCAATTTGATTGCGGAACATCCTTTGACTTCATCAGTTCTCTCTCTCTCTAATCTTCATATAAAATCCAGAAATAGATGGAACTAGGCAATAACCGCATTGGAACAATTTAATCAAGAAGGCTTTTCAAAAGCCTTCTTGTTTCTTATTTCAGCGAATTGAGTTTCTCTTGAGACTTTTCTTCTTCTTCTTCTTCTCTCTCTCTCTTTCATTGTATCTCTTAATTTATTAGAATTCTAATTCTCGGTGCTTCATTAAATTATTAAAATCGTCATTTCGTAGTCAACTCCTTACTTAAGAAAGGCGGTGGGTCGAGGGGAGGGGTGGGAAGAAGAAGATCCTATTAAAATATAAACGACGTAAATTAAAAGAAGTTAGGCAAAAAGAAAAACCGGAAATGGCCCCCGTCTCCGTTTTCCGCGTCAAACTTTTCGTGAGAAACTTTTTAATTTTTCATTTTGGATTGATTTACCTTTTGAGAATTTAAATCGGCTTCGTAAGATCAGCAGTTTGATGACCCAGAGTGTCAGTGTCCTGGGTTGGTGAGAACCAGAATCACCCACGTTTTTGAGTTCCTAAGTTTTCTAAATTTGGGGCTGAATTGGGTTGTGTTTCAAAAGGCGGTTCAAATATAGTTTACCAACCCCAAGGCACTGTCAACAAGGGGTAGAAATGGCGGATGTGTAGAGTTAAAATACCGGAAATTCGGTCGGTATGGAAATTTCTTTGAGTATTAAGCCGCATCAAAGGTCACTGACACAATAGGGGTAGTTCCACCCGAGTCAGTGTAAATTCCAAGTCAGCTAACCAGTCAGAGATCAGAAGTCCGTCACAGTTGGTTCAAGTAGTGTGTTCAGAGTAATCAGAGCTACTACAGCAATCAGTGATTACGTTGTCCATTTATACTCCCGGACTCTTGGTGTTGAATTAGTCAGTTCGGACATTCACGTCCTAAAGCTGGCGTTAGTCTTCAAAGCTCGAGTCACTAAATTGTGCTGATTGTCAGCTACCTTAATACTGTTTTAAGGTCGTTACTCCTACAGAATGAATTTATTTATTTATTTATTTCTCTAACAAACGGAAAGAAAAATGGAATTGTATCAACCGCTTCTTGCTGCTATTTATTTTCACACGGATGCTCCACTTCTCTTCCACCTCTAAATCCTCCTCGTTTTTTATTTTCGCTTTGGTTTTCTTCTTCGCACGACTTATACAGACAATAAATCAAAAGAAATAGATAAAAATTTTGTATTTCGAAACCGGAAGGAGGAAAGGGGAAGTAGATAGTAGCAGGAGAGAAAAAAAAGACTTTTTCAACAATTATTTAAATTTTGAATATATACTCCTGTCAACCGGTTATACTTCTCACTCCTTGCAAAAAAAAATTCTCCATCTCGATTTATATTTTATCATATATATATAAAATAAAATGTTGGAGTTTTTATTTTATAATGATGATGTGAGAGTTTGAAAAAGTTTTTTTTGAAAACGTTGAATGACGAGCATGACTGTCATCGAGTGAGTGAGTGAGTGAGAGGGTTGATGGTTTGAAATGTTGAAAAGACACGACTCAGCTTTTTATCTAGATTTTGTGAAAAGGTTTAATGGAGAAAATGTAACAGGTCGTCAAATATCATGACTGATAGTGTGTGTGTGTGTGTGGTTGTGTTGGATGGTTGAAATAAATTTTCATAAATTTTAAAACTTTGGGGAGTCAAATTTTAACAATAATCTTAGCCCCGTTTGGGTTGTAGCGAACTATACGTGGATACTTTGTCCCAAATTTTTTCGTTTAAGGTTCAGAAAGTTTAATTTTTATGTTTGCCTCACTGGTTATCCTCTTTCGTATAGTCTGCTGGTAGCGCTGAACCCATTTTCCTAGATGAACTTGGAGATGGAAACTCGGACACCCCATTTCGCTCTTATTCTGCAATAGCACCTGAGTTTCCCTCTATCCATGGTCCAGTCCCTGCATCCTATAGCTGTTTCATCTGTGATTTTAATCGCTTTCATGCCTTCCTCTCTTCTCAGGAACACTTCACCCTTCCTGGTCCTGACAAATTTAAATTTCCCTTCCGGGTTACTGTCCGATTTCTTTAGTTTTCTGGCCTCCAGAAAGAAGATGTCTCCCCTCGACTTTTGTTAGATCTTCGTGGACCAAAATTTTAAAGATGAGTTCAGGCCTTACTCGTGAGTAGGGGTCTGCTCCTGCTTTTATTCAGGAACTCATTTCTGGCCTCTCTCTGCACTTTATGGGCGATATCTACATCCGACGGAGACAGCGAACTGTGGACTACTTTGACCATGTTTAATATTATGTCCATAGTGTCTTCATCCCTGTGATCCGGAATGCCTTCCACAACGTACATTTCATAATTGTAATGCCGAGAAGGGTAAACAATTTCAAAATATAAATAAAATAAATAAATTTTTACGTTAAAACTGGGATTTACACAAAATAACGACTTTAACATAAACATCAGCTGTTTTTCACAACCAGAATGTCACCCACGAACCCGTAGGTTCAGAAACCTAGACTTTCCGGAAACCGAACTCTCTAGAAACCTCCTCTCTCTCATAAGCTCTTTACGGGAGAAGGATTTCATAGACTCCGGCAGGTTCAAGATAGCCTGCAATGGTCCTGCTGGAATCTGCACTTAAATTTGTGTGTCAAGGTTTTGCAGGAAGTCACCTGAGAGCTAAAACGAACTATCTCCAACATTGAAACTATGTAAAACAAATGAGATTTCAGAAACCAAAAATCTAAAATTTCTTCTTTGGTTCTTCATGAAGAACTCTGACAAACACCAACTTAGCTTTAACTAAGCCAAAACAAAAATGAGACCCCGTCCTGTTGAAAACATGAGTCTCGCTTGCTTTTCTTATCTTTGACCATAAGCGAAACTACCTCTTCTCTGGGTGTCCACATCTTACCGAGAGCAACACGAGTTATTGATTCAATGGGTCATGACAAGATGGTAGAGGAAATGGTATTAGGACATCGAGCCTTTTGGTTATAAAAACTGAAAAGATGATTGGAACCACAGAAAATTACGTAACTTGACCAATTAAGGTTAAGTTATTATGCATGTTTGTATACTTTTAGGTTATACAATGTTATCACCTTTTAGAAGGTATACAAAATAAATAAATAAAATAATTTTTATAATGAACAGCGAAAACTGTTACAAAAACAGAGACCATAACCATCGACATACCTCCCTCAACTCGAACTCATACATGTGATTGAAGTTTCACGTAACCTGGTCTCGTACTCTATGGTTTTTCTCTTTTCATTCAGTCACTGGTGTGTATACTTTCCACCACAGACACAAATATCAACTGAAACAGAACACAATGCTAACTGTTACTATTTGAAACTTAAAGACTAATAGTTAGTGTTGTTTAAGTAACGTCAAAGTATAAGAATCAATGTCCTTTTATACTAAATAAATATATTTATACATGAAAATTAAATTTAATTAAAAACTTGGTTACAACTCCACTCAATGATCGCATGAATGAACGGTCGCCATCCGGAGAGGTTTTTATACTCTCTTCCAACCTTCTAGAATATTCACAGAGGAAATGTCTTTGCGACTTCCGCTTTCCCTCACCGTCTAGACGATTTCTGAGGTTCCAAAAGCTTTTAAGCTCCTCCCTTCGAAATGAATGACTTGGGGGATGAATGGGTGACGTCAGACAATCGTCTCAGCAACTTTTTTTACTTTTGGCTTTCACTACAACTGACAAAACCCTTGATTATCGCTATACGAAAGCTGATCGACGAATTTATCGTTATTATAACATGTCGATAAAAAATAATTTTTTTTCATATTTATGTTTAATAATATTTATACTTAGACTTCATATAATATATATAAGGCGCTGTTTAAGTTGAATTTGAATATCCGGCTCGCCTAAAAAATTTTATTTTGAAAATGGCCCGCGCTCCGAAAAATATTGCTGACCCCTAGTCTGGAGAATTTATCGAAAATTTATACTAAATCAGACGATAGTTAGAGCTTGATTCGAACAAAGAAATAAAAAAGACTTTATATACTATAACGTTTCCGGTCAATAATTTGAGACCAATAATAACGAATTTATTGAGATGATTATTATTACTACTGTAAGACTGATACTATATTACGAATAATAATAATATACCATATATTTGTATAGTATCACATATAGTATAATACTAATTAGAACACAAACGAATTTAAAAAATGTTAATGAAAATACTATATAAAAGAAAAATATATGAAGAATAATAATATTAACACAAGATTAATATATATCATGAGACTAAAAATTATATTACTGAGATTACATTCATAAGATATGATATAAGCTTTGAATATAAAAATTCCGAACTGTGATTATCACTGCATTGAAATGTGATTAACTTTAGTTGAACCACAAAAGGTGTGCTCAGTTCAAAATCTCGTGAATTTATAAAGATTATTATTATTATAACTATTACAATACTAATATTATAATATGAATTATAAAAAGAATGCTAGTACTATATATAATTCGATTTTATTTATTGAAACTCATGTTGGTTGGTGATTAATAGTTTCAGGAAATTATCTATATATAATATAGTATAAAGTGTCTGAATATACTATATATAGTATTAATAGCATGAATTAAAACGCGAACAGAAACAAATTTATTGAGATTACAATTATTGTTATTATTAGATTAATATTATATTAAAATATAATAAGACTAAAAACTATAGTATTGAGGCTACGTTCATAAGATATGATAGAAACTTTTAGTATAAGAATTGGAAACTGTTATTGTTAGTGAATTGAAATGTAGTTTGACCACAGAAGATGCCAACAGGTGTACTTAGGTGAAAACCTTCGATTTTCGGTTTGTCTGCTGAGAATCGCTCATTTCCGGTACGTTGGTATTCCGTAAACGCTGAAGACTTTTTTTACGCGGTTTTTATCACCCCAAAATATCGTAAGGATTTACAAACAAACTGAAGTGTTGTCGCTATTATTCATTTCCAGGATTTCAAATTTGTTGGTAACATATACGTTCAAAGTGCTCGTCGTTGTCCTGTTTTATACTGTATTTGATTATTTATATTATTATTTATAATCCTCAAGACTTGGAAAGAGTGCTAGAAATTATCAAAAAGTTAGTGGGAGAGGAATATTACCAACCCCTGGTTTTCGTTAAAGTTTTCTCCGGTTATTCAAGCTCGTTTCCAAAAGAAAAAGTTTGTTCTCCTCGGTATTATAATAATATAGAGTATCTGTTACCCCGGAGGAACTTGAGAATGTTTATTTTCCGGAGATCATGTTTCATGTTTTCTTTTCTACACGATGATGATATTCAGTTATGCGAAATAGAATTTATAATATAAGAGAACAAAGAGCTTAGAAGCGTTAATCTCGTTGATAAAATATAATATATATACGGGAGATTGAAATTACGTATAAGTAAGGGGGGATTGGCAATTTCGGGTTACAAAGGAACACAAAAGAACCTCAAAATCACTCTTTTCACCCTTCTCGGAGAGAACAAAGGATGGAAAAAAAAAATAAAAATTTGATCAGCAAATACGGAGGTGTAAACAAACCGGAAATAAAAAATAAAGAGACCGGAAGAGAAATAATGAAAAAAATTTTTTTGAGATTTTCTTTTTACATTCCAATGACCATCCACTCACCAAGTCTAATTCTTTTAAAACCCTTTTCACTGTTGAAGCGCGTTTTTCGTCAGCGAAAAAAAAAATTCTTTTGTTTTAACGGTCACAAAAAATTTTTCGGGTTTTTGTTCATCTCAGCTGGAAGGATTCTGCTGACAAGATATTAGTTTTATAATAAAAATTTTTCTTCTTATAAGTTGTCGCCCTTCATGAACGAGGCCACACAAAAAAACAAATTTGAGATTTGACAAGGATGACGTTAATTCGGGTGGAAAAGGAAAGCTTTAAAGCTCACCCCCTTGAGTTGGTAAGCTAATAAATCACGTGACATGACGGGAAAGGCTTTGATTTCGCTTTTCACCTTGGAGGTTAAATGGTAACGAACGGATTGGGGTCAAGTACACGCCGATTTGAATGTGATTAGAGGTTAACTGAATAATATTGCGGGGGATGGGGGTGGGTTTGGTGGTTGCTGCTGTTTTTAAACCTAGACCCCCAGGGTGCCGGTGGGATTGTGTTCAATTCCTCCGTGTGATACTGTAACGGTGTCAAGTTTGAGAGGAATTATTTTTTGGGAGAGGGTGGATTGGTATCGGTTTAGAGTATTTCTGTAGTTTCTAAAAGCGCAACTCAGAAACTGAGTGACTTGTTCGCCAAACCAAACTTACCAGACTGTTGTCACTTTCTCGAGTGATTTGGAGGTTACAACTCTTCCATTACACTGTATAGCTAGCCGAGTCGAAGTGTCATACGTTACATATTCAACACTCCACTCATACACGTGATACTCACGATAGGATTCGCTTATAAGCCATCTGAGTCACCTACGTGTGTCACCCATTTCCGTCACCTTTGGGATTATGCGAACCACTTTTAACCCACGTTTGTGGCACGTGTCGTTTCCTTGCTCTCTACTTGCATATTTTGTGTCACTCACAAGTAGCATCTTATTGCACCTGTAAACCACGTGTTGAGTTCATATGTCCTTCATGTTTTAATTATTTGATGGACCAATCCCCTCATGTATCACACGGGTCACAATCGTTCCATTTTGAGGCCATGTCGTTGTTCCAATGATTCCGTTATCATCTGTCGCTGTGACCCTCGCGTCGCTTGTCACAGGTGTGTTTTATGTAAAACTTTTAGTAAAACATCGCATCGCTTATACACTGAATGCAATTTGTACATAAAGTGCCACACAAGTTTTAAGAAGCTCAATCATCACTACTACTGTATCGTAATTCGTTTATAGAACGCAGACTTTCACAACAGTTTTATAGTAATCGCTGTCGTCGCTGATCCTGCAACATTTTCTTGCATCCATTTGCATGCACGAAGATGAAGCTACCCCAGGGAAGCACCCCAGCAGTTGAGAAACTTAAAATTTTGCTGAGTGAACAGGCCGATGAGGGGAAAAATTTTTGCTCAAATTTTGAAGTAGTGAAAAAGGAAATTTTCAGAAGATCTTTTTCCACAAAGTTAGCTGTCTTAAAATTGTTAAAAAAATTTTTGAAAACTCAAAAATTTTTCAAAACTTGAAGAAACCAAGAAAAATCAAGAAAGTTACGTTCGAGTGGGGGGTTTGTCAAAAATTTTGACATAATTTTGACCGAAGTTGATAAAAGTTTTTTTCCCCCGATAATCTGATTTTCCTTTTTCTCGGAAGATTTATGTCGAAAATATCACTACTCTCTCTACTCTCATAAGAAAATTTATATACAGGAAAAAAGGACGTGATACGTTATTAGAAAAATATATATACATTTTTCATCTGTCAAATTTTGTGTCTGTTAGTTAACTTCGTACAAGAAGTCGAGGAACAAAACCCTCTTGGCACTGGAAAACAATTTTAGAAAAGCAATCATCTGTAATTGATGGTCAAGGTCAAAGCGTTTCCGGTTTTTGAAAGTTTTTTTTGTGTTTATATACAAATTTGAGTTTATAAATTTAATTATTAGGCAAGCAAATATGGCTGCTGAATTTTCTTTTTGATTCCTGTAGTTTTTCTGGAGTGTGCATTAAAAATCAGATCCTCCCTATTAGTGTGCATTATTTTTGAAATAGACTCATGAATTTTGGGTTAAGTGTAGTGTTGATAGTATCAGTATAATTTGAAATGGCGTCGAAACCTTTGAGGAGTTGTACCATAAGATGAAGTACTATCGACAGGACCTGATTGTACAGCAGAACCGAGATTCGCTCTAATAACCTTGAAAATGTTAATAAAAAGTATAAATGACAAAAACGATGAGGAAGGAAGGGGAAGATGAGGAAAATAGAAGGCTGTGTACTGTGCACAGCCGTCTTGATGTTAGTCAAGTCCTTTGATTAACTTAAGCGAAGGTAAAGTGATAAAGACAAGCTGAAGGAAGGAAAAGGGAGGTTGGAAACGGTTACTGTTTGTCAGGCGGGAAGAATTTTCCCTCGTGAGGGAAATTCCTCCGTGGAAATGTACGGCATTAGTTGAAGATGCTTTGAATAAAGACTTGCATTAGCATAAATCGCATAAAAGTGTGGTTCCGGGATAATGATGGCAATAAAAGAAACATTTGTTTAGACAAAAGGCAGGAGGAAAAGAAATTCTCTCTTCCTCTCTCGCTCTTTTGTATCTTTTAAAAAACTCACTGAGTGCACTGTAATTGAGGTGGAGAGCAATTAAGCCTTTATTTCTCGGAGGAGGAGGAGGAGGAAGAAGAAGTAAATTTAGATGTTCAGGAAAAGGGCTGTGAATATTTGAATCCGAGCTAACGCGACTGCGAATTACCACGAAACAATGAAATAGACTCGGAAATATTTTCTCCAGCAAGTTAATCTCCTTTCCTCCCACACACACACCCAACAGCATACAGACGACTCATAAACAAAGTTAACTGTAGTGTTTGGCTTAGGAGGAAACGATTTAAATTATTCGTTCTATATGCACACACGCGAGGCAGACGCTCTACCGTAATGTTAACTTGTCTTAATATACATCAGCCATCTAAATCCTACTTACATCTACATCCATACAGCTATATAAACAACTTTTAGGAGCAGAATACTGAAAAATCTGTGAAACAATAAATGTCAACCACAATCAAATTTGAAGTCAGGTCTGAAATGCTTTTGTGGAGTATCTCTCATCAATATTTAAGTTGTTATTAATCCAACGAACCAACGTATTCTTCGTTGATTTTCCGTCGGTTGAGTATAAAATTGTGTTGAGTGTTAAAAGGGACTAAAGATGAAACTAAGCGACATGCGCGCGCATTTGAATGTGGTGAGGAAGTGAACTAGTCTCTAGGTTCACGTGATTTCGTTCAGTTTTTGTGTGTTCGTGAGTGATGGCTGATGTGACTTCATTTGTATAACTTAATTTGGGAGTATATTGGTAAGTGTGTATAAAATAGAAGTATTATTATTGAGATTCAGAGTAGTTAATAATGATTTGTTGTAATGAAGTGTCAGATAAATTTAATTGTAACATTGGCAGTTATTTTAAATATCGATATATACGATTGTACTTTGGGTAGGACTGTACTTCACACGCGGACACTATCGGTAACTTGCAGCATGACTGAGAGATCCGAGACGACACTGATATAACGGACACACAGGACAAACTTAGTATTCACTTCACTTCCTAGAGAAAACATTAACTACACTATAACTTATACGCTAAACCCACTGAACAGAAAACATTTCACTACAATTATGGGGATTTAGAGAGTCAGACTCGGTGTCGTCGAGCCCGTATGACTGTACCTGGAGGTTTAATTATTTAAAATTATGACTTTGTAAACCTGATGAAGTGACAAATACATATTTTTTTATATTTATAATATAAATCCACCTCTCAAAAAGCAATTTAAACAAAAATGTCTCCAACTAAACTTAACCGGCATTGCGTAATAACTACAGATGATCATTCCGGGAACTTTTGGGACAGGCCCTGGTACAACACTACAAAAATTTAAACTCATTTTGTTGGTGAGTCATACAGACTTTAGTATAATATTCCCGTCTTCTTTAATATTATTAATAAGCAGCCAAGTAAACGGTCGTGTTTTAACTAAAACGATTTCCCCAAAGACTGTGCATTACTTATGAAATGAATTTCTCGAGAAAGTATTCATGAAACGAATTATTTTGAGTGTTTTTCACTACCGAAGGAACCTGTTCCAAAAGTTCCCGGAGTTGTAATTAGTTTTCAATCACTGATCCAATGCCAATTTATAATCTTTTCATCGCTCCCTGACACCGTTTGGACTTCTCTTAGTTTAGACTCCCACAAATTTCGGGGTAGCCGGAATCGCCTAATAACTACAGAAAATCATTCCGGGAACTTTTGGGACAGGCTCTGGTGTTGGGTGGCCCGACAATTAAATATATATAATATATATTGCAATTACAAGGAATGTTGTATATACAGGATGTTGGGTATTTGTATTGTTTTGTGTAATCTCTGTATGTATACAATGGAGGATTATTTATTATATTATATGGGTCGTATTATTTATTGGTTATACTGAAACCTGTTTCTGTGCGGTGGAGAGAGACCGCATAAAAGAATTCGCATTAAAAATCACACAGAAAAGAGCGCACAAAAACAGGTTCGGAGTGTATATGGGTCATTATTTATTAAATGATTCGTTATGAGTGTGCAATACTTATGAAATAAGTGAGTGAGTCACTTCGGAGGATTTCCAGTTTCTGACACGGGATGAGGTTCCGGTCTTAAAAGAACACACTGTCACTGTCACTACCACAAACCAAACATCACAACACGGCCGTCTAATGTCTATAAACTAATTTGGGCTCATTTTTAAAATTGTGATACTGAACTGAACACAAACACAAATCTCACACTCGGTCTCTATGTCATAACTCAAACAGTTGTAGTTTCTATTATTAACGAAGTAATGGCTTCTAACGTTGAGGGTTTGTTTCTAGTGTGTGGGAGTATCTTTCAAACGTTGTTACACAAACCAAAAATTAAAATTCAAACTTCATCCAAACGTAGAAATTTATAGAATAATACAAGACGGGGGGTAAGAAAATGGCGGAAATGTCAAAAATAAGACAAAAGGCAAGTCGGGAGGAAGGGGGTAGGAGGTGAAAAGCTCTCTGATTCGAAATCGGAGACTTTAAGTATTTTATTTAACCCGAAGGCTACACTTAACTACAATCTAACACGTAGCACTTCATAAATGTTGATTCAAGTTTGTAATGGCGGAAGGACCGCTAGGAAAGAAAGGTTCGATAGGAAATAAGAATGGAGAGAAGGACTAATCTCGTGAGGATTCAGCATCCATTCAGTCATAAGATTTCCTCCAGGAAATGGAAATAAATTTTAAACGAGGAAAGCTTCCAGAAGTGTTGTCGAGAGGTTTTACAATAGCCGAAAGTAAATTGGAGGCGGGTTTACACGGTCGCGATAAGTTAACAATGGCGCGAACATGTATAAATTTGGATGACAATTTGATTTCCCTTGTTTTTGTTGGAGATTTAAATGAATTTGTTTGCTAATCGGCCCTTTTTTCTTTCAAATTTCTTATTTGTTGGGAGAGGGAACGTGGCGGGTATTGTTATAACGGTGATTTGAAATTTGCTGTAACATCTCCTTCCTGTCGAAAAGATTTTCTTGGTAATAAAAATGTTTTTCTCTCCCAAAATAGAAAATTTGCTTAATTAAAAATGATGGCGGGAAATATTAATTTGGGCTAAGTAAAAGGAAAACTTTTTCTCTCCCTCTCACACCCCCGAACAAAATCTTTTTCTTTAAATTTAAGGGTAGCAACATTAAATTTATTTAGTTTTTCAACTTGATGGTCGGTGGAGCAATTTTCATAATTTCTCCTTTTAAGTCTTAAGTATAAAAAATGTCATACAGCTTCCATGGGGAAGGAAATTTGTAAGATACTCTGGACAGAGTTCTGTAGCTGGAGTGTCAGCGATTTTTTTGTTAGGGGGTGGTTCAAACAATAACTGAATACACCGGTCCATAAATATTCTTCCAAACTCATGCACACGACCATGATCAATACGACCGCTCTGTTATAGCCTGTGACGTCACAAGGCTCGTCACAACCTGATCCGCCGACTTACATCCGTTTGCACACGAGCAATAGTAGGCTCATATTGTCAAATTAAAAGTTTCACCGACAACACTACAAAAATTTAAACTCATTTTGTTGGTGAGTTATACAGACTTTAGTATAATATTCCCGTCTTCTTTAATATTATTAAGCAGCCGAGTAAACGCTGGTGTTTTAACTAAATCCATTTCCCCGTAGATTGTGCATTATTTATGAAATGAATTTCTCGTGAAAGTGTTAATGAAACAAATTATTTTTTGGCAGTGTTTTTTCACTACCGAAGGAACCTGTTCCAAAAGTTCCCGGAGTTGTAATTAGTTTTTGATCACTGATCCAATGCCAATTTATAATCTTTTCATCGCTCCCTGACACCGATTGGACTTCTCTTAGTTTAGACTCCTACCAAATTCGAAGATAGCCGGATTCCCTAATAACTACAGAAAATCATTCCGGGAACTTTTGGGACAGGCCCTGGTGTTGGGTGCCCGACAATTAAATATATTAGGTCTAAAAAGTTCTGTCCAATAATGTAACAGCTTGAACACGGTTGGGCATATTTGGCTCTCTCTTTTCAGTACTCAGTAGACCTAATATATAATATATACTGCAGTTACAAGGAATATTGTATATACAGGATGTTGGGTATTTGTATTGTTCTGTGTAACCCTTGTATGTATACAATGGGGGATTATTTATTATGGTATATGGCTCATATTAAAAATTAAACTCGAACCTGTTTTAGTGCGGTAGGGAGAGACCGCATAAAATAAACGCATTAAAAATCGCATTAAAAATCACACAGAAAAGAGCGCACAAAAACAGGTTTGGAGTGTATATGGGTCATTATTTATTAAATGATTCGTTGTGTGTGTGCAATACTTATGAAATAAAGAGACTGGGTAGGTCACATCGAAGGATTTCCAGTTTCTGACACGGGATGAGGTTCCAGACTTAAAAGACTAAACTGGGTGAATGTCAACTTCCGGAAAATTCAAATTTCCCGTGAAACCAGTCCTCTGATGATGTTTATCGAGTACAGAAGAAAAAAAAAAGCAAACTGATGACGTCACCTCTCAAACAAAACAAAAATCAATAAATCGAGGACCGCTTACCGGAGTCGGTACATAGTAATGACAAACTTCGGAACTTCCGGGGTGGAAAGAAGACTGAGGAGAGGAGGAGGAGGAAGAAACTTTTAATAATTCACAAATAAATAAATAAATAAGAGTCAATAAGGCTTGAAAAGTTACGGAATTCGGAGAAACTGTCAGTTTTATAAGTTGCCACATTCATTCTAGGACGGAGGGAATTTTGGGGAAAGGAAAAAAAGTTCAGAGAGGAAAAATAAAAATAAAAAGAAATTTTTCATGGGAAATTCGAAAGCTTTCGTTTTGACGGAATTCGCAATATTTTTCGAGCTTAACTTTCGAAAAGTGGTGGGTGTAAGGGGTGGAAGGTTAGGGGGTGAAAAATTTTTAGGTGAAACATTCGGAGAACCTAGTTATCTGTTGTTGGTTTTGAGTGAGTTTTCCGGTTTTGTGATTAAAGGAGAGTGAATTCTTCGAGTGAGTTTTTCCGTGTTTCCTCTAAAATTTTCCGAAACGTACATTTCCCCAACCCCCACCTCCACCCTCCTCCTCCCAGGAAAACTAATTACCATCTCGTTAGACGTTCAAAGTTTTTCTCTCTTCGGTTGCAGCCAACAATTTATACGTTTGCCTTAGGCTTCCGCCATTTTGTTTCCAATTTTTTGGCTTTCCTTTGACTTTGACATGTCGATATACAGTTTTCATTTATTTACTTACGTACAGACATTCAAAGATTGATACAGTTAATTAGACTCACAGAACAGTTTCTTTAATTATTCTCATGTCTAGATCCTTGACGGGGTTGATCGTCTTAATTAGGACTCAACGATCTTTTAAGTGTTCCGGACGAGCAAACTCGCGATTTATGATTTTATGAACTAATTAACATAATTAATGAAGACGCAAATCAATACCGGTTTTATGTATATTAATAAACATACAGTCAGGTTTTTTTTTATGCGGATAACTTTTACGCGATTTAAATGTAAAGAATTCGTTTTTTGTGTACACTGAACAAGGCACGTTTCTAGCAGTTCATTTCATAAATAATGCACACTTTTATGAAGGTCTTTTTTCATAAGTAATGCACACTTTAATGAGGAATTTAACTGATGCAAGAAGACGAATCATTTCAGTCAATTTATCCGAGTATATTTTTAAGGTTGTGAAGATTATCCGGAAGTCGTAATTCATAAATACTGCACACTTTCGTGAGGAGTTTGTTGTATGTATAACCCATACTAGTATAAATTATACCCCGAATTCATGGATATATTTAGAAGGAAGTCATTTCATACATATTATATAGTTTTATGAAATATTTCTTTCGTGCGGATTGGAGATTACCGTAAAAGACTCGTTTCAAAAATAATGCACACGGTTTTTAGGTTCTCATATTGCTGTATATGTATATAGACGAAGAACTAATTTCGTTGCATCTTAGAGACGTTGTTTAGCAAGTAGCACAAATTTGCTCGAAGTGGAAACCACAGTTAAGCCCGTGGGGGGCGAGGGAGATTCTTCGTGGAAACTTTTCCATGACGCTTTAATTTTGTCTGACCTTCTCGTTTCCCAGATCCGGCCCTGATTTTTCTTCCGCCATAAATTTTCCAAGGCGGGGAGAGGGGGCTTTATAAGAGCAAACCGGAAACATTTTAGAAACTTTAAGCAATCCATTCTTTCAGAAGTAACGGATTTGAAGTCATATAAGTGCCAAAATCCTTGGAGAAAAGTCATTTTTTTGTCAGCGATAAAATGGCCGTCATTTATTTTTCACACGTACATAAGTTTGTAAGAAAGTAAACGTCATTTTGGAAAAGGGAAAGCAAAAACGAAAACGGTAACAAAAGATTGGGCAACGAAGCCCGCTGACTAACTATATACCGAAGGACTCGGGGAACCTTGAACCGATTCATAGACCTAAACTCCCCCTTTGTGCTCGTAATGATTTTATTCCGCTGTTGTGACGTCATCAATACCAAAACTACAGTTCAGAGTGATTGTATGAATTCATATAACCTGTACAAAACAAAAGATGTGATGAGAGAACGTGAACACAAATAAACAAATTGTAAACAGTAAAACACTTCACGTGTGAGTCGACGAAACATTTTTCTTATTTCCGTGCAGCGCGCGAAACCGCGTAACTCGGAAACCGGGTCATTGTCAGTTGCATTTGGCACGATCATTAACTGCATTTGGCAGCTTGCCTAAAAGCCTCGCTCCCGTTTCACCCCCACCCCGTCAAACCCGAATCCTCTTTCCAGAGAGAACTTCCATTTTAACTTTGATAACATCCCCGGAATTAATTCCGTCAGAATCAAATGGTTTCCCTCACTTTTCGTCCGCCATTTTGATTGTTTTCAATTGAAAATCCGGAAACGGAAACAAATTGAAACGTATCGAAAAAAGCGGTGATGCACTCATACACACACACACACGGACGGGGTATACAGGAATATATTAATGACAAAAATGGCCTGGGGATGGCGGGGCGGGGGCCGGGGCACTTTGACTGACGAACACTTGAACGACGAAGATTTATTCAAAAGGGTTTTGTCTCTTGGGACGACCGTTATTAAAATTTTCAAATTGCTTCTAACTTTCAAAATGGTGGAGGAAAAAGAGAGTAGAAATTAAAATCCGAGCGATTTGTTTCATTCATTTACTCGGGTATAACTGGGACGAAGTATTTAATAATCCGCGGCGTAGATTGTTATTATCCTTCGCTCTTCCTCACTTCCGGTTCGCGAATTCAACCGGATAATCTACCCGGTGGAAACCTCTGGAGATAAATTTTGAAAAGTTTAAAACCGTTTTCACTTCCACGCTTCTTCTTGAACCTGAATTTATAGCCTTCATGTTACTCCACGATTATGTTCCTACGTCTATTCGCTAACATTAAACTGCCAAATCCGCCGATGTGGACATTAACTAGTCTGATCCGCTGATAATTGTGTCCATTTCTCAAACGACCTAGATAATCTACAAATCACGTGCTAGGAACTCGTTAAGGTAAAAACAAAACCTTTCCCGGATTAAACGTTTCTGTATGCATTATTTATTTATTTATCTGTATATTATAAAGCAATCAATCAATCAGTCAAACAATCGAGAACTTTGTTGGTAGCATTAATCAGTCATCCATGAAGTTAAAACTATAATCTATACAAAGTATGGAAGAATTATGATATTTAAAGATTCAAGTTAATACAAGAGACAAAGTTTTGAAGTTTTACAGTACGAAAACCTGTACTGTATGCATATTATCTACGTAAAGTGTGAAAACTTTTGATTTGCACCTTAACACATTTCAAACATTAGCGGTAACATATATAAAGTTCTGTACTTTCTGGATACAGTATAATATACTTAATATAATAATATATATGTGGTATAATTAACAGTAACTAATTGAAATGCTTAATACTAATAATCATGACTTTGTTTTAAGACATTACGAGGAGGATAAATATTGATATCTACAGTAGATCAGGGGTGAGCAAAGTTTTTAATCAATGGGCCAGTTTAAATTTTAAAACTTTTTTGGCGGGCCGCACAAATTTGAAGGAAAACTTAATTTTGAATATAAAAAACTGTCGTATTACCTTTTTGACAATAATATTGGACTCACGCCTTATAAGAAACACAAGAATCGCTGAAATTGGTAGTCAACAGCTTACCAGTCAGACTGTTTGTGTGACAGAAGGCAACACAAACAAGCACAGACGCGGAACGTTCGTATTGCATGTTTGAACAAGTCGCAACAGAATCCAGTAACTCGTCACAAAGAATAGTTTAATATTTAGTATGTACTACTGTATATATTATAATTTATTTCATAACAATATATTGATGGCACAAAGTCGATAGTATAAATTAAATTTTAGAAATGCTTGGTGGGCCGCGTGTTCCTCATCCCTGATATAGGTATCTAGAGTTCGATTGTCTTTTTACTATATTATAATATAAATATTTATTTAACAATTATTAGGGGATGGTTTATTAACAGAATACTCGGCCAAAACTCGATATATCGATCCTCACACTATGTCTACTACCATAATCACCACAGCTCTGTCCTGTGACGTCATCACGCTCACCACAACTTAGTGCGCCCATTTACATCAATTTGCTCACATTTGTCGCTAACATAATTAAGTTATAAATGTTATACCGGTTTGTAGTAAACCCAAATAATTGTTAAAATATAATTTAATTATATCGTATGAGTGGAATCGACTCTTAGATTTCAAAATTTCGCGGGGGGTTCCTCAACAAACAAAAATCTTAGTTTTAGAACCTAAATCCGTCGGCGGTATAATCAGTAAGCCAACTAACATTTCTCAGTATATATAGTCACGTGACCGAAGTTAATATTATTACATGGGGCGTAGATGTTAATTACACAAAGGCATATCATTTGCTTTTTAACGTTTATACCGAATTTTGTACTTTGAGGAAATAAGACCAAATGAAAGTGTGGGAAACGTATAAAATTATATTTTCCCAAGAGTGCGCAGTGGTTATAAGTTTAGTTCAGAGTTGTATTTACAAAAAATGAAAAACAATTTTGTGTGTTTGAGCGGAATCGCTTCGTTTCTCTTAAAAACACGCAATTCCTTCTATAACAATAAATTTAGTGTTAGATGATTTATCGGTAATTGGCGGTCGATTCTGTATCTGATACTGGGCCATGGAGGGAAGGGGGTGTGTCGAGACTCTCAATCATTTCAAAAAGAATTTCGGGTTGTGACGTGTAGAAACACTTTTCTAGTTTTTCATGGCCGCATAAAACCACTTTGAAGAGTATATCTGAGACAAAGTTTATATAAAAAACCCCCCGCCCGCACCTCCCCACAAAAATGACTTTCACGGGGATCAAAAACTCTTTTTTTAATAGTTTTATAAAGCCTTATAAGTAGTATAATTAATTATGTTTTAATAAGTTCTCGGGATTCGTTTTTGCGAGACAACCTTTTCCACTTTTAAATACAGGGAAAGACTTCCGTCCAGTTATAAATTATAATTTAGTTGATTAAAATTAATTAAGGCGAATCTCTAACTTATAATTTACGGTAGTTAGTATAAAGGTGAGTGTGTTGACTTCTTTCTTTCGGTTTCCTTCCACTCTTCAGTCTGTCCCTTCCTGCCCCGTTTCGAAATCATCATCTCTCCCTGATGAAAGGAAAAGGATTTAAGAGAGAGAGAGGGAAGGAAAATTCTTCAGATCTTATACTTTTATATAATTTTGAGTCTCTCTTTTCCGGAAAAGCGCCACGTAATCTATCTTTTGCCAACGGTTTAATCCCGTTTATTGGGTAGATAACGATCCCAGTGAGATTCTTCGAAAACCGACTTGTGTTTGTTGTGTGGAATTTTCGTAACAAACTCACGCACGTATGACAGCCCCTCTCCTCCTCCTGTCGTCTCCATTTTACTAAACATTCTCCTGAAGAATCGGTGAGGCGGGTTACCTTTTCTCCCGACAGGACCAAACCCGCGAAAATTTTAACAATAGAATGCATGTTTCCGCTTCCGGTTCCCACAATTTTCGGGTTGGATAATAACATATATACACGTGTCAACTTTAAATATATTAAATGTATAAGTATAATTTTGAAATTATACAAGACAATTTAAAATTTAATTTTAGTTTAGTCGGCAAAATAATTTTTTCATGGGAAGCTTTGTAAAAGTGTGCAGGATTTATGAAACCAGTAAGTTTTGTCATAAATTTGACTAATTTTAAAAATATATAATCATAATGAAAGTGTTGAGTATTTATACATTAAATAAGAATTTCGTTGTAATAAGCTTTTATAATGTATAAGCTTTCGAATAAACATTTCGAATGTATAAACTCTTCACTCAAAGTGTGCAATATTTATGAAATAAGACTTTAATGAAAGTATCCAGGACCTTTATTAGGTTTAAATAACGATTCTCTCCTTAGAAAATGGTTATACAAGCAACGCTCGTCTTCTGACGTCATTTTGTTAAAGTTAGTCACCTACAGTGTAATTATCATCAAACTCAAATGTTGTTATAATTTGTTTTATAAATCCTCAAAGAGCTTTATTTTTTTATAAACTATATATATGCAGATGCTGGGTTTCTACTGGTTCCATAAATACTGCACACTCCCGCCAAGTATTCATATCAAAACTTTCATTTAAACGAAAGCTAACACCCGAGCTGAGTGTTTGCTGCTGACAAAATTTCGGTGAAACGTCTTTGAGAGTTAGTAATAAGCAATTCTTTACTCAAACCGGGAAATGAACGTCGAAGTAATTAATAATCATGCTGTAGTGACGTTTTTTAGTATGAAAATCAGACAGAAACTTTTAAAGATGAAGTCAATAGAAGTGCACCTCGAGTTTGAGGATGTAGCTAAAGCCACGTTCAAGTGATTAAGCTGTGTTTTAAGAGCGGTAATTGAAGTGATAGATATGTAGTGATATTATGAATATTCTGTTGGTCCCGTTTCAAACTTAATATGGCTGACCCTGAATATATATATTATAAAATTCATAAGGGAATTAATATAAATATGAAAAACTTCAGCAATTATTTATGGGGATTCAGGGTCACTTACGCGTTTCATCATTCATTGTCATCCACTCAGACTATTTATACTCCTACTCGCTCTTCAAAGAGAATTCATTTGTATGAGATTTGACCACAAGAGAGGATTCGCTATCTCGGCCAACTACCAGCCAAACCGGAAACTTATTCACGCGAGAAATAAATTTTTGAAATTAAATTTTAAAAGCCTCAAAACCTTTTTCCCGCCTCCTCTTTCCCTCTCTCCGATATTCTCAAAAGTCGGTCGATTATAATATATATTTTGACGAGAATGCCGGAAGTTTGTCTATCTCGAACGCGAATCTCCATATCCGCCATATCACGTGAAGTACGAGTAGTGGTTTCGTAGACTGGGGATGCGAGACGGATTGTATGGACCTAAAAATGGGTCACGTCACTCGGTTTTAGGTTGAGAATTAGGCGAACGTATAGGATGATTGGGACACAGTATATTATGTTGTTGGTTCCCTTTCATCCTCCTCTTCTCTCCTGATACTGTATTCTTTGTAGTGTTCAGTTAGTCTTGTTATTTGTAGACTTTCACGGTTGAATAAAACAACAGCAAAGGACAACAGTCTAACTGTTCGAAACTAAAACATTCAAATCACAAACAGGTTGTGTTGAGTTTGCTTTTGGAAATGTACCCGCTATTAGACCCTAAGAAAGTGAGCCGGAAAGTAACATCGTATACCTCACGTGACGGTATATGTCACGGTAAAAGTGATAAATCGGGCGATTATACGATTACACATTCCCGGATCATTCATCTTCACACTAAGCTTTGTAAATGTGACAAATCACTAAATATTCATCACATTCGCCGGCCAGTTTATAAAATATCCTCAAAATTTTATTAAAACAGTCGGAGATTGTATAAACTAACCGGTAAAGATGATAAATTTGCTATATCAGTGATTATAAATAATCCCAGGGTATTATATACAGGGAGGGCCATTTTAAGCAGTCCTGTCGAATTTATCGGAAACTTGGCAGATTTAATGACCTTGAACGACACTCAAGGTCAAACTCAAGGTCACTGGAATATGTCCATTGGAACTGAGCCACACTGTCTAAAAAATTTTCGGCTATCTGCCACAGTTTCAGAGAAATTCGACTGTGGAAATTAAAATGACCCAACCTGTATATTTGCCGGATTTATCACTTTTACCGTGACCTATATATTAGGTCAGACGCACCAAACCGACTTTATGTTCGGGTTTCTGAAGCACACACGCGAAAAATTAGTTCAAGGACAGCAAGTCTCACACCCCTGTCTTAAGTAAAGCTCATATTATGGTAATTTTGTGTTGTTAATAATTAAAGCTTCTACTGAAAATAATTTTCATAAATAATGCACACTTATTTGTATTTTTACTGTAGATCAGGACCACTTTTGGTTCTACTACATCAACGTATCGTATGGTTTTGGTTGATTACTTCATTTTTATAGTTTTATAGATTATAGTCTTTCATCAAACGAAAGCAGACATATTTTTGTGCTTTTATTAGTATGATACGTATAATATTATATATATAATACATATACTTGGAGCTGAGCCACACTGTCTAAAAATTTTCGGCTATCTGTCACAGTTTCAGAGAAATTCGAACGGGGAGTTCACTTAAATTAGTCCGCCGGATTTATCACTTTTACCGTGACATATATATTTGGTTTGCCGCAGAGCACCGACATTATATTCGGTAATTAAGTAATATACATATAATATTATAATATTAAAGTAAAATCCGAGCTTTCGTTTCGAATTTCTAAAACGACACAACGAAGAGGCTGCTCATGTAAACATTTGCGACAGTGACTCCGTCGTCATTTTCTGTTGGTTATTGAGTTATTCGAATTTTCGCTTCCTCCCAGGAGAGATACAGAGGAAGGAAGGGGGGAGGGGGTCATGGAAATTAAAAGTTGGAATCAAACGCGTCGAGTTTAAAAGCTCTCATAAAAATTGGCGAAAAGGGAAAAGTCGAACGGATTACACGGGCGCCATTGAAAAACCTGGACGCACGCCCCCTGGCCGAAAGTTCCGGTTCATCGAATTTTCTATAATTCTTTTTTTATTTAAATTTGGAAACTGAAATTTCGGGAAAATTCTCTACCCCTTTCTCTCTCTCTCTCTTCACCAGCAAATTTGCAACTTTTGCATAATTATCAAATAATTAAATACAAAGGGTACGCTCGAGTGAGAAAGGGAACCAGTGTTAATTCAGCAAAAGAGAGAGAAGGAGAGGAAGGCGGTGGTAGTGGTAGAGAGAAGGAGGTAGGAGAGAAAGGTAGTGGAAAAAAAGGAAATTAATTTTTTTAAAAGAGAAATTAAATAAATGAAAGATTTATGTACATAGAAAACCTTTCCTCCTCTTCTTCTTCCGCCCCCCGCCTGTCGTGCAAATGTTGTGGAATCCGGATTTCCGTGAATATAAATGGCTGATTAGTACAACAGGAGCCGAAATTTTCATTCCAGGAGAAAAATGTGGTTAAAAATAAAATTCCCAAAGATGGAAAAGAGAGAAAAAATAAAATAAATCTTGTAATGGAGGTGGGCTGACAGGTGATAATGGGGAAAATGGCGAATGGACCTCCTGCAAGTGTTTTGGAAACGGGGACAAAAAAATTTTTTTGTGTGTGTGTGTTGAAGGTAAAGAAAATGGCGGGAGGGGACAAGAAGTCGAAACGCGATTCAAGTTTTGAATGTTTTCGGGAGGAAAAGAAAAAAATTTGAGCTAGTTACTGTATGAATAAGCTAAGTATGAGCTTTTCTGAATGGATTCCATATCGATTGGGAAATCTGCAGTGCAGACGCCAGAAGTGAGAACCGTTGGCTGTGACCTTGACACGATAAGCTCCCGCTTTTCCCTCATCCCATTTTGAAATGAATGACAATTGATGGGTGAATAGATGAAAATATACAGACTAATTCGACTGAATCTGTCGCCGATGAAAGGAGGATATTGAGCATTTGCTTGGGCCTCCCGAAAAATTTAATTTTCCGCTCGGAGGGAAATTCCTGGAAAAGAAATGGAGTCTTCTCTCCCAATTTCTTCCTCTTCTTCTTTACCCTTTTTTACTTGGCAATAATTTTGAATTGTGAACCGGTTTGAAAGCTCCGATTGTTCAATCCACTTAAGAGAGATTTTGTTCTCTATCCGGAACTTGCGTGGACTCGATTCGGCGGACTAATGATGTAGCTTTAGCTTTAGCTTTATAAATCAGGTGGCGGAGCTTTGCGGTTGAGTGAGTTCCACATTGGACTAATCATTAATCTCATTTGAACCTGAGTCCAACTTCCTTGATCATAGAGTGTTTGAACATTGACCAAATGGATGCATCCTCGAAATTATTTTTGCTTTTCCTTCATCCCTAATGATTAGTGAGTCAGAAACTGAAAAAATGTTTTATCTCTTGTTCCAGTTTTCCTTTCTTCCGCCATTTTAAATATTTTCCCTTTTCATTTTGGTGTATCACCTCGCTTTCTTCTTCTGTTTATCAGTTTTATCTTTGGCTTCATAAATAGGCTCAAGGTTTTGTGGATCTAGATGAGATCTCTACTTCCAGACCTTTTTGGTCTTTTGAAGTATGATGTACATATACAGTAAATGTTTGCTTTATGCGGGGGTTTTTGACTGTCAACTTATTAGTTATACAGTTATAAAACATCCTATTTCATAAATAATGCACACGAGAAGCAAGACTTTACGATATTTGAGTTTTAATCCAGCTTGGCTATAACAGGATGCTGGAGAGGATCGAACCCACAACCATAACTTGAGTTGTCCAGACCTTTAACCACTACTCCAGTCTCACAAGATTTCTTTGTAAATTATAAATGCTGTATTTGAGGCAATTTTCTTAAGGTTTCTTGATCCGGAAGTATTAAACTTGAATATCCTGTTGGCCACTCCGCTTGAGTTGGGCTGTATATTGAGTGCTGTTCTTCCGTCTTCAGACTTTATTGTTCACTCTTTTTGGGTCTAAAACCATTTGCTGTGTCTTTTTCATCTTCAGGTCTACTTTACACTGACACCCCTTCTCTTAAGTCCTAAAAATTCTGCTGGATTATTATCGAAAAAATTGGATTTATCGTTCATTAGTTCGAGCCAAACATGAATTTCGTTTTAAGGCCCTAAACCCAATTTTCTATTTCATGTTTAGACTTCATTATCAGCATAAACGATAACATTGAGTTCCATAAACCTATTGCTGAACAGTAAAAAGGGGGCGAATAATGGGTTTCCTCGATATTCAAAAATCATTTCACGTATGAATTCCTGTTGGAAAAACATTTGAACAATGAACCCAGTTAAGGTTTGAGTTAAAGTCTCTTAGGTAAACAGAAACTAAGGAAACTAAAGCCGCCGCCGCCGCCACCTTCCCCTTTTAACCTTTCATTCCTCTCCTCCTCCTCCTCTTCCTCTTCCTCGTCGTGCGAAAAGTTAAACAAATTTTCTTCTTGTTCTCTAGGTTAGGTTAAATTCGGATTATTAAAACCAAACACGCAATTTTCCCATTCATTCTACTCCCGGGAGGGGGGCAACAGGGGGGCCCTTTGTGTGCCCTCGCTTAACCTCTCTTCTCCTTCCTTTGAAATCCATTCAAATTGTCATAAAATGGAAAAGGACCTTTTAGCATTTAAGCTAAATTTTCGACCTAGATTGTTTACGATAATTTTTGACTTGTGTTGTGTCACGACAGCATGCAAACAGCCTTCTATTACGACTAAGAAAGAGAGATGGAGAAAAGGCGCGGGTAGGAGTGAGTATTCATTCACATGTCATCATGATGGGATTTGAAGGATGGAAAGAAGGAAAGATGAGATGAGCGGTATCTTGTCTTAGATGGGGAGCAGCACTCCATTTCAAAAATTTGAATATTTGGAGGAGGAGGGAATTCACGTTTTCTTTTGTTACCTTTCTTTGTCAAAGATTCATTTATATTCACGCCATTTTTTTCTCCTGCGGTACCCAAAAATAAAGAAGAACCTAATTCCAGACCGAAAGGAAAATTTATTTATCTCAAACGTGCTTTTGTGAAACTCCATCTTTCTTCGGATTGGCGTGTGGGTGTCCAAGCTGCTGCGTGGAAACACTTTTACAATACGACAGCAAAAATTTTTCTTTTCGATATCTCCTCATCGCCCATTAGACTGATTAGCTGTTACCATAGCACCAGTTAAGGCAAGTTCGGAAGATAGAAAAAATTCTAAAACCAGTCACAGTCTCAATTAAAAAGTTTCAAAATGCAGTTTCGCTCTCCTCAACCATGAACCTTTTGAATTTTAACAAATTGAACCCCCACACTTCAGCTCTCCTTTTTATTTTAATGACCAACCTTCTTTTTTGGTTCTTTTGGTCTTGTTTTTTGTCCTTCTTCTTCTTTTTCCTCCGGTATCACCTTCCCTGTCATTCTTCTTCACCTTTTTACCTGTTTTACATTTTGGTTTTCCCCGGAAAGGTCAGCTATTCCCTTTTGTTTCTTAAATTATCACGCTGCTGTTGGTCTTAATATGTGGTTTTTTCTCTTCTCTCAGGTCTTTTTGAACTTTCGTAAACCAATTTCCTCAAGTTTCCTTTTTCAAAAAGTATTTCAATATCCTGTTGGACAAATGCGTTGTGAGAAAGAACTCTTTTCAACGCTTTTCGTCGAGCTTTCGTTTTGTATGTTATGAAAACTGTTGTACGGATTTGAAGTTGATGTTGGTTTCCTTGGTATGGAAGCAATATAACGTCAGGTCGGGCTGTAGAGGACAATTCTTCTGCTGGTTTGAGTGTATCTGTTTTCGTTGTTCATTTTTTTGAGAACCAATTTTGGGGGAAGATTTCTTCTCTTGAGTGTTATACAGTCTGTTCCATATATAAGGTAGTCCACGATGTGTGTCTGTAGTTGGGATGAGACTCTTTTATAGAATTATAGTGGCTGTTAGTAGGCTGTACAACTTTTGGCTATTTTGAAGACATCAGAGAATTTTCTGCCACCTCCTTTTACTTCTTAAAGACATCTTCACCGCTTGAACGATTAGTTACGACTAAAACTTCGTCTTTGAGAACGAATTTGGAAAGTTCAAAGAATGGTAATCCCCTTGCCAAAGAGGTTAGGAAGATGAGTTTTAGGATTTTCGCGGTGGTCATAAATATATGTTGGCTAACCTATTTATGTAGTTCCTATGTATATAAATAGAACCTATAATTAATGTCGGTTTTAGGTTGTTAAAAAATGTTTACAAGAAGAGTAAAATTCGCGAGACCTTTCCAAAACATTTTGAGTTGTTAAAGGTTGGAAAGAAGGTTGTGACCTACTACACGAAATCAGTTCGCAGATCTATTTATATGGTCGATGTTTTTCGAGACTCGATGGTTTATGTGTAGGATTCGAATTGTGTCTCGACTTGTCCGATCCCGAATCCTGTGTCGTTTAGTTGTTACAGTACTCCAGTGCTCGACATTTGGTCGCCACAATTAATTTTTGCTGACACGCATTTTCGTATACAAAAAATTTCACGATTCATATATCTGCCTCTCACAACGGTCAGACTTGTTTGTTATTAAAGGTTAGTCATACTTATTAATTTAAGACTGAAACCAGACGTTAGTGTACAGGTATAATAGTATTGCGTAACAAATATACATTCAGCTACAAAAAATTTCTAACAGTTCTTAGTAGAAAGGGAATTGGGCCCACAATTTTTATAAAAGTGTGGATAGAAAAACTTCTACTAGGCCCAACCCCCCTGTTATACTACCACCTACGGGTACTAGAGAGAGAGGGAAGATAAAGAGGACGCATATAAAATGGTCTAAATTTATATTGTTTCTCTTTTTTGATCAATTACACTATAAATATATATAATGAAATATGTAAAAAAAAGTCTCAAAATTCAAAATTTTGGTTTTTCTATTTTAAACGACATTAAACAAAAATTATACTTAACTTAGAAGGGTTATAAATATTTATATTATTTAATCTCAATTTCTGTGATGTGTGACACGCCATGAAAATTGTGTTTCTATTGTTCATAAATTTGACACACCGAACTCTAAAGGCTCGCCATTATTTTTGGATAGAATAGAGGTCCCTAAACTTTTTGTGTCGTAGACCCTTTGTCTTGTTTTTCGGTTTTGGGTAGACCCCCTACTGATTTTTGTAAATTTCTCACTGTAGTGGAGTAAATTTCTTACTTTTAGGTATAAGTAATGTATATGTCTTATATTATAAAATAGTATAATGTAAGTAAGTAGGTACTATCAGTGTATGTTGAGAACTTCCATCTTCATTTCATGGGTTCCTAAATTTTTTGGCTGACTTAGACCCCTTGCAGGTTGTCATAGACCCCTGGGAGTCGATATAGACCACTTTGGGAAGCTACAAGAATGAATGTGTAGGTCTCTCATTCCTCCAAGGAGTTGCATCAGTCAGGTACTTAGGTATTCAACTTAAGTTTTCAGAAATTTGTTATTTATTAACGTCATGATTTTCACGAAAGGCAGGCGGAAATAAAAGGGAAAAGCCTTCCTCATAAAAAGTTCAGTCAGCAGAGCTTGTAACAAACGATATTTTTATTGACCAAAAGAGAAACATAATAATAGTAAAAAAATTTTTTCCTTTTTTTTCCAAGATGGCGTGCACAACGTGTTCGGCATTAAAAGAAAAAAAAATGGTTTGAAAAATTTGACGATTCAATTGTAAATGAGTTCAAGGTGGGTTTTCCAAAAATAACCTTTCCGTGCTAAAAGACTTAATTTACTTTGTATTGGAAAGGACATTCGAGTTCGTTTCCCTTTCATTCTTAAAAGAAATTTAATTTTTATAAGTCAGCAACGATTTATTCTTTTCTCAAATTCTGAGGTCGTGGGAATGAATGACATCTGCCACCGGTTCTCCTCTAGTTTATGAATATACCACCGTCTAAGCTCGCTTTAGTTAATTTTATTTGAGCTCGCCGTCCCTCAAACCTGTCAGTTTCATTAAGATTCCCCCAAAGGTTTACGCTCCTGCTTTCTACCACCACCCGTCCTCCCCAAGACCCGAATCTCTAATGATTTCTTACTTCTCCATCTATTTAAAACATCTTTCTCCCGCAAAAGTTATCAACCCAAAAGGGAAAGATGATTCCAAATTGATAACCGGTGAAGCAATGGAAGGGAAAACACGTTCGGCAATTAGCAAATTTAATTTCGTCCCCTTGAATTTGTATAAATTAATTTGTCACCGTTTACACAAAACGGAAAATTAATTAGTCAACTTTTTTCTACCCTCATTATAATTTATTTATTTATTTCCTTCCTCGTTCGCTTCTCGATTTGAAAATGAATGATTTCTAACCTTCATCTTGTGCTAAATTCTAATAATTTTTGCTGGAACGTACGAACGTCACAATATTATAAAGAAACTAAAAATTTTTCCATTTTTATATTTTCTCCTTTTTCTACTGAAGAAAGGATTTTAATTTTTTTTTCTTCTTCTTCTCTTTCCTTTCTTTCTCCTTCCACCCAACCAACATTTCCAGTTGTCTGTTTGCCATTGAGGAGGAGTATTGACGAATCTTAAGGAAAAATAAAAAGAAATAAAAATCGAACGGCTCCTTTGAGACTCTCCTCTCTCTCTTAAGAACGAGTAATCAAAATCTTATTGAGATTTTGAACCAACAATTTCCTTTTTTCCTTTGTAATTTTCGACTCGAAAATAAATAAATAAATAAGACTGAAAGGATTTATTTTTATGAAAAGAGGAATTTAATACGAAAACGGTTCGAAAATATTAATAAAAAATGTCTGAGTAGTCGTTTGGAAAAGGTTTAAGGCTCAGGGAAATTAACGTTGTGAATACATCTGTAAGGGTATAAGGGGAAATGTGGATGGGACGTGGCAGAAGATTCCGCCATGTTGGAGAAACAATTTGTTATGTAGCTGTGAAATATGTTTGAAGTATTTAAAAATTGGTTTGTTAATTAAGAGAGAGGAAAGAGGTGAGTCGTGTAATGTTGGTAATAATGATAATATTAATATATTGAATTTGATATGTTCTTTTCGGATGGATCAAGCAAAATTACACAGAATAAAAAGTAAATAGCATACAAATAATATGAAAAAGATCGGTTGTGGCTACTCATGCATTAAAATATTGAGCAGAGGTGTTTGTTGACTTCAAATTTGGTGAGAAGTAACAACCGAAAGCTTCTAGGACCTTGGTACTCAAGCTTTTCCTTTCCGGGCCAAATTTCTATTGTGAGCATTGCGACTGGGCCCCACACGACTTACCAAAAAAAAGGTTTTGCAAGTCCGGCTTTTGACGCATAAAGTCCACCCTCAGGAATCATCTGTATGTACATCTGTCAGTCTGTTTCTGTATGTATTTTCTGTATATTGCCTCATTAAGATATGTTGAGGCAAACAATGTTAGCAGTTTCTGAGCACAGGCCTGAACATTTTCGTACTGGTCAGACACTATAGTTCAGACTTAACAACGACTTTTCGCAAATTTTCACTGAATCGGTTTACCCTAGGCCACTCAGTAGAGCTTGGTGGACCGCAGTTTAGTACCAAGGTTTTAGGAGCTTCAGGAGTAGTAAAAAGCAAAACCAACAGCCAAGAAATTTGAATGTTCATGAGCAAATCAGCTACACTCTTTTAAAAGAGACTAACATACCAGTTCCTAAATTTGGTGTCGCAAAAACTGCAGATGAAGTGGCTAAAGAATGAAACACAAAAAACGAAAAAGCTCAGGTGTTAGCTCGAGGAGAAGGTCATTTCAAAAATGGGCTGAATGGGAGGGGGCGTGAGAGTAGTAAATTCGGCAACCGAAGCCAAAAACATGGCTTTCGAAAATGATTGGCGTATTGTTAGTTATGTTATCCTTTTGACTGTTAAGCTAGTTTAAGTCTAATTTTTCGGTTGTATCCATCAGATTTTTGGCCCACCTTGACATGGATTCTTAAGAGTTTGATTTCGAATGAGATAGTGTTAACCTTTTCTAATACAGGTACATCTCAAATTTACGACTTGAACCTTTTACAACCGTTCGTGTTTTGACCTGTACTTCCCTTAATCCTGTTTATTACCTCCAAATAGCCAAATACATAAATTATCGGTAAAATTTACATATGCAGGCCTTTTTATGAGTAAATTTTGGGTTCTCCCCATAATTTTGGTAGTCTCACAACTATTTCAAGTCCTCGGAGTCAGAAACTTAAATCGGCGGAACAGAACGTAGTCGTAAAACGAGGAAATACACCGACTACGTGGTATCCTCTTCAAAATTTTCCAATTTCCAAGCCTCTGCGTGAATAATCCTTTCCATCAATAGTGAAATTCAAACGAAACGAATTCCACTCGAGTATAGTTTGCACAGTGAAAGAAGGTCCGCCATTTTGAAAAACAACTGATGAAATTATAACAAAAAAAAAAAAAGGGTTTCCACTCATTATGAGAAACCAGAAACGAGTATAATTGAATCTCTGAGGCGAACAACCTAATCTCGGGAGACCAGATCTCCTGATACACTTTACAAAACGATTTTAAAATTGTTTCCATAAATGAACGAGGTCGTGCGCGAAGTGGGGTGGAGGTGAAAGGGGGCGCGGAAGGATTCGGAGAAAAAAGGATTTTGAATGAAGAAAATTTGGTGAAACAACTTGCTAATTAACAAAGAATTAATTTGTTGAAAATTCGTTAATAAACAAAGATTTTTACAGTCTATAGTTTATGTACACATTTTCCCACGGAACTGGTTCTGAAGAAGAGGAAGATGGTGGTATGGTGTGATGTTATTAAAGAGAGGGTTTTGTATAACTTCCTCGTGGTACCATTCCAAAATATTCTGGTTCTCAAAGTGGAGGAGGATAAGTTTTGCAATTGAGAACAGGCAAGCGGTGCAATTTCTTTCCTTTTTTGCAATTTATTTAAATAAATTCAGTTTTCCTTTTTGAGTGAAATTGTTTTCAACTTAATTTGAATTTGCACGTGTTTTCCACGGAACAAGTACCCGGGAAAGTAATAAAAGGCATTCTTTAGCACGTTCCTTTGTTTGGGAAAAGGCTTTAAAAGAGTTAGGGAGTAGTGGAGGAAGAGGGGGGGGTAAGGATGCAAAAGGCAAAAAGGCGAAATTGTTTCATCAAAAACTACAAAAACCAATTCCCCGAGTTTAATTTTGGATTTCCCCTCCCCCCGCTCATAAATAATTTTATTAAACTTGTTCCACCCAAACATAGTTAAACTTTCTATATATATATATAGTATATAAAAATTTGATGCGTAGCTGAGGGCAAACAGAAAAGATCAAAATGAAGGCGAAGGCAAGTTGAGTGGGAGGAGAAGGAGGAGGAGGAGGAGGAGGTGGATATATAAAAAAAATAAAGGATTCTAGAGAAATTTCGACTTATTCGAGAGTTATTTCAGCCGGAGGGAAAACAAGAAACGCTATTGAAAATAGGAGGAAAAAAAATTTTAAACACGGACAATAAAAATAAAAAGATAAAAGAAGAAAAACACTGCAGAGAATAAAGAAAGAACGAAAAGCACAAATAAGAAAACATAGAAACGGGTTTTGGGATGAAGGATTTAGGGGTTGAGGGGGTGGGCGGGAGGAATATTATTTGACATATTAATCTTAAAAATTATAATTTTAGTTAAAAATGAAAAATGGAGGTTTGGCGGAAAAATCTGGCGGCTGAGAAAGAGATCATGAAGCGTAGGTGGTGGAGGAGCCCCCCCACCCCCAAAGCTGTTTTCCTTTCGATGGAAATTTTATAAATTCTAACAAGGCCTTAATTAAGAGCAATTAACGACATGTTTAAACAAGGCAGGATTTGAAACAACAAACGATTATGTTGGATTAGTGCTGACTGAAAGTCAGCCACTTCGAAGAGTCCTCGTTTTTGTTTTTCGAGTCCCAAAATCAATGAACCACCTTCCTCTCCCCCCCTCACTCCCGGTGTTAAATTTATGGCCCGAAGATATGAACGGCAAATAGAAGAACATATAGTAATGGGAAATTCGAAAAGGAATTTCGTAAAAAGGCCTCCGACAGCTTTTTACTAAACGAGAGCAAAGAACGAATAATATTCCAGCTCAGTTTTCCGAAATTTTTATTTTAAACTAAACATAACTCAGAGCTCACATTTTGATGCCTCTCTAGTTCAGTGGTTGGTAGAATAAAAAGCGGAGACCCCCGTGGTCTATGACGTAATTTAATGGTTCCAAACGAAATTTAATTTTTGTTCTAAATTCAAAACGAATAAAACGTCGGGTCTTGTTTTACGCGGTGGATACGAGATTATGAATCGCGTTTAAAAAATCCCCAACCCATTAACGCCCAGATATAGAAATTGTGAAAATTTTTTTGAAGTCTAGGGTAAAAAAATCAAAACTGACATTTCTGTAAATTTTTTTCAAAATTTTTGCACGGTATCCCGGGAAATTGCTGCCCTCGTTTGAGGACACTGGGATCTAATGACACCAAAATTTGACTGTGGCTCGTTTTGTTTTGGTTGAAATTTCAGTGATAAGTGTTTTATGGGTTTGTTCTACAACATCTTGAGTGTCTGCTAATTTTTTTCCGCAGCGATACCTCCAACAGGATGTGAGAAAAATAATTTTTTACGGACCGATACATTTTAGTGAAAATCTTGCTGCTCTATCAGGAACTATTCTACAGCTCCTGATTATGAAAAAAGTGAGAAAATTGTTCCTACTCATACAGAAAAGATGGCTGTTGCTGTCTTAAAAAAAATAGAACCTGAAAAGCTTAAAAAAATCCTAAAGTTAGTGTCCTCAAGGACGCAGGGCCTTGATGGATTAACTATGCTGTTGCTCTCGGAACGATTCTAAATTCACAAACAGTGCAGCGTGAAAACACGTCTAAGACGAGATTTGACTAAATTAATAAGAAGAAAAGCTTCAGGAAATTTATCCACGAACATAATCAAATATTTATCAGTTTTGAGGTGGAATCTTCAAGGTGTTGTGAGCTTTTTTAAAAATGAATCCTTCACAGAGTGTGCATTATTTATGAAGTAGCAAATAATTTTTAGTGAAATGAACTTTATAAAGGCATAATTTATAAATTTGGACGGGACGAACTAAAAACCGCGTAAAAAAAATTCTACTTGGTATAGAAAAATTGTATGTAGATAATGAAGACGCGTAAAAAAAGTCACGAGTGTACTCTAGTTAGGTAACCCATGTTCATTATTATTGAAACAAATTATTTTTAAGAATCGTATAAATGGTCGGTCCAATGGGCGAATTCAGTGGGCCGCAATATCCAAAAGATTGCTGATAACATTTATGTAGTTCTCTTCGGTGATATACATAACCACGAAACAGTTTCTCGTTTTTGAAGTTGAAGATAATTATTCACCCAGCAGGTAGTAAAACTAATTAAAAACTTTTCACGAAACTATAATTTTCTACGTCCTGCCCGTTCTCTGTTTCATTTTAGTTATTACGAATCATTGAAAATTTTACTTTCCTCCCATTCGACTGAAACCAAATCAAACGTCTAAATCATCCTTTTGGATTCATATCAACTTCATCAGGTTGTAGCCTGACTAATGGGCCGTAAACACCTCCCCTAAAAAACTAAAAAAAATCGAAATTCGGTTTTGATTTATCATCGAGATATTTGAAATCCATTCACTAATCCTCACTCTGATCCCGTCGTAGCTTTCTCGTCTCAACTGATGTTAATTAACGAAATGGCAAAGTCAAGCCTTAAATTTTAATTTAATAATAATTCTAAAAGTTTTCATTATTTATTTATCTCTTCTAGGTTTTGTCATTGAGTGGGAGGATGTTGTTTTCTGTGAACGTTTTGAGAATCAAAAATTATGAGAGTTATACTGTGCGAACTAAACTTTTGTTTCTGTCTATGGTGATTGAAATGATTTCCTAATATGGCGGAAGGGGTTAGCGGATGATGTCATAGAGAGGATAACCCAGCCGTTTTTTGAACGAGTTTTAAAAACGTCGTGGTACCAGACGAGAGTTTGGAAATGTAATTGATTATTGATACCAATATTATATTGTCTGTTTATTAATTACAGGAATTTGATAATTATCTATTGATGGTATCTAAATTTAAAACAAAAATTAATAAACTTATCTCATTTTATTAAAATTATTGATAACCGATAAACAGTCGTAGGTTGAGAGACCGAGAAACAGGTGTGATATATTAGGTTGGCTATCCTGCAAGTGTCATGGCGGATAGATATTTGTTTGTTTTTGTGTCTAATCACCATACATAAAGTAACTAATAATATATTATCGAATAATATACGGTTATGAATTTCTACATCACAATAGGGAATAACAACACTGCCGTCTGGATATGATTTATCAAGATGGCTTTGGCATTTGTCGTAAGCACGAGAAAATATTATTATCAAACAAACTGAGAGGAGTTTTCTTTCGTTAGTATTACGGGATTTATAGCCTATTAAAACTACTAATTAACAAAACTTTAAATTGAACTACGGCCTTTCAACTTGTCTAATATTAACAAACGCCCACGTTCTATAACTTTCTTTCAACTCATGTTCAATTGTTTTAAAGTCAATCAATGTTTTCATTTAAAACGAGAGTCTCAGTTTGTCTAATTATTGCCTGAATATGATACCAATAATTATTTTTAGTATAAACCCACGCTGGTACTCTTTTTGGGTTGTTGTGTCTGTTTAAAGAATATGTCCGCGTTATAGACATCTTCACTATCACATGGTTAGTTGGTTAGAATTGGGGGATTCATGATTAAAAATTATTTTCGATCAGATCGTGGAAGAAGAAACATTTTTCTATGTCACGATATTCCGCTGTCGAATTATTCATTTTTTCACGGCTGACAACCACCTGCTACAATTTACATAATTTTTCCGCTTTTTGTTTCACTGGAGATTTTTCATTTTCGATTTAAATAAACCCCTAACCTCTAAAATGGAAGGTTCCAAAGTGCAATCGGAAAAAATGGCTTCATTCAAAAAAGGATTTCATACCCTTTCTGATTACCATTCATTAAATGTCAATTACTGGTTTCGTTTCGGTCCTCTCACACATCCTGTCGTCATTTGTTACCGTTCCTCCTATTTCCTTCCTTTTTGAATGAAAATCTATTTTTGGAGATGGTTTTAAATTGCAAACTTTTCATAATTTGATTTCTCATAGAACGAAACTTTTTTTTTCTGGAGGTTGAAACTTTTTTTAAAAATAATTGGTAATAGCGTTGTAAAGTTTGAGACTACTCTACTCCTCCGGTCGTGTTCTTGAAAGTAGATGGAATACGTTCCCTTAATTACTTTTTAAATTGAGCAAACCTAATTTCCTCATTTCCTGTAATGGAGGATGACTATAAAAATGGAAGATGGCAATCTGCATTCAAGGTGCTATCTGGTTACGAACTTGTTAGTGAAGAGTTCCTTCCCTAAAGAGGTCAGTAGGTTTGTTGCTAAGAATTCAAAGTTGGATTTCCAGGTTGGGACAGGAAATTATTATTTAGTCTGTTTACTTATTTAATTATTTATTTGGATCGAACTCAAACACTTTTTATTTATTGAAAAACTTATAGACAACATGGGTGTTTGTTCTTTCTGTATTTTGCTGGAGTTTATAGACCAATTCCTGAAGAAAACACGCCCAGATAAATGAATAAATAAGTGAACGTAAACAATGGTACCAACTTAATAATAGCATTTGCAGTCATTTTTACGAATGAATTTTTGATACACTCCTTAAACGTTTTATTTTATTGAGTTGGTTCCACTGTACCAGTTATATTGGGTTTATTGTTATGACATAAAATAATAAAGTTACAGTATACTGTAGGGTTTATGTCAGAGTTCGGCAAAGTGCGGCTCCGGATCCGTATGTGGCTCTTTACTTCCTGGCTGTGGCTCTTCCACGAAATGTTTAGTACAAGCCCATAGTATTAATTATTAACTAAATATTATAATTATAAAGATATGATACTAATTTTTACTGAGTTCGTCCCTTATATCTGCTTGACAGCTGAAAGGGGAAGGATAGGTAGAGAAAGGATCCCCTAAGCACCTTATCCTGATGATCAGGACTACGTCAGTTGAGATGACTGCTATGATGGCGCGATCGCGTACTTATTTGCACGAATTTTGTGGGGAAAAGTCGACCACGTGCTATCACTAAGGTTTTCACTTTGAGAGAATTAGAGAAACTCGACTACAAATGACTCCGAGAGACTATTTGAGACTATAAAATACAGCGAGAGACTTTGAGAGGCAGACAATATCTGAGAAAGACTACGAGAGACTCCATCGAACCTTCAGCTTTGGAGTATTCTCCCGAAGCCGCCTCCTTCCCGGCGCTTAATACAGAAATACGCTCAGACAGTTAGTTAAACCAAGACATACAGTATTAACCAAGAGTCAAGCTTTAAAGTATACTTTAAACCCCAATTACCTGATTAAAAATGTTTTTACTAATGCAAAACTTAAAAAATGGCTCTTAAATAAGTTATAAAAGTATATATAAATATAAAATGGCTCTTTGAATCGTTTCATTTTGAGTTTGCCAACCACTGATGTATGTTTAATTCAATAAGTTTTTAACAAGTACAAATATTATCGGTTTCTCACCAACCGCGTAAAAAAAGTCTTGAGTAAATCATGAGTTAGAGAATTGATAACATTAAAAAGTGGAGCCAGGCTATAGAGTTAAATTGACTATGGCTACCGGTTGAAATGAGTACTAATAAATAAATACTCACATTTGAGTATATATTTTATAATAAAATAGAATTTAAATTTGTGAGTCGTTACCTTATAAACAACTTTTGGTTGGTAGCAGACTAACAACCCAGGTGTTTGATGTAGGTCCTTAGCTCAATCAAAACCTTCAGAAATATTTGTCTTTGGTATTAATATATTAATTTCAGTATATTGTAGTAAACTAATGCCTGTAAAAGGATTAAAATAATAAATTAAACTAAAATAAATTTAGTATATCATAACATAACTCGACAGTCTTCAAAACCTTAGTACCAACTGACAATAGCTCTGTTTAGGGATGACTCACACCAACACAACACCTTCCACAGTAGTTAGCTATCAATGTTGCAAACCCATACCGACTACAGTTATTTATCTACGAAATTGTTACTGTAAGACAAAAAGGAAAATGTTAGTACACAAGTCCGCTTTTATCTTAAGGTTATAATGTTTGTGTACAAAAGCAGATAAAATCGGGAAAGAAATTTTCTCCAGACGTGGATAATGCTAATGTCAAACTCTCAATTCTAATTTTTTCCTTTTAACTTGTCACATTTATTCTCCAGTTTCTCGACGTCAGTTTCCTCTCATTTTTTGTTTTGGTTTTGTCTTTTATCTAGAGGCGCAGAGCGTAAATTTTTTTCCCCATTTTATCGATCCGGGTTCGCAGAAAACAAAGTCCACAAAACCCGCGATAAGAATTTTATTTAACGGCCGCGACGGACGAACCCAATAATATACACCAGTATACCACGAAGATATTGTCAACATTTTTTTTTCCTCTCAAATTCCGGATTTAAACAAAGAGATTTGATTAAACGGTGGCCTGTTGTAGCCTCGTTGCCCTTCCGCCATTTTTGGTGGGTAGCTATAAACGCTGTCTCGAAAATGTTTTTATATTATAATATTTATAAAGTTGATTCTAAATTTATTTACAAAAGGACTTGTCGAGTTATTTTTAATTTTATATCTTCAATTATTGAAATGGGGATCTGCTAAAAGTGTGCATTATATATGAAATGATTTTTTGAGAGTATTATCCCTGAAACCGAGCTTTTCTTTAGAAATTAAATCATTAGACTGTGCAATACTTTTGAAATGATTTCCTTTTAAAAAAATTATTTTTTAATATATCGCAACCTACGACCCGCAAGTGGTATAAATGTATTTAATATTTTATAATATACTCATACTTTAGTATGTTAGTACCTTATAATATACTTTATACTATGGTATTAATTTGTAGTATATATCAAGACTTTATCTGGCTCCTGGTCAAAGTCAACCAAAGTGTGAGTGGGCATTTGGTCTGGAGATGTTTTCTTATTAAAACCGTGTGTATTATATTAAATTTAATAATATATATTAATAACAATAGTAGTAACAGTTTATATTGTAAATAAATAAATCTGAAGTATTTTTGCAGTGACCTCTCGCTACCCTTTTTATTACATAGGTATAAATGTTATTTAGTATATATTACTTGTAATTATTTTCTTTACAATATATCCTATCACTATCTGTTATTTATATATATATTATTGTACTTAATGTAAGCTACACAGTTTTAATATGAAAATGTTTCTAAGCCAAATCTCCACTCACATTTTGGTTGATTTTTATTCGGGACCAAATAAGTTACCGACCCTTGATATATATTATAAATTAATACTATAGTAAAGTATATTTAAAGTATATAAATTAAAAGTATATAAAGTATTTATGGTGTCTTGCTCTGGGTGCCAAGGTTTTATTTTAAAGAATTCAGGAAATTGTACACAAATATAATTATATTATGTTACTGATATAATATAGTAATAATATTTTCCGTAATTTTTATAGAAACTACTTGTAGTTAATCTAGTATTTGAGCAGGCACTACGAGATATCTCGTAGTTGGCAGTCAATGGGTTAAATGCGTATATATCGCTCCCGGGTCATAGGTTGCCGACCTATTGTATATATATGTGTGTGTAAAATAAAAATGTTTTTATATAAAATAAATTCATAAAATTATAAAGTATATTTATAATATAGGGAGGTCTGTGGTGTAGTGGTTAAGTGCCAGACTAAGAAGTTGCGAGTTAAGATTTTCCTCCTGCATCCTGTTGTAGCCAAAAAGGGATTACAACTCAACTATAATTATATTTATAATATTAAAAATTGATAAATTAAATATGATATGACATTCAGAATATTAAATATCTGTATATATTATACGAGTTATAAAATGAATTCTCAATGAGTTCGTATATTGCTTGGGCAAGAACCTGTGGTTACAAATTGTTTGTATTTCGAAAGGAACAACAGTAATTGTAAATCAGAGTACGTATTAGGAATGTTATTTAATACATAATTTATATAAATTATAAGCAGTGTTGATAACATTGAAAAATGAAAAACGCGAAGGGATTAGTTGAAACTAATTAAAGATTAGTTACCATTTAACAGGAAATTTCGTCTCAGTGAGGAGTTTCTTGGGAAGGAAACGGTCACAGTTCCCGTAATCTGTGATAATCTCGTCTTAGTCGACTGTTAGACTAACATTTTCAAAACTCGATATCCTTAAGAGCTTTCTTTTGTCTTGTAACATTTCGTTTTCTATTTTCCTCTTCCATTGTTAAATGCCACTCTTAAAAGGGTTGGAATTCTCATTCTTAAAAGGAAGAGTCTAGAGAGTGACAGTTTTAAGGACATGGAAGGAGAGTTGGAGGAAGAAGAAGAAGAAAGAAAGGAGGAGGTAGGAGGAGATAAGGACGAGGGAAAGAGGTGTAAACTGTGGTGGATGTTGCTCAGGGTCGTATACGTTTTCTCGAGGATTTAACAACGGTTACGTACTTTCCGGTTTTATCTAGCAGATAAAAGTTGTTTAACTTCCTGTTTATTGCGACTAAAAATGTAAATAAAATCACGTGAGGAATTAATTTCCTTGTTGGTTTTAATGTCTCTTTTTCGAAAGTTTGGAAGAAGATACCTGATTATGCAAAATCAAAACATAATTATGGTAGTAGGCCCCCTCCGACAAAAGACACGGCTTCCGGAGGCTCTGGTTTTGCGAATGCGGTTGTGACACAAATGGCGACTTTCGACCACCAAACTTCCCAAATTTTAGTTAGATAGTTACTAAACCAATAGTAACTTTAGTTTATACCTCCCGTATAGTCGATACACCGGTCTATGTAGTGTTGTCTATGGGCTACATATATTAGACATGGTGGGAGAAGGGCCTGTTCCTAGACTGCAACATTCGCAAAGAAATTTTTGGTCCCAGTGGTAGGTGCGCGTATTTAATATAAAATCCCTGACCCCATTTTATATAAATATTTTCCAAAGCCCTCAATATTAATATATTTATAATATATTTTCACTGATGTTGATATTTATTTAACATAATTATAAGATATATTATAAATATTGTGGTGACTAAGACAACACGTTTAAACACGCCTCGGTTTGTAATAGACAGATCGTAAGAAACTTACAGAAAGAGAGACAAAAGAAATGATATAAACAGAGCACGTACCCAACAGAAATCATGCAGTCCAGTACCACCACTCCGCGAACGGTTCAACTATGACTAACCACCTCGAACGGCTATCGGAACGACCGCGGTGTTTTTGTATATTTTGAAAATTTTTTATCTTTTTTGGAATCCGTGTGTTTTGTCCCACTAATCAAGCTAATTTCGACAAGTATATTATAATATTAAGTATATAATATATGAAATTATAAAGCAAAGTCAGTGTTTAACCGCTGCAAACTAAATTTGATTCCGGGCTAGGGGATTAAGCAATTGGACGGGATGACGCACAGCATCTTTAACTTCTTCCGGCAGAACCAGGGTAGTATGGTTTGAAGAGTCAGAAATTAAAATGAAAGAGCTTAGGATCTCCAAAGAAGATCTCTTGAAGTGAGAAGCTCAAAGACCCTTAATTATAGAAGAAACCGAAGGCGAAAACTGGATGGATTTACAGTTTGAAGGAGTATTGAACGAAAATAAAAGCGGCGACGAAGAAGCCGTTCTAACTGCAACAGCGAGGTCCTTAATCGACTGGAATGACGCAGAAGATATAATCAAGCGAACAGGTGGATTAGTATAAATCACAAATAAGCAAAAATGCAAGGAAGTCGTTTTGCATACAAGCCAAGAAACGTTGTTGCGATTTGTCTTTCAGCCGGAAGTGAAGAACAACGAACAAACTTCCTCATCTACTTAACTGACATTTGTCTCCAAATTTTAGACAACAAGTATCGTAGCATTAAAATTGGAAGTGAAATCCGGAAAGGAAGATGTACCTAAATAGAAAGACGTGGGAGAGAATAATAAATCAAGTCTCAAGAAACTCGAGATGGTCCACGACAATGTGAAAGCTCGCAGGAGCTCGCAGGGCTCGCGCCCAGGAACTAGATAACGAAACAGATAAGTCTTAGCAACAAAAGAAAAGAAAATAATAAGATAAAAAGGAAGAAAGAAAGAAAAAAGAAATAAATCACAAAGGATGGGAAATTTAATGACGTTTCCTGCGAACACAACAATGCACAGAATTTTGGAAAATTAAGAGCATGAAAGGAACCGGTCATTTACCTTTGAGGCGGTTTTTCCGTGATTTTGGAAATCTCCTTCCGGGCCATCTAAACCAAAAGGGAAGATAATTCGAAATTCAAATCCGTTGAAGCGGAATCGTTTCATTTGGAAATGAAGAAAAATATTTAAATATCCGCGTTCGAGTCTGTTGTTTGAATTGTGTTGGCACGACCTCGGCCCATTCGCACAACCCCCTCCCCTCCCCCTCCCCCGAAGCGACCAACAGAATAATATAAATCAAACCATTTGCGATGTTATCGCCACCGCCTTTTAATATTATCGTGATTTCCACGTATCTCACCGCAACCACACGCCCGAAATTCGTAACAGAATTTTTACAAAATACCCAGAAACGAAACTTCTCTTCCGGCAGACGATAAATTTTTGTCGAGTTCGAAGGTTTTCGCGGGTGGTATTATTAATTTTAGTATATGACTTTTGAGTATATAGTCAAATTTTTCGGGCTGATTCTGTTGATTCTACTCTTTTCACTTCCAAATGGACGAGGATGAAATTTTAGTCGAAACTTGTTAGATGCTGTTGTGTTACTCTATGCTTTGACGACGCCATGTTTGTTTACTTCAGCTTTGATGACTTTTACTATTACAATATATAGACCTATAATACTGTTTAGTATAGTTTAATACGTCGTAATTTACTAGCGATCTAGCAGGATGGGAAGTTGTTCATAGCCAGTGCGTTTTCAAATCTTTTAAGCCAAATGCCAGATTTGGAATTTATATAAAGAAACTCGACGTAAAACGCTGAAGGATTTGGCTGATTGACCACGTGACATGGCTGAGGCAATCGCGTTTTTATTAGCCGAACAAAAACAACAACAAAAATTAAACTAGTAAAAAGGCATATATATATATTGTAATAGTAAAAGTCACGAATAACAAAGCAGAAGTAAACAAACATGGCGTCACCAAAGCATAGAGTAATACAATAAAGCATCATAGATATGCCGTTTTGGGTTAAGACAGTCGGTGAGGAGGACTGTAAGGAGGAGTCATTCTGGCTAGAACCTTTGCTTAGGACGACAGTTGAAATGCGAGCCTGAAGGAGAGAGGTTGAATGTTCAAAATATAGTTTACGTTATTTGGTTTTATATATTTTTAAAGTATATTGTCTGTTTATATAGTTTCTATCTTAATCCTGGCCTACCACAGAATTTCAGAAGTGAGATTTGAACCCACTCGCCCTCAGTGAGGACCAGAATTTACATGGCTCCGGTAATACCGAGTAAACTCAACCTTGAATCTAGCGCCTTAGACCTACTCATCCTAGAAAACAAATCCTTCAAACACTAAAGATGCCTGAAAGGATAGGAGAAAATTAATTTCTACAGAAATCTAACGCTGCGTAACAGCCAGAAGTTATCTACTAACAATCAAATCCATTTTAAACATTTCCGCCAACAGGAAACGATTATTTCACACCAAGGACACCTATAGAACAAGTTAACATAACAACTGAAAATCTTTTCAACGTCAGCATCTCTCACACAACAGGCAAAAATGCTGATTAATCAAATCTTCCATCGCTAACTTTCTCCTTTTTACTCTCGAACAGTTGGCAGAACCGAAAGACTTTTCAAGTCGGTTCAGAAAACAAGAGAGCGGAACATTAAAACCCGGGGATGAACGTATAAATTTCTTGGTACAACCGGAAACGAAGTGACACTTGAACGTTATAATTTTTATGAAAACGCATTGCGGAAACTTGGATCTTGGTTTACGGGGGGGCCAAAAGGTTTCTTTTGATTTCTAACCCTTTAACCGCCACCATCATCCCCCCGCCCGACCAGGCTCTGTTGTGGAATTCCGAATCTCGTCGCTTTACATGACACTGTTCAAACCCTTGGAAATTTTTTGCTGTTGTTAATGTTTAACTTGAAACTTAACTCTCGGGGGTCTAATAAAGAAACAAACTTAATTTAAGGGTAGTGGGGGGTAGGAGATTGTTTAAAAAACGAAACGTTTTTCTCTTTTTTTTATCCAATTTTGCGTCCGGGAGTTTCTGTTTTCTTTCTGTCTTTCCTTCCGCCCTTTTTATTAAAAAAGGAGCGAGTGCAATTGCACATAAACATAAAAATTTTTCTTTTTTGAATATTTTCCGATGGGAAAACTATAAAAGGAATGAAAGCGGCCTTGGTCTTGTTTTGTCTCTTTTTACCCCGTAATGAAAATCCTCTTTCCGATTTCGCAGAAAAAGAATTTATAGCGTTTGCTCCTCCTAATAAATAAATGTCATTACGTCTTCTCTAGACTTTCTATAGTCGTCCTCGTCGTCGTCGCTGTCGTCGCTAGTGTGTGTAATCCTGTCTTTTTATTTATATCGTCTTATATAGACGAATCCAGGTCAAAGTTATTTGTCTCGATATGATTCCGACGAGTTTTCAATAAACTATCATGGAAATCCTTTTCCCTTTGTTTCTTCTTCTTCTTATTCTTCTAGTCCTTGGAAATCCTCTCACTCAAACTATGTCAATGAATTAACCTACTTTACTATGCTTCTAAAATATTTCCGCCCTTATTTCCTCCCTTCCAAGGACGATATCTAATTTCTTGAGGGTTAAACTCGGGCTGAAATGTAGTCGGGTTTCGTTTTACGCGTTTTTTAACTCGCAAAATATTTTTTCTCGTTTAATTTGTCTACAACGAATTCTAAGAAGATGAGTCATTTCATAGCACTACCCTTGGGGAGGTTGTCATTTTATTTTGTATTTTTGGGAATGATAAGAAGAAGCTATGTTTCGTTATAATTACATTGGTAAATTAATCATTTTATGGTTTTACTTTTTGAATATAAATTTTTTTGCACTGGAATTTATTTTTAATATATTATAATATATAATATGTGTTCGGTATTGCAAAATTTTTCTCATCTTTTTTAATAAATATGTCGTGGAATTTGAAATCCGTAAAGGATGTTTAACGATTAGTATACAGTATATAGGTTTAGATAAGGTTTCATATTGATTTTCATACAGTATATAGGTTTAGGTATAGATGCTTTTATATTTTTTAATAAATATGCCGTGGAGTTTGAAATCCGTAAAGGATATTTAACGATTAGTATACAGTATATAGGTTTAGTATTAATTTTGGTGATCGTGCTGAATGGAAATTATACTCTGGTTCAAGCTTTGTATAAAAAAAATGGTTGTCCCTGCGACGTCTATTGAAGGACTAGTTGGGAGGAAAGGTTCGAATTTCATAACGAATCTTAAGTAGAATCCTTTCTGCTAGAGGAGAAATGGACGCAAAAACTGAATCAGACCTGGTGACATTCGAAATCCTTCTAGAAGAAGAGGACAGAAAGGAGGATGAATGTAATGGAGTTACATGCGAAGTGATGGGTCGAAGAGGAGAGTGAAGGATTATACAGGAGGATGGGAGATGAAGTGTCCAAGGTGCTGACATGCCAATAAACGAAGACAACGGAGAGAGGAAACCTATTGAATATGATGGACAAAATGGCTGTAGCGAGAATGGTGACTAGGAGTAACACAAAGAATCAGTGGTTTGATGAGCAGTGCAGAAAAGAGAAGTAGAAGGAAGTGATGATCTGTAAGTCTATTTGCCGGAGAAGACGAAACAAAGATAACAAGAGACACTAAGACAGATAATTACAGCAGCAAAGTGCCAAAAGATTCTGTAGTCTGCTGGGAAGGAAGATTACTAAACGTGGTGTCGGTAGTAAGGTTGTAGTAGAAACAAGAACTAAGCATTCATATGGAAAGAACATTGTATAATGGAGCCATCATTATATTATAATATTATGCACAATCCTCGCATAACTTCAAAAACCATGACACAAGACAACTTCATTCATCTCACTTCCATACCAACAAAATCCATCGTCATATACAGCCAGGATACTAAAATTTATAAATTAACCGGTAACAAGACTACTTATACTAAGTTATTCACAGATAATATATAAAAATTGATTTTGTGTATTTACAAGACTTCTTACTTTAACGGGGTTTTGCTTCTTCTTCAATTTCGAGTTGGTTGTTTTTGAAGTTATGCGATTTATGGTCAATAAATTTTGAAGTCCTTTTTCCGTAACCATGTTTTATGAAATATAAAAAGAGTAAATCCAGTAAATAACTCACAGGAGTCACTTCATTGTTGTAATTTGGGGAAAGACCTACATAATAAATCTTACTTAGGAAGCTGACAGAAATCGTGACAGTCCTCCGAAAACCATTTCGCAAACTTTGAAAACTATTTTGTGGAAGAAATAATCGGTGAAAATATACACACACGTATAACTACATGTCGGGACCAGGTTGTGTCGTTGTAGATGAACGAATGATGGACAACACTAATCCCAAACGAATTTGTATATTGATATATAAAATATTATTATAACTATAATTTAGAATCAAAATGGAAAATGCAAGGATCCTGATTGTGTGGAGCTCCGGGACTGAATGAATTTGGCTTCGGTTTTCGTCTGCTTCATTTTACTGTGCCCATTCCGGAATGCGGAATGTGACGAACGCCACACTACATATACTGAATTCATTTTTAATTGAGGTGACGTTCCTGGTATATATTTACACCCTTTGTATGGGGTTTTTATATTTCATTTGTGGTTTTTATGTTTTACTTGAGTTTTCTTATATTATACTTTGGTTTTATACATTTTGTATGGGTTTCTTATATTTTCCTGTTTTGTATATTTAATTGCGACTTTTTATTATATTTCACTTGAGTTTTTATATTTTTTTATGGTTTTATAATATTTTAGTTGAGATCTTTATATTTTACCTATATTTTTATATATCTTCTATGGACTTTAAAATTTCACTTGAGTTTTATATTTTATTTGGGTTTTATATTTTTATATTTGAGTTGAGGGTTTTATATTTTGCTTGGGCTTTCTTATTTTGCTGGGGTTTTCTTATATTTTATCTGGGTTTTTATATTTTTTGTTTGAGCTTTTTATACTTTACATAGTTTTCTTATATTTTACCTGAGTTTTTGTATATCTAATTGTGACATTTCCTTATATTTTACTTGAGTTTTTGTGGTTTTTATTATTTTAGCTGAGGTCTTTATATTTTACTTGAGTTTTCTTATATTTTACCTATATTTTTATATATCTTATATGAATTTTTAAAATTTCCTTGAGTTTTTTTGGGTTTATATATATATATTTTAAATCTTAGTTGAGGTTTTTATATTTTGCTTGGGTTTTCTTATATTTTAACCTGGATTTTTATATATTTTATTTGAATTTTTATATTGTACTTAGATTTCTTATATTTCACATAGGTTTTTATATATTTTGTATGGATTTTTATATTTTAATTTGCTTTATTTATATTTTAGTTCAGGGTTTTGTATTTTACTTGTGTTTCCTTATATTTTATTTGAATTTTTATATTGTACTTAGATTTTTATATTTCACCTGGCTTCTTTATGTTTTGTTTGGGTTTTTATATTTTAGTTGAGGTTTTTATATTTTACTTGTGTTTTGTTATATTTTATCTGGGATTTTATCTATCTTATACGAATGTTTTATATTTTACTTGAGTTTTTATACTTTATTTGGATTTTTCTGTTTTATTTATTGTACTTAGATATATTGGTTGTATTTATGAACTAATACACTTGTCTATACAGATATGTGGAATAAGCGTAGTAGAATACAGTAGTAGTATGTACATGATTTAACGTGTCATACTTTGTATTGTTTATAATAATAATGTGGTGGTGGTTTTAATACCGTTTTTCAACAAATTCGGGTATAACAGGATGCTGGAGGAGGATTCGAACTCACAATCATTGCGTCCAAGTCAGGAACTTTAACCACTACACTACTCCTTCCATTGTTTATAAGCCAAAACATGTCAGCGAAATAAAATATATATATTTATGCATCTTTCTCGTAGCGACTATCCTTTTTCCGCTCCTGGAAGTGTTTACCATATAAAACGTCTTAAAGCTACACGGGAAACTTCCTTAAACTCTCTTTTTTACTGTAATAATTAAGTCTGTGGAGTTATGCGATTTTAAATGAATTTGAACCACGCGTTGTATCTCCGGGTGTAGAAGGAAATTTATTTGAACAAGAATTTTAATTTTGGTTAATGTCTGCGGTCTCAACGTCTCGACTAAAACTAGGATTAATTAAATTTGGACGAGAGGAAGGAAAAGGAAAACTTTTTCGTTCGTTTATATTAATATAATATATTAAGCGCATGGAAGTACGATACAAATTAATTTTTCGTTTTTGTTTTCAGGTACAATAGTAAGACAAACAACCACAAGTTGGAGGAGTGAACACAAAGCTGCCAGAACTTTAGGAATAATTATGGGCGCTTTTTTTGCTTTGTTGGCTTCCATTTTTCCTTTGGTAAGATTTTCTTTTTAATTGCCTCATAAATTTTCCTTCCTCTTCCTTTTTTTTGTTTTGTTTTTGATCCGTAACGACTTGGGGGAAAAACTTTTCATTTTCCCGCGGGGATTCTATTACGGTTTCAGGTATGTTATAACGACGCTCTGCGGAGACGCTTGCTACTGTCCGGAAGTGGTCGTCGCCGTTCTCTTTTGGATTGGCTACTTCAATTCCGCCTTGAATCCACTTATCTACGCGTATTTCAATAGAGACTTCAGAGAGGCCTTCAAGAACACGCTGGAATGCGTGTTCCCCTGCTTCAACTGCTGGAAGAGAGATTCGCCGTCGCATTATGTCTAGCTAAGGAAAGTTTCAGCAGTCACCGATCACTCGGAGACTGCTGAAAGTGATACCGTCGTTCAGCCTTTGTTTTAACGTATAATAAGGTACGTGTAGTATATTATTAGTATAACTCAGTGGGGTGAAGACAATGTAAGCTCCTAACAAGCAACTCCCCTCGAAGTTTTTTGTCTGTATTTACTGTCACCTGTAATAACCCTCACTCCTATGTATTTCATAAGTAATGCACACTCGTAACAAGAATCCATTGCTTTTATTGTATAATTATTCACGCTTTCAGAGGAAATTCCTTTTATATATACCCCACACTCTTGTGAAGAGTGGGACGATTTAAAAACACTACACCAACAGGATCTTATTTTGTATAAGTGATGCTCACTGTTATTAAGTAAACGATACGGGTGAAGAATTCTGGAATCAAGTACAAACTCGAGCGGACTGCCGGACCGGATATTCAAGTACTTCCGGACACAGAAGACTCAAAGAAGAAGGGTTGAATCGAGCTGGAATGAGCCCATATGGGATCACACTTCCGGTTTTTGTTTCAAATATTGTGTCTCGTTGTGGACATTTTTAAATTAACAATAACTGTAATATAAATTTGTATATATATTGCCATCGATGTGTATATAATATAAATTTTATAAATTTTGTTCAAATTGTTTTCACTTTTCCATTCATTCATCGGCAAAATAAAAGGAAATCCGTCTAAGGGATGAGGAGAGATGAAAGGAAGAACGGAATCGCTACAACAGCGAAGGCAAAACTCAGAGCTTTTATAAAAACTGAAAGTAATAAAAAGTATCGTCTTCAGAAATCGGAAATAGTTGGTTAAAAACAAAGAAAACAAAAAGAGCGCGAAATTATTTCGGATATCGAAATACCGGATATGGAAGTTCTTAGAGAAAGAAAACAGGAAAAAAAATCTGAAAAATCTCATCGGAACTCGAAAAACCGGATATGGTTGCTTCCAAAAAAGAACCGCGAAATCTCATCGGATCTCGAAATACCGGATATGGTTGATTTTTGAAGAAAAAGTGAAAAAAGTACCATATCCGGTATTTCGAGATCCGATGAGATTTTTGAAGCAACCATATTTTTCGAGATCCGATGAGATTTTTCAGGTTTTTTCCACATGGAAGTTGCCAAAAAGAACCTGAAAAATCTCATCGGATCTCGAAAAACCGGATATGGTTGCTTCAAAAAAAAATCTGAAAAATCTCATCGGATCTCGAAATACCGGATATGGTACTTTTTTCACTTTTTCTTCAAAAATCAACCATATCCGGTATTTCGAGATCCGATGAGATTTCGCGGTTCTTTTTTGGAAACAGCCATATCCGGTTTTTCGAGTTCCGATGAGATTTCGCGGTTCTTTTTTTCTTTTTCTTTGGTACGATTTGGCGGGTTTTTTACGTGAAAGCTACCATTTCCGGTTTTTTGACATCCTATAGCATTCCGCGCGCTTTTTCTTCGGTAATTTCATGTAATGAGACTTAAATAATTTGGATACAAAGAAATATTCTTTGAAAACCTCAAAAGGCACAAAAAAACCGGGGAAAGTGGAGGGTGGAAGGTAGGAGAATAAATATTTTGAGATTATTTTGGGCTGCTGTTGATGTTAATCTGACTAACGGTTTTTCTGAAAAGACAAAGAAGATAAGATGCAGAGACAGTATAGTGCTATAAGAGAACAGCTTTGATAGGGTGGGGAAACGCAGTTAGAAGAGTACTTGAATGTGCAAATGGAAGCGCTGTTGTGTCTAATACATGGTAGCTTTCACGGCAGATGTTATTTATGAAATTATTTGCTCATGAAAGTAGCCATTTTGAAAAATAATTATAATAACAACTTTTATTGGTCAGTAATTTACAATATAACCATTTTTACACTAGATAAGAATATAAATTCAATTTTTCTGACCAGGTCCCCTTTAAACATTAGCCTCCCTTAGTTCCTTTCCGTTATCCCTATCCTCGGTCTTCTTGTGCCATCTGGTGCCATTCATCTCCTCCCATTTTCTGGTCGCCCTTCCTCTTCTTCATTCAGTGAACGGGTCCACAGCGTGATCTTCCTGAAAGTATCCATTACTTATTAAAAAAATGATCAAACCATTCATAACAAAACTTACAGTAGAAGTACTGCAGAACTTTTATCGAATTACCGGATATGGAAGTTACCAAAATAAAAACTTAAAGCTGCATAGGAAATGCCACCAGTAATCCAAAAATGGCGTAAAGATGGAAGACAACTCTAAAATTGTGAATTACTATGGAAGCTAAAACCCAATAAAAAGTGTGCATTATTTTTGAAACCAAATATATTCATACACATATAATTTGTGACAGTTCGAAAGCTGCCATTTATGAAAATCCTTGAGAACTCGAGAGGTTATACTGTTGGAATGAATCACTCAAAGAATATTAGGAATGAAGTTGGCAATCGCCAATGTCCCGCTATTAAATTAGGTTGGCACCCTTGAAGTGACCTAACTGGGGGACTAATAGTGATTGACCCAGTCGGTTTTTGTCTGTCGTTCGCTGCGGTTCTTATGTTATGCGTTGTCGTTCTCTGTACTGTTTGTGGTTAATATAGTTACTTGTTATAATTTGTATCCGTTTTTATTTTAAACATCCTACCCCATCGCTACACTGTCGCTTACAGGCATACCAACTGACTGATGAACTTGGGGCCCATGAGAAACAAGCTTCGACGCCATTCTCCGAACCCAATTGAATTGTCTCAACATATTAAACGTACAGAAAAGTTTCTAGTAATTTGTTTGATAGTCTTTTATAGACTATATTTATTTATTAATATGAAAATATATTCACAGAATCGATATTTTTCTTTTGACCCGCACGCAACTACACGTTCCGCCATTGTTCTTTTCTCTTCTTCAACTTTTAAAGAAACTCCGTGTCTAAGAAAAATTTTTCTTTATTTCTAATAATCCAACTCAATTTAATTTATTTGTAGAGGATTTAATTGGAATTTTTTTTTTGTATCAAAAATTAAATTGTTTTCCTAAGGAAATTTTAATGAATTTTAATTTGTTTGTCTAATTTCTTGATGAATGAGAGAAAAGGTTTTAGCAAAACGAAAATCTTTCTCTAAATATGTCAATGACCTCAGGATGACAATAACTGAAACAAAACTGACAAATGGGCAGAGTTGAAATTAAAAGAGAGCAAAAATGGGAACAGGAAACGGAAGTAGTTGAGATTTATAAGAGGAGAGTTGAAGCTTTTTGAAACCTGCTTAATCCGATAATTCTGTAATGAAAACAAAACACTCGGCACACTTTTTATACACGCATATCTGATTTGAAGAGAAAGGCAGAGAAGAGAAAGTAGGAGGAAGAGTAAAGGGAATCGGTCTAAAGAATGATGTTACTTTGAATAAATATTTTTCAACAAAATTAAAATGGAAATTTATTTCGAGCTCATCAATGAAAGGCATTCTTTCAGCTCGTGAAAGAAAATTCTTTCTTGGAAAATGTAAAACTGGAAAAACTGCCTTTTTCCCTTCTTTTATGTTATTTATTTACCGTACATTCAACCTTTTTCCCGACATTTATTTAATTTCGTTAATGATTATTTATAAAATGTGACGTCATCAATTGATAAGGAAATATCTGTTTGTGTGCTTGTTGCTGAAAATCTGACCTAACATGCCAGCCCATTTCATTTACTAAAATCAGATTATGAATACTCACCCTCTCTCTCTCTCTGTATAACTGTATGAATTATCTGTAAACAACATTCAGATTGTTTTTAATCCCTTAACCACACATCTTATGAAACAAAATGTTTGCAAGTTAATCCCTGTTTTGAAGGATTTATTGATAAGCAAAATTCCCTTTATACTTAAACGTTATCTACATCTTATAAATATAGTATAAAGGAGAGGAAGTCAAAAAATTAATTTTTATCCCAGTTTTAAATGATATTTGACAAGCTCTCACTTGTTCAGTTATTTTGTAAAATTTTCTTTTGTCTTTATTACCAGCTTAACTCCCTCTGAAATGCAATGCACTAATTTGTGACAATTTACAGTTGGTGGTTTCCTTAATTCAGTCTCTACCTCTCCTCAGAGTATTTTAACTCCTTCTGGTAGTGTTTGATTCTATCCCACCAACAGCCATGAATTTCCAATGGGATTCAAATCTGGGTTTTGAGTAGACCACTGTTTGGAGGTTTTGGGGCTTTTTAAACCACTTTTGAGATGTATTTGAGGTCTACTTGCTGAAAAATTATGTCTTCTTGATGTAAATCCATTTAATCCATTCCTACAGATAACTGCTCATAAGTCAAAGTTCAAATAAATCTCTACTGTCATACTTTTCCAAGGACCCCACCCAAAAAAGAGGAAGCAGTCCTTGAGCCTTCTTCAAAGTTCACAGTTTTTATAATTTCATCCTCCATCAAAAACACCTGATCCCATTTGAATTAAGACTATACATTTTACATTAATCAGACCCAAAACCATCCAATGACTTCTATTCAGACTCTATCCCCTTTTCCTACTCCTTCAGGTAGTGCTTAATTTTTTGTTGTTGCTCACCAACTTCTTCCATAAATAATCCACGCTTTTATGGAGAACATAATCAAGATGAATTAGTTTCATAAATATTGCACACTTCACCATCTCAGTGTTCACTTTTCATTAAATCAATTTCTACATTTATACTTCCCTGTCTTCGTCCTTTTAGCTATCTAATTAATTAATCAACGACATTTTTCGTTAATGTATTAATGAATAAATCATATTAATTTATTATATGTAAAACTGAAATCATTTGGGGATTAAAAATTACGTCTTTTCACTACAACGCCATCCTTTCATAACATATTACTAACGAGAGCCAGTACTAGTCGTCTAAGTGTAATTAATTCGTTTCAAACTCCCTTCGAAATCGTTTCGTTTTATGTATCCAGGCGAATACATGCTGTCACGCACAAACAAACACAACACACACATCTCCTCTCTACACACCGTATATTCAGTGATTAGAATCATTCGATTCCCTTCAGTGAGATTAACAAACGAGAAGAAAAAAAACGTTAAACAAAAAAATTAGAAGCGTCAGTAAAATCTCACCGCCCTCTCGTCTCCCTTTGTTTAGAAATTTTCGTTAACTTTTACGTTGGCAATACTTAAAAAAGTCTTATAAACATTTCAACTTGTTTTGGCAGAGCTGACACGCCATCTTCAATTCTTTCCCTTTCAAAACCATTCTTTCAGAATAATTCAGTGGAAATTAAACACATTTTATAACATCATTTCGAATAATCATAATGATTTTTCTTCATTTTCCCCGTTTTGTTGTCTGTCGGTGAATTTAATTTTGAAATAATAATAATAATAACGTGGATTAGTTCGATTCAAAAACCAAAACTTGAGTTCCATTGTAAACCTCCTTCCTTTGTTCCCCATTCAATTCACATTTATTTTAAATTTCTTTGTCTTTATTTTCATTTTATAAAAAAAATTTTCTTAGATATATAAAACATTTATTAGGTCAACAAAGCAATTTCATTACTTTTTTACTATCCTTTAGTATTTTTTAAAAATAATTTTCAACAAAGAAAAATAAAAATGAATTTAATTACTCTTCATAAATTTGACTAGAGTACATAGACTGAAAAATAAAAAATGAACCAGCCCTTGAAAAATTTTAGTATTTCATGAAACTCTCAAACAGATCAACTCTTTTAATTAACTTAAAAGTAAATAATATTCTTAAATAGAAGGGAAAAAGAAAAATGAAACGCTTGAAACTGTCACAAAATCTTTTTTTTCTTTGTATCTCCCATTTGTTAAGTAACAAGTTAAGACATAAAGGAGGAAGGTTGAAAGCAATTAAGCAACAACTCAAGTAAATTTAATTACAGTTATCTCATCAGAAAGAATAAAATTTAAAAACAAATTACATTTCTTCTCTATTTTCTACCTGACACAAAGTGAATTTCATAAATTGAATTAAAATAATTTTTCCTTTAAAGTCTTACAATACACAACAGCACAAAACAATTTTGAAGACAGGGGGGAAAAAAATCTGAACAACAGAAAAATTCACTCAAGTATAAATCTCTCTTGGAATTGAGTTAAGAACAATAGGTTGAAAAGGAAACTGCGGGAAATTGTGAGATGATCGGTTGAATTAAACATTAAATCTTAAAAAGTGGATGGCGGGGGAGGGAGGGGGTGAATAAGAAATTTTCTCGAAACATTTCCAGAGACTATAGAATTGACAAACGTGAAGTGAAAAAGACACGTCAAACGACTTTAAAAAGTTTTCCCCCAAGAGATTAAAAGCAAAAAACTTTTCCTCAGCTATCTGGTAAAGTTTTTGTTGAATTATTTCCTTCCAAACCATTTTCTTTGTTTTTAATCTTTCCTCCCCGCTCTACCCTACACCTCCCTTTAAAATTCATTAAACACAACCTTAAATCCTTTCCACAGTAATTGGAATGAATTTATGTTTGGTTAATATAAGCTAAGATTTTATTTACACCGCCCTTTTTGAAATGGAGTAGATAGGGGGTGTTTGGGGTAGGAGGGATAATTTAAGCACAAATTAAATTTATTGAATGAGAAAGAGAGAAATAAAAAAAAAAAGTTTAATTCAAGACAATGAAGAGCCTCAAATGAAATAATTTTGGCTTCGTCAAATTTTTAAATTATTTTCTCCTTCATTCAGGAAACTTTTTCTTTCTTCACCAAGTTTGTTTCTTAGAGGTGTTTTTAAAAATTGTTTAACACTTTTGTTTTAGTTCAAAGTAGTTTTAGTTTTGGTTTGAAAACATTCTAACTGAGAACTAAAATAAATCAAATTTTTAAGTTATGTTCGTGGAGTTGAGAAAATTTGAAATTTATTTTTGTTTCCTTCTCTCCTTCCCTTCCATCTCTTTGGAGAGATAGAACACTTCTTCTTGGAGTAGTGTATACTGTTCCTCAAATAGGAATAAGCATCAGTGATTAGCACTCTTGGGTATAACAGGATGAAGGAGGATTTGAACTATAGTCGAGAGCTTTAATCGTTAAACCACAGCCCTCCCGCAATAGCACAAAACAAACCCGCGTAAAATGAGACTTATGAAATATAAAAATAACAAGTAAGATGATGACAATAAAAAGTGTGGCGACCAAATGAAAGTGCTCTCCTGCCTTACTCACATTCGGTCAACAACTTCGCCTGCCAGGAGATTTCTTCCATTCCGATTCGCCAATAGCCGACACCAACGAGTTCATCCGCTACCTTCAAACCAATATTCGAGCTGCAATTCAACCACCTCGTCTGCATAGTAACTCTCGTTCTTTCGTACCACGTTCCCACATGTGTTTCTACGAGAAGACGCTCAGACCAGTGCACTCACTACTCCATACAGTGGACCGTATCCAGTCCTACAACGTAACGAAACTACTAACTCTCGACGTAAAAGGTCAACAGGTCACAGTCTCCATAGATCGCACCAAACCAGCTTTCCTACTTCCTGAGGACACAACCGAATCAAGCCAGCCGTCTCAATCTCTTCCAACAGCCAACCGATCACTACGTTTTCAAATTCGTTCGTAGCCTCACTAGGGGAGTACTGTGGGGACCAAATAAAAGCTTCTTAGGAACCCAACAAGTGTGCATTATTTATGAAATGAATCCTTTAAGAAAAGTATACATAGTTGATGAAAGTCGAGAATCGAGTCCTCCCTGAAATGATTTTCGCCTAACCGGGATTTGGCTTTAGGCTTTTGCAAACCAGAAAATCACCCAAACATTTACATAAATACTAAAAATAAATAAATAAAATCATTAACCTTTATATTCCACGACTTTTCTTTGACACTTTGACAAGGAAACTTATGTTTGAAAACAGAAAAATGGTAATAAGTTGATAAACAAAGAGAAAAGGACTTTGATGAATAACACGGTTAAGTTGACGTGGCACCAGAACTTGCCTGCGTTAACTTTTATTCCGCCGCTCCCGATAGTTTATTCAGTGAGTTGCTAGCAAAAGCCATTATTCAAAGATGATATTTCCTGATTACGGTTTGTCTGCTCATATCTAACCGACTAACTTTGGAACCTTTTTTTTTTCCTCTCCTCTTCTCTTGGTTTCGCGTTTAGATAATTTTTCTTTTTTCAAAATTTGAAACATCTAAATTTATCAGTACTTCCTGGTTCGGGTTGTGCCGTTGTGGTGTTGGTATAATTATATTCCTTAATGTAAATTTGACACTTTAAAGATGTTTCCACTGTAGGGTTTCTCATGAAAAATTATGTAAGGATGCTACTACAATATTTCAATATGGCGGCTCTTCTTCTAATGTCTATATTAAGTTTCCGTTGGGGTAGTTTCATTGCTTAGAAATTTCTTTTGGGACTCATAACTTCATGATTTAAAATTTTAACAGTTTACTCAATTATTAAATATACTAATCAATAGGATATATACAAAATTAAGGGTTGTTTTATACGTATTTAGATATTTGCGAAGGTATTAAACGAGCCCTTTTACCAAAAACTCATTAATCTTTCATAAATAATGCACACGTTTAACGTTTATTTTGTAGGCACACACTTTCTTGTAGACTTCATTTCATAAATATTGCACAGCATTATTTATATAATTCCATAGCTAACGCACACTTCTACCAATAGTCCATTTCAAAAGTAATGCACATTTTCAAGGCGGTTTGATGACATAAATAATTTCATTTCAAAAGAGTTAGCGACAACTTGTCTGGAGCTCTTCCGGGAACATCCATTTCCGGAAAATTCCGAGAATATATATAAGTGAGTCAAATATATATGACTCTTGCACGTGTCATGTAGGCAAAGAACACACCAAAACACGTGCGCGAGGTTACTTTAACTGTGAATTGTGCAGAATAAAAGTTTTCATTGAATCCAACCCACCGTGTTCACATAAATAAATAAAGTGCTGCATAATAATTTGACGCAAGTTTGAAACAAAAATAAATAAATAAATAAAGTACTTAGTTCTTGGCTTAATGACTTTTCTTTCTCCGTTGATTCTGGGTGGACAAATTGAAACGATAAAATGAAATTACAACCGGAGCTCTGTTTAGGAATTTCGTTTAGGATTTAACACCGCAGCACTTTTAAGAGAATGAAGAAACAAATTTCCTAAATTATTCAACGCGATAAAAAGAAAAACAACTGCAATACTTAAAGCAAAACAAATTACAATTTTCATTCTCTGAATTAGAATTTCCGGTCCCGAAATAAAAAAAAAAGAAAAACAAATGAAAGCATGTTGTGCTTCAAAATGAAATTTAAACATTTTTTTCCCTTCGTCCGCCAAAAACAAGCATTAAATAGAGATTAATGAAATTTATATCCGACAAAAGAGGTGAAGAACAAGCGATTTTAAATGTCTAAATACTTTATTCAACTGAAATATTATTCTGGTATATATAAAAAGGGATTTAGATTGCTTCGTGCTCGACTTTCAGCTTAGGTCTAGACCAAGAGTTGCGAAAGATGGTCGATATAGTCTAATAACGCGCCAAAAAAGATCTGAATTAATTTTTATTTAATATTATCATCAAATATACTATCAAGTTTCGTTTTATGCGAATGATAAGTTTCTTAAAAATCGCGTAAAAGAAGACCTTCAAAGAAGCTGGAACAAAATATTCGTATTAACGATCCTAACTTCTGCAGTTGGGTGCTTCAATTACTACACCACAGACTCCCGCTATCATTTATAAAATCAACCGTTCAGGGTGTGCAGTATTTATGAAATGATTACGACTCCGATTCGTGATCAAACTCCGGAGGTTTCAAGATAACGAAGCAAGACTGAACTCTTATTCCTCCAAGAACTTGAATTGTAAACATTATAATGACATAACAATCGCGAAAGTACCAAAGCTCACCGCATAAGCACAAAACAAGTACGCGTAAAACGAGACTCTTTGTATTATAAATAAACAAATGAGGAGGTAACAATAGAATGTTTCTTAGTAATTTAACAAGTGTGCATTATTTATGAAATGAACCCTTTAGAAACAGTGCGGAATGAGTCCTCCCAGACAATGATGACCTGAGTTCAACCTCAAGTTAACACCAAACTGTCAACCTTTAAAGATCATTTAAGGTGTCAAGCCTTAGACGAATAATGAAAAGATTGTGGACGAAAGTTATATCCAACGAAGACCTTTGGAAGACAACAAGAAGAAGACATTCACATCCGGAAGTGGAAATGGGTCGGCCACTCGCTGAGGAAGGAACAAACGGCGTTAGAAAAACAAGCGCTGACATGCAACCCCCAAGGAAGAGGAGCAGACCCATCATGGAGGTCTGTGGAACAGGGAGGCGGGCAGGAAGTCGTGATAAGGTATACTATGCTCTGGAAAAGAGTGACAGGACACTAAGGTTTCAAAAGCGAAACATCTGGACGTGGTAGCAGAACATACTCCCATTCGTCCAAAGCTTTAATCACGATCACCCCAACTCGATAACAACACCCGTGTCCGTATCTAAACTCACCAGAGGCAGACTTAGTTTATATTAAAAAACAAAAATCATCAGATAAGGAGCTAGGGGTTGGGGATGTAATTAAGGGCGAGAGGTGAAACAAAGGGATAATAGGAAGCTCATTTCAAAAATGTTAATGAAAAACTTTGGAGGAATCAAAGGAGCTTTATAACTGTGCCACTTGGTCGTGAAGCGTTAATCCCATTCGAGAGATTTCCCGTTAACGCGAAGTTAAAGTAAGATGCAAACTGCGGTGACAACAAACAAACAAAAATGAGCGACAGAAAGGTCGAGGAGGACTTAAAAAAAATATGAAGAAGATGACAGGAAGGAAAAACCCGTGGAAAAGAAAAGGAAACTTAATTATGATTAAAATTAAAACGGAATTAAGCGACAAATTTATGAGTCATTTTAAGAACCTGACACTTCCACAAGAGCCGATGTCTTGATTCTGTTTTTGACGTCGTGTCATGTTTTTGCCCCAACAAATTTTCCTTTTTTCTCTCTATAAGAGGTGTTTGTCGAAGACGAATCTATTCCTTTGTGTTGAGAACAAAGATCCCGAAGTAGAAATATGGGAGCTAAATGATTCATCCATCTCCTCCAACAGCTTTCACTCTTTCTTTTCACGAAAGATTTTTTTTTCTCTTTCACCATCACCACATCCTCAATAAAGTGTTTCCCTGCTTACTTAGTTTGATTTGAATTCCATACCGTTCAACGAGATTGGCTGTTCTTGCCCACCCATTTTTCCTTTGCAGGGTTGCCAAAATAAATTCAATTCGGAACACCCCTATATATACTAACATAATAAATTATTAATTTATGTATCTGTACAAATGTTAATTTTAGAAACAGATTGGAAAAATTCTTATTTCGTGTTTTGTTCCGGAAAACCAAAAACAGACAAAAAAAGAAAATTCCAATTTTCCCTTTCCTCTTCCCTGGAGTATCATTTCCTTTTGCTTACTCAGTTTTTTGTTTGACTCTATTACTTTTTCATCGAATTATATCATTTCACATAGAAAACGATGAACTTTTCGAAAGACGTTATCAAAATTTATTAAGCAAAAGTCCTTGGGTCATGCAAATATAAAAATAAAACTTTCCAACCCAACAAATACGAAATTTGGAAAGTTCGGGGGCGGGGAGAGACGAAAAACAAACCATTCAATTAATTTGTAATAAATTTAATTTTTCAATTAAATTGAAACGATTATCATGCAAAAATTTCCTCAAATTAAAACTTTGTTCGTTACCTAGAAACACTTTGAAACGATTTCCTTATTACTTTGGGATTTTTTTTTACGCGGTTGTGAGAACTTCCCTTCCTTCTTTTTATGCGATAGATTCATTTTCAAAATGCCTTTGTTGTGGTTGTTGTAATTCGTTTCCTTTAAGGCTTCTTGGCCTTGAGGATCAAGCTTCCCGCTTTGAGTTACAGTTTTTGTCTTCAGGTATACGACAGGTTTTAGGGATAAGAAAATGTTTCCTGTGGTTAGTTTCAGTTTTTGCTTCTTCCATTCATTCTATTTTTCTGAGTTCCCAAGGCAACAGGAAAGAGAAAAGGTTGTTTACTCAACGGTCATTGTTTAGTGTTTTGCTAACAGTCTCGACAAATTTAAATTTGTTTCCCATGATTACGACCATTTGGACTTGTTTCCCTTATTTGCACGATTCCATTTATTTATCTTCACCGTATTTATCTATTTATTTATATATATATTGGAACAGTCAGGGGTAAACAGTAAGTCGTCCCACAGTGGAATTTTTCCTTTTTCTGAAAATGTCTGGAATTGATCTCTCAAAAGAAATAGAAACTGAAACTGGTTGATAAACAACAACCGGTAACTTCTGACACTCCTTAGAGCCTTGGTACTCAAGCTTTTTCCTTCCCGGGCCAAATTTTTATTGTGACAATTGCGACTGGGCCACACGACTTACCAAAAATTTACGACTCTGGCCAGTCTGCACCTTCAGTATCATCTGTATGTACATCTGTCAGTTGCTGTATATTTACTGTATGTTACTCAGCAGTTTTCTGCTGCCAGGCATTTTGTACTGGTCAGGCACTATAGTTCAGACTTAGCAATGAGCAATCGACCTTTCACTCAATCGGTTTCCACTGGGTCACTCAGAAGAGTTTGGTGGGCCGCAGTTTGAGTACCACGGCCTTAGAGAATATGTTGATGACAAACCTAAACCAGAGTAATGTTAGTGTATAAATTTGGCTGTTGATTCGCGTCAAATTTTTGACAAAAATAAGAGAATTCTTCTACCTTTAAATTTGGCTAATAGCCCAAAGTTATATACTGATTATTATATGATATATTTGTAATTGTGCAACCTTTTCGAGTGTTACAATATCCTCTTATCAAAAAACTAACAACAGTAAACAAGTAAGTAATTATAAAATTAACGACATGTAACTAATTCATCAAATAAATAAATAATATGCGATCAGTGATAAACCAATATACCAAACGATAAACAAATAGATAAATAAATAAGTTAACTATAAACCACAAAATCGCAAATATAAATATAATCATATAAGCCGGGAAATACTCTACAAGTTCAGAGGCCAAAAATAATAATAAATAAACTAAATAAGCCAAATTCTTCATCTATAAATAAATAAATAATATAGGAATATAAACAACGATAATAGCTTTTATATAGCTTAGTATATCAAGCTTTTATAAGCTTTTATCTACGTTTTATAGTAGCTTTCATTGGTCAGTATTAATTTCAGTTTTTTCGACCAGGTCCATCTTCAACATTAGCCTCCCCCAGTTTACATAAAAAATAATTAATAAATACATAACTCTGCTAGTAGGCAAGTAACTGATAAATAACTCTAAATGTCAATAAATAAATAATCTGTATAGTTTAGGATTCGAATAATACCGGTTCATTATTTTAAAATTCTTGATTTATATTATAGTTTATAATCAATCGCAGTGATAACTAGATTATAGAGACTTAAATGTATAACTGATAAACGATTTTAAGCAACACTCTGTTCAGGTCAGCGACAAGTTTCTTCAAAGCTCTTTCAGCACTCACCTCAACCAGCTCAACGAGGGTTATTCAAAAACCTCTTCACCATTCTTAAACAATATACTAACATCATAACACCCGTAAAAATCTTAAAACTCATCCAAACCAGAGTAGACACCATCATTTACCATCACCATCGATACATTCAAGAAAGGTTGTCCACCGCTGACCTAACACCTTCTACAATCCCATCTTCGGATGCTATTCGGACAAGGTTACAGGACTTTTCAAAATTCCGAATCGGTTCCTCAATTCCCTCGCCATGTTTCTAATTTTCCGTTTCTTTGATCCTCCATCTTTTTCAGTTTTTTCTTTATGCCTCCTCCTCCTCCACCCCCTTCACTTCCCACCGCCCTCAAAATAATGACTTTTTCCTTTGTCCACTTCCATCCGTCTTATTAATACATCTTTGACATGATCCCCGAATATAAAATGGAGTTTCCTCCGACAAGATATTTAAAAATAATATTTTGAATGGAAAACAATTTTCTTTTCTTTCCATTTTCCTTTGTGATTCTGGGAACAATATCGTAAAAGGAAAACGTGGGTGGTGGTGGTGGTGACGGGGAAGTTTGACTTATCCAACCGACGATGTCAAATATCTCTAAATAATGAAAAATGTTTGTCTTGACAAGTTGTCGGATTAGTTTTTGATACTTTCGAAATGAATTCCTCAAAGTTTATTCTAAATATTTTTTTCCTGTTGGTGTTTAAAAAGAAAAAGCGGAATTTGAACAGTGAAAATTTCAACCATTTATCTTGTCTTGAATCCTTTGAGAAAGGGCAAAACTTTTTTTTTACTTTCCTTTTTGTGATTTGAAATTTAAAAATTTTTATTCCTCATCCTTCCTCTCTCTCACTATACGTTCAAGTTTTCCACCACCATGTTTGTTTTTATTATAAAACCGAGAGAGAGTCTCTTTCACTGTATCTTATAAAACATATAATAAATACGTAATGTGTGGTGTTATACAGAAGACCGTCGTTGGAAATAATTTATTCCATTTTTGGGGATTTCCGAGAATCGGACTATTTCCTTTCAAAGGATTCTCTTCCTACCTGAACCGATTTAGAGTGGTTTCAAAAAGTAAACCGCACTATTCGAGCTTCCCCAACAGCATTTTCCACCACCGGCGGTTTTATATTAAAGCTAACACAAATCCATTCGCATTCAAACAATCTCCCAAAAGTGTCGCTATCGGTGAACGACAATATATACTACGACGACTATTGTGATCCGAGGGTGAGATAAATTTATATACTGTATATTTTCGACATATCAAATACTTACAACCAATCAATATAAGTGTATGCAATAACAATAATGAGCTATATCGGGTTTTATGAGTTTGTATATAAAAACCGAGCCCTTTGTTGGGTGTAAGCCTCTCCCAAAAATTTTCTTTTGGTTCTGTTTTTGGCCTTCTCCTGTCCTGCTAGCTCTTCAATGTTAACTACCTCTCTTAAGTTTGATCTACCGTTTTTCTACCTAATACTGACAGCCATAATATAGTTTTTGGTCCTCAATAAGTGTATATAAGATCATAAAAGTCCAAACTATCCAAATTTTTGGGATTTGAAAAGCTGGGTCATTAATTCTGAACCTCTTGATTTATACAATGATATTAAATGATTTGTAACTTATAATATAAATGGTAACTAGATTATGTAGATTGGATGGTATAACTGATTAAATAAAGTTTGATAGATAGAAGCAGAAGTTGGAACGTGTGAATCTTGTGTAAAGTTTCATGTGTTTCACGAAGAATTTTTATTTCCTTTATAAAAATGGATACTATTTCATAATATTATATATCAATAATAGTCTTACACTAAGTTATATCCATAAAACCAATGAATCAGCAGATCCTAGCTATAGTCACACCTTCAAACATGCTTCAACTACTATTTCATCTCTTCATTTTGTTATTAATTACTATCCGCCACAGAGAACAAGGACACCGCAGTGAATTATTGGTATATCGGTGTTCGTGGAATAGTGACCGTTATTGCGTGGATGAAATGTCAATGCATAGATCATTCAGAAACACTCATAATCGTTGTCATAAAATCGTTACATTCTAACAACACTGGTACCGACAGTTGATAACTATTAGAACAGGCAGGATGGTTAAGACAGAATACACAACCAAAAAGAAGAATAACTACACAGACAAAAGACGTAGATACAACGAAACGCATAAGCAAGCAAACGACAGACGAATCCCGACTACAAGCTTCCCGTGAAGTGTCACTAGACTAGGTTTTGGAGGTTGGCAAGAAACCATCAGACCAACAAGTTGTTTCTCGTGTATAGGTTAAGTATTTTAGGTTATAAAACAAGTTATTAACAAACCAAACAGTTATTCATTGTTAACAACCCATTTTTATGTCAAGTATTCAGTTGGTCACTCTTCTACAGTTGCCAACCTAAATGTAAGCGGACCTTTACCGATTGCCAACTTAAACACTTATGAGAACAAATTTAAACTTATATCAACGTCACAAACTTATTCCAACGATTTGTTTCAACAATAACACCCAACAGTTTTATTTATACACACATATACTCATTATAAACTAATTATACGTGTTTGATATAGTGGAGTAATGTATAAGTATCCTAGTCTAAAGACACCACGTACGACTGACTTGGATTAACCACTTTATGGGTCACTCTTGCTTTCAAACACAACAACAAAGGAGTTGAAGAAAAAAAGGAAGAAAGAAATAAAAATAAAATAAATAAATAAAACTCGTTTTGGGGGAAACATCAGAGAAACTTTTTCCTCAGAAAAAAAGGAAGAAAATTTATTGCACGTGGTTTTTTATTAAATTAATTAAGTGCAGTGTCATCTCGTGTTTGTAGAATTCCCACCTCTTGAAAAACCTCTCTCTCTCTCTTACTTTATTAAACTAATAAAAATTTATTTTTTTTTCAGGTGAATGAAATAGGAGTTCTTAAAAAAAAGGAGAGAGATGAATGAGATTTTTTGGAAGGAACAAAAAAAAGGAGTCTGCGCTGTCGCAAAAATCAAAACCCCAAAGCTTTACACATCAAACACTTATGTCTACAGCTAAAGACAGAATAAAAATAAAAAAAATCGCTCAAGTTGTAAAAAGCAACAGCCTATTTGTTATAAATTTATAATTAGTATAATTTTAATGAATAAACAAAATACAAACAAACCAATGGGTCGTTTTTTACATTTTCAATGTCATACTTCGCTCTATATTCTGAGCCGACTGGCATTTCAGCACCGAACGAAAAAAGTACAAAACTCAGGTTCTTTAGAAATCTGGACTTGTTCCAAGACGCGGAACTCATTTCTGGAGATCGAAGAGATTTCCCGTCGAAATGGGGCCTCTGGGACACACGGACACCTTCAAAATCGGTTTCTCGTAAAGTCTTGTTAGAGTGAACGAAAAAGGAGAGACGAAGGTTCGGGTCTTCAAGGAGTAAATTACGCAGGAATTACGGGGCCGAAATGAAATTTGAAATTTATTCCTTTAGTTTTAGACGTTATTTATTAAATGCGGAATGCCTTTGTAGAGGTTATTGTTAGAAGATTGATATAATTTTCTTCGGGACTTTGTGAAATAGGATGCGTAAATAATGATTTACGGGGAGAACCGGAGGCGGGCGGGCGGGGGGTGGATGGATTTTCGAATTGATTGAATTTTATTCAAATCGTTAAAATGAATAAGAGTAATGTTTTGTCTGAGTTTGTTTCGCCTTTTTTATTAAAATAAATAAATAAAATAATTTCTTTTTTGAACCGACATTTTTTTTTTCTTTTGCCAGTTGTTCTCCAAAATCCCTTCAAAACCTTGCAATTTAAAAACAGATAGAGAGTCTAAGCTTAAAAATAAAATTGAAAGAACTGGCAAAGTATCAGAGGAAACGGATAACAGAGATCATCGAAAACAGAAAGAAGATGGTGTCGATCTTGACTAAAGAAGGAAAACTATAGCACGATCATTAGACCAAGAATCTAAGCTATGATCGCTCAAGAAAGCTAATTAAAGCTTAAGATTCTTAGTTCAGTTAGAAAAGATAACGACTACAAAACAACAAACTACAAAGGGATTAACCAGCACTTACTTGTAATAACAGAAAAAGTCTTCTACAACTATCCAGACTATGAATTGGGTTCTTGGACCCAGTGTGGTACCCTACTCGCTCGCACTCTAAGAGTAACTGAACTCTATCAATCTGATTGATACAGGCCTACCAACACTTAGGTTTGTGGCGGGTAAAATCTGTTTGTTTCCACGACTTATTTCCCTTCACACTACTACCCGTATTTACTGTCTATGGTTGGCATCACCACACCCAGTGCTTGTCCGGTGAACCGACAGCGTAATTGCCAAAATATTTGTAGCTACTTTCAGGACAAGACAATTCAAAGGTCCAGAACTGTGGAAAACTTACTGGAAACCCCCGAAACTCTTCTTACAATTTCATATACCTAAAATTTATCCACATAACCCATCTGCAACTTGCTTGTGACTTAATCCCAAAGCCTAACACTTATCCGTTTGAACTATCCCAAGTTCATCTGTAATTCATAAACACTAGCTTCCTTCAGCAGTTAGGTTGCAGGTTGTAACTAAGGTTTGTCAATAAGGTTTTTGAATAATCCGAACATTTTTGGAATAATTTTGAAACAAATTCTTTCCGTAAAGTGTTGGTAACTTACAAAGTGGACGTTCAACCACCTTCCTGATTTTCTAAAAAGAACCCAAAAAGAAAACCAAACTGTACTACAGCCATTTGTCTGGCTATTAGTCGCACCCTAAAATCTTACCACAGAATACTCCTGCAACTGTCGATGTAAGGTAAGACAAAAAATGTTTATGTTAGTTTAGTTTTAATCCAGTTTTTCATCCTTGGCTATAACAGGAGGAGGATTTGAACTCACGACCATAACTCCTACAGCCGAGCACTTTACTACTACACCAGACCTCCCACCGAGGTCATAGAAAATTGAAAAAATCCTTTCATTCTGTCAAAAGCATGACTTGAGTGGCGTAATATCCGAACCAAATAAATATTCCAAAACAACAACTGATTGTACATGCACATCGTACTCTTAACTCAGGAAAGAAGTAAAAGGAGTGAGGAAAAGAAACGTGAGAGAAAAAAAAAAACTGAACCTTCCTGAGATAAAAATAAGGCAAAAAAAGGAACTCGGAGAACGAATTTTAAACCAAAAAGGGAAAGAATAAAAAATACAAAAGGTGGAAATGGCAACTGAAACAACATGGCTCCCAGATGGCCGAAACACGAAATTAGGTTTCCGAGAAAAATTCAAATCCATTCTAACAAGTCTGAGATGGAAAGTACATCGCATTACAATTCCTTCGTCTGTTTTTCCTCTTTTTAGCTCGTCGAAAAACGGGACTAACAACGATGGCAATAACAAAAAATAAAGAGAAAGAAAGGATAAGAAAGGAAGAATAAAAATGGCGACGGCAGCAAAAATTCAAAATACATTCACGGGGGAAGGAATAGTGATGAAAATTTACGAGACAAAGAAGTTAATTCGGTCGTTAGTTTTCTTTCTTGAGCAAAAAGAAAACAAAAAGAAAAAAATTAATTCCGTAATATAAAATTAAAAAAAAAAGAAAAAGAAAAGTGGAAAGAATACTTGTTAATCCTTTTAACTGAGTTCTCTCCTAAATAAAAACCATAAAAATCTGCCATCTTGAATAAACAATTTTTATATCACTTTTGATTAATTAATAAGTTCAACATCTGCCAAATTTCATTACCTCCTCCTTTTGCAGTGTTAATAAAAAATTATTTTGGATTCTAGCCACTTCTCATAAAGTTATTTATTTATTGGCTAAATGCTTAAACCGAAAAGAAACGAAACTTTGGTTCTTTGCCTGTTATGTCAATCTTTTTAGTTCGATTTTGAAAGACTTTGTCTTCTGGGTTGTCATACAATTTGTTCAATGAGTTGTGAGATTTTGTTGAATGTCACCATTAACGTTAGTAATGTTGCTCATTTGAGTATTGAGAGTATTTGCTCCTTTTCCCTCTTTTGGACATAGTAACAACGAAAAGGTTGCAAAAACTGTCCTCATTGAACCCGAAGGTGAATTAAATATGAAAAGAATGAACAAAGACGGCCATCGAAGAGGGATTATTCACTTACTCGCATTCCTTATTCCTAACCAACACACTCAAGTCAAAGCAGATGGTTAGTCACAGCCTTTCATTATCTGTAGTCAGTTGTTGACCAGTACTGAGTTCGATTGTCGTACTTGTCTCAAAATAATTAATTTTTTGTATTTAATGTGTATAAATATATTATTTTGTTGTTTGGAGTAATTCCAAACTATATAGCTACAATTGTAGTTCTGTGTTGAACCCTCAGACTTGTTGTTCGATACCTTACAAACAACTTTCTGTTCCCTGAATTCCACTTTTACGACAAAAATTCTTTTATATGTCAGTCAAAACCAAACTGTACCTTGCGAACTGTCTGGCAGAAAAAATTTTTTTTAGTCTAAGAGAAAGAATCAAAAATTGTCTGCATAATAGCCTACTAACTTTGATGGTAACAGCCCTGAAAATTTTAAAATACCCATAAACTAAGTGTAGGGCTTGTTGTTGTAATTTGGAGGGTGCCACTCAAAGAACAGACAACTTTTCAAAAATTTTAATTCTAAGCTTAGTCAGCTTAAATTTGAACTCAATTTGACGTAAATTAGCAGCTGCCTGGTGCAGAACACCTTTAGCAATATGAGCGCCTTTTGGTTTTAATTTTTAGAGACTCTAACTAAAAGTGGAAAGTAACGATCCTATAATCAATTTTAAAAAATAAAAATGTAACTAATATTACTAATATGTTATTATGAAACTAAAAAATCTGGCTGAGTAAAATATTATTAGCTCATGAATTTATCAATCATCGATACATCCGTTTTAACTCTCTATGACTCCATCAATAAAATCATTTGCAATTGGCTATTATTATTAGTTTCAGTCAAATTAGATCTTTGACTATTACGCCGCGTCGATTTTTGGATTAAAGACGAGAAATTAAGTTTCCTCTTACCTCTCAAAAAACCCGTAACAGTCTCAAAAACACATTAACAATAAATAATTTGACTAGAACTAACACATTAGTCGCCATGAAAAGTTGAAAACTTAAAAATGATGTTGGCTACAGTGCCACGTCTAATGCCACGTTTCACAATATTCACAATTACACTAATGAAAACACTCTAATCAAGGATAAAACGAATTCTTACTAATTCAAATTGTCGTCAGTTAATCTCAAAACAATAAGTAAGCCATGCCAAGAGTTAATTTTGTGCTAAAACGCAATTTTTAGAAACAATTATTTAAACAAAAAAAGGGAAATCCTTAAAAAGATTTTTAATAGAAAACAAATATTTAACCGAAAGATGTTCTTACTTTAAAATGGCTCGGATTTACAAAGCATTCGATTGCAAGATTTAAGTGAAGAGGTTCTTAAGAGCGAGCTTTTTTCAAAGCCCATCAGAAAACTACTTAAAATCTAAAAATAACTTTTGAAAGACTTAACTTCTTCCTTTTTTTCCTCTCTCTCTCTCTCTCTCTTTCCTTCTTAATTTATTAAGCATATCAAAGAAACGATGACATCGCCGAGGTTTTAATTGAAATGAGAGTTTGGTTTGAAAAAGGGCTGGGAAAAATGGTACATGACAATAAAATTGAAAGGAAAGATAAAAGGGGAAGACGTTAAGTGGATTTATGGGCAACAGGATTAAAACGTACTCAGGTTTCATGGGTTTTAATCAGTGAGCCAGGCTTTAATTTGAAACCTTCATGTCATATGATGAGCTCATTTCAGTTTAATGCTTTGAATTCTTCGTAGGAGTTCGGCGAAGTCAAGCGCTTTTGGAGAGATTCAGTCAAGTGAAACAAAGTTGTTCCTTTGTAAAATGCATCAACAATATCGCCAATTTTCGCGTCAGTGATGGAGAAACTAAATAAAATACTTTAGACGGATTGGAAAAAAGTTTTGGTCCTAGACGTCACACTAACTTTACGGTAAAAGTGAAAAATCAGGCTATTTTTAGTCACCAACGAATTACTGAGTATTAATCACATTTACCAGGTAGTTTATGGAATAATAATTATATAAGGGTATGTTACATTTGAAATTAAGTCTTCTTATAACTGTGCACTACTTTCGAAATGAATTCTTCGCGTAATTGTATACCATTTAATAATTATTAGGTAAAGTAGAATGTCCGTTCTGTGCGTTACACCTATAATATTATATTATTATATATATTATTCGAGTTTCAGTCCCGTTTTCCACCCTTGGATACAAGAGGAGGATTCAAACTCATAACTACAACTTCAACAATCGGGCACTTTAGCAACTACAACACAGTCCTTCGGGTTACACCTAATATAATGGTACGGTAAAAGTGATAAATTACCGGAAAACATACAATTTTCGGCGGTTATTCATAATCATCAACTAATTACTGAGTATTTATTACATACATATATATATATAATGTATTAAATCTTCAACTTGTATCGGTTCTGCATCACACCATATATATATTTTACGGTAAAAGTGATAAATGGGGTGAATATGTACATAACTTCCTGCAGTTATTCATAATCACCAACTAAGCTTGGTAAATGTGATTAATTATTGAGTATTTATCACATTTACCGGTTAGTTTATAAATTCTCCAGCTTGTAATGGGGTTTTAATCAAGTTTGCTCAGATACTAGGCTTCTGTCACTTCTCTGGTGTTGTTGGGAGGTTCTTTCACTGTTACTGGTGAACACATCTAATTGCCTTTTGTCAGAAAAGTGACAGAAGCAAAGCGCGTAAGCAAACACTAATAAATTCACCATCACGAGTTGGAGATTTCATAAACTAGCCGGTAAATGTGATAAAAACTCAATAATACATTGAGAAAGCTTGGTGATTATGAATAATTACTAGAGACTATAAATAATCCGATTTATCACTTTTACCATATAATTAATACTTCTTACTAGGAAGAACGACCCAAATCGTCGCTCAAAAGTGTTTACATTCAGCTGTTTCTTAAATGTATCAGATCCAGTCGATTAGAAAAGCATTCATCTGCCACCAAAATGGAGTTGTGTGATTGTTCGAATGAGTAATTAAACAGCCAAATTCCTGAAATTCGTTACAACCCGAATGATTTCAAGTGAGATCAAAATCCCAACGAATTGGCAAAACCCGAGGATCAGTTTTTTCTTAGAAAGAATTTTTAAAACTTTCAAGTCAATAGAAATAAAACAATTTCTTTCATGGCTTCGATACACCGTTCCGCCATTGATATGATTTCAAAGGAAGAGGAAAGGGAAGAGAAGGAAGATGGAAGTTAAAGGAAGAAAGAGTCTCTATTCAACTTTCTCTCTCACTCTTTGTATACAGTTGAAAAGTCCCACTGGAAAACATCTATAAAATAACATTTAAAGAAAAGGTTCCTGGTTTTGATTTTGAAGAGAAAAGAACGATGATGACCTTTCCTCCCCATCATCCGGGGCAAAAATTCTAAACCCACAAAAGGTAGAAAAAAAATTTAATATTCAACGACGAAAAAAGAAAACCCCAGAGTTTTACATCAGCTAAAAATCAGCTAAAGTTTCATTCGTCTAAGACACATAAGCAGATTTATTTTTTTTAGTACTTGAACAAATTTTTTTTTATAAATCAAACGATTTTTCCCAGGGAAATGACCGAAAATAAACACGTTGACCACGAAACTTCTGGTTTTGACACGAAATAAAATTGTAAAGTTCTCCTCAAAAAGCTAAAGAAATAACTTTCCATTTTCTACATTTTCCTTTATTTATTTTTTTATATCGAACAAAATACAACACAAAGTTGTGACAAAAGAGAAAACTCAATGGAGACTTATAAATGGCAGTTTTCGGTTTGCCCTCCAACTCTGCACCAAACTCAAATGATTAATTCAATTAAAAGTTTCATTTTAAATTAAAATTTTATTGAAAAGTTAGCTGCATAAATAAAGTTTAGTTAAACGATGCACCCGCCATTTGAATATTTAGTTTTATTAAAAAGGGATCGAAATTCTACAAACGGTTATTAGCTCTCGGCCGCCATTGTTTTCGTTAAGAATTGTAACGTCCGTTTCCGGTTGAACGAGATTGCGTTTGGTGCCAAGTATTAGAAGCGGATCTTTGTCTCGGTTAAATTTGAAGTCCTTATATTGTGAGAATATGATACTGAAGTAGTATTCTGGCTAATAATAAACATTACTGATAGAGACCGATGAAACGAAAACGGTTGGAATTCGACTATTGTGATTCGATTAATCGATAGTATTTCGAGTCATAGAGTATGAAAACGTTTACAAGACTCGTAACTGATTTTGGAGAGTTACGAAATGATATTCTAACTGTCTTAACTGATTTTTGGTATTTACGCCACCGCAGCAGAAGTTGCGCTAATGCGCCATATTTTTATTTATTTATTTATTTACAGACATACCCTTCGGGTCAATCTTTATACAAATATAAATACATGTGGCTCATCAGATAAAAATAAAAATAGAGGATGAAGAGCAGAAGGCGAAGCTTAAGAACGTGGTTATTGAGGGATTACCGGTATCCAAAGATGAGAACATGGTGGGAAGATCGCCCAGAACCTCCACTACCCGCTAAATAAAGAAGACATCGCCACAGCATACAGAATCCCACTAAACCAAGGAAGAAAGAACTGCTGAGACACCTTCCTGTCCAAGAGTAGAGGGAAACAAACTCTAATGCGCCATATATAGTTCACATATAAGTCATCAAATACACATCATAAGTCACTAAGTCATCAAATTTTTAGTTTCAAATTCAAATCTTAAATTTGGATCTATAGTCTTTGAAAACATGGCGGAATTTTCGAAACCGAATAACAAAAATTTCTTTCTTTGAATGTGTATCAGTCAAAATTATGCTAAATTGAGTTTTAATTTAATTGATCAAGATTTACTAAAATCATTTAGAAAAAATAAAAATGCCAAATCTGTAGCTGTGGTGGCGTTAATACAATTTTTATATTAATATTATTAATTCTTATATGAACGAGCCTAAATATGGTTCACAAATGGCTTCTAAACACTAATTTCTTCGAAACGCAAATTCATAAAGCTTACAGGTGTAATGATGGGTCGTAGTATACCGAACACATGGACGTGTAGTGTCCGAAAGTCGAACACGAATATTATAAACTCTTAACTCAAATTATACTATTATACACATTTTTCACATATTTCACTCCCAACCACACTAATGACTTATTGATTTTGACCTGACTTACTGAACTTAACCTATGACTACAGGTGATGTATACTCGACTGATTGACTTGAGGCTCGGGCTATTCTATTTATATAACTATCAACTGGATGAGACTACTCCCAGCTATAAGGACTACCCGCTGACTCAAAGTTTAATCAACAACTTTGGGGTGAAGGTTCAAGGTGGAATCATGCTTAAGAGATGGCTAATTGTTTTTGGATAAAACTTTTTTGTAACCAGAGCTGATAGACCACACTAGCCTAAAGATTGAAAAAAAAAGCAACAGCAAACTTTAAGGGATGCAGATGCAGGGAGGGGGATCAATTATAACTTTGTAACTCAGGAACTTTGATCGCTCAACCACATGATCCTCCCATGAAGCTGTAAAATTATTAACATCACATAAAGAGAGAGATTAACTTTTCATACGCAAGGGTAGATGCATAAAAAGTATAAAGAAAACATTTATAAAAAATATATGCCGCAATAACCATGAAATAGAGCTTTTACAAAGCACTAAAAACCCAAAACAAAGACACAAAATTAATGGATCCGAGAGTCAAGGAAGCAACCAACAAGAATTTCCAAAATATTTATGTCCCGACCGGCGTTTACTTTGACCTAAGGGAACGACAAAACTAATGGCTGGAATAAAAGGATATTGGGAAGTGTTTTTTCAACGCGGACAATGTCAAGAAGGAGATGAAGAGGGTCAACTATACGAAAATGTGGGAGAGGAATATAAAAAGAAAACGGACAGGGATAAAGATTCGACGAGAGAAGACCTGGTTTAATACGTAATTTATTTTATCATCACCATTATCATTGTCATCATCATTATGAGCTTTCCGCCTTGGGGCAGATCCAAATCTTTAACAATGTAAAGGCTCTCCTCCATTCTCGTCTCTGTCCTTGAGCTCCCAGAATTTAATTTCCTGTTTTAGTTCGGGGAGAATTCCAATTCTTTACCTTTAGAGTCTTAGACATTTTATTCATTCTTGAGAAACTCAAAGTTTGTTTACTAAATTACCGTCAGGTTGGGATTGCATAGTGTCAACAATAAGATGCTGCTGCCCAAGAATAGAAAAACGTTAAATGAGGGATTCGATTTTTGATTGGGTTTTTGTTTTCTCATAATTTCAAACCAACATTTTCATTTTTTCAATTTCTTTTGAAAAGGCTTGGGTAAATTTATTCAATCGAAAAATTCCCTTTTCGAATGATCTGTTGATTTTGGACTTTTCATCCATTCTTGCCCTCAAGCTATATGAACTGGAAATTAATCTCTCCCTCAACGAAAAGAACCATTTCCAACAGGAAACCCAAATACCCTTCTTCCAAGTTTAAAAATAAAACGGAAACACTAAACAAACGACTACCATACCTTAAAGATTAAAAAGAAGAAGCACAGAATGCGAAACGGAGCTTTCGGGTTGAACAGGTTTTGGATGGTTTTCAAAAGCATAAACAAGACTTGGGACTGTGTTCTTCGAAAAGTTGATTCCAACCACGGAATAAAACGAGAAACTCGAACCGGAGAAAGAGAATCGGAAATAGAAAGAAGCTGGAAAGGGTAAGCTTAATGAGTTCCGAGTTGAATTTGAAAATCTCCGAAGAAGTTTTATTAAAATCCGTTAAAGTTTGAAGTTAAGAGAGATCGATTGCAAGTTTAAAGCTCTTATCATGCTTCTCAGCTTCTCGGTTGCGTTTCATTGATTTCCCCTGATTTTGACACCTCGACTTCCCTGCTGTGGTTTCTATTCATAAACTGAAATAACCTGCAGTCGCAAATTTGAATTCTATTCAGGATTTCGTTTCGAATCAGCTACTTCGTTTCGAAAAAGGAGGCGGGGAGGAGAATATTCGAAAGGTAAACTTTAATGAATTAGCCTACTGAAATTTTGCCTCTCTCTAATCGCAATGATATATCTTCGAGGAAAGACAGTTATACAGTACCATAAAGCAGTTGCCTACAGTACCAAGCACATCATAAGATACAAAGGTCACCTGGATAGTGTTGGCAAAATTATTTTTGCTTATTCAAACCCAAGTCCACTGCCATCAGTCTACCACAAGTATAAATCCAAAGACATCAGTTCAATAAATAGGCCTAGTTAGTATAGGATTCAGGAGCTTAGTCTAAGGAAGAGATTTTAGTCTTAACCCTTGAAACAGGCTAACTATAAAATTTTGAATTAGCCTAAAGCGAACAGTGTGAAAAATTATAAACCATAACAGAAGTATAGTATGAGTTGTGGTGACCCAACAATAGGAGGCTCAAATTTTTTTAGTACTTACAATAAATCGATTATAAATCTACTACAGAAATAATAATAATACACTACCTGATTATCACAGAAAAATGAATAACTGCCTCACACTAAACCATACTAAATAGAGAACACCAACCACCTCACACAAATGCCATCAGACTAATGAATCAGAATCGTGGTCACATCCTGAAACAAACTCAGGTGCGCGCGCCATTCGTTTATTTTACATTTAGTCCCTTTTAATACTAATTACTATTAGTTATACTTAACAAGGTCACCACAGGTGTAAGAGGAAGATGTTAGAAATATAAGCGAAACGGAACGGAAGTGTTCTCTTGGTACGAATGATGGGAAGTCATGGTTGAGAGTTTAAGCCACATTTTGTTATACCCCAGAGTGAAAAACGAATCTAACTAACCTCTACTCAGTTCTATTAGTGGAACCTATCATAACGAGTGCCTCTCATAGAGAGAGATTCGCATAACCAGCAACATGAATTGCAAAAAATGCCTCTCATAGCGACCAATACTCCGCATGACGAGCAATTTTTGGCAACATTTACATGAGGAATCCCCCAACAGGTAGAGAAAAACGCCGAATCGGGGCAGATTCAAAGTTAAATCTTTCTGTATCTGTCTTATTTTCTGTACTAACACCCAAAATTCTTTCATTTTCACATTCTTAGGCTCCTTTTCTTTCCCTAAATACCAAAAATAACTTTTTTTAGTCCTTTTTTCGGCCTGGAACGAATTATTCTATCTTACATTGTTTTATATGGAAAAATTGTTTCGCATAACGAGTAAAACTCCGTAACGAATTAAACTCGTTATGAGAGGTTCCACTGTTGTTGAGTTGGTAGAAGAAAATAGTGACCAAAATCCGGGAAATCGAGTTGAGGCGTAGGTGGTTTAGTTCTTCAAGGTTGGATGCTGTGTAAGGATTAAGATAAACCGTCACCCGGCAGGAATACATTATACAGATACAGGCAATTCTCAACAGTTTGAGTGCCACGGGCTTTTCTCATTTCCCGATCGAAACTTGCCAAGCGGCACGATTTGCGCTGGTTTCAGTTTACATGCAATAATCATCTCCTACAGTTCAGTTTCGTTCCGACAATCTCCTGTACATCAGTTCTTAGTGAAATCGGTGCGTTCAAATCATATAAAAATAATATTTAAAGATTTATATATATTCATATTTATATTGGCATGTTTAAGAGCAATAGCTGGTTTTGTAAAATGTTCTCAAGGAACAGATTCCAAAATATTTTAAGATGCTTCCATGTAGTCGACAATAAAAAATGTTTTCCGCCATGAAAAATATGACGCATGTGCGAAATTTAATCCAATTCTGGAGCTAGCCAATTTCAAATGCATCGTTGATGCAAGTTGTGCATCGAGAGAAACCGCGCCTGCTGTGATTATGGGCTTCGCAGTTTAAAGAGCTGCAGTTTGAGAACATGACAGAACTGCGATCACGCCGCTTGGCAGTCAAGTCCCACGATTGGCACTTAAACCAACGGTCTTCAACCCGCGGCCCGCCGACCAGCCAACGACTACACAAAATAATTTTGAAAAACTAACATGACCAACTGCATTGGATTGATCTTTAATTTGCCTTTTGATGTTGGCTCAATAAATTAATGTTTTCTAGTTGTTTAATCATCTGACCAGTTTTTATAAAATACCTATGAACCGCTGTGCAGAAAAATTTTTGGCCCTTAATGTGTACAACGTTGAAGACCCCTGCATTAAACAATCAAATTTAACCGGAAACTCGAATGAAGAAGGAAATTCACAATCTCACAAACAAAAACGGAGAGGCATATAAACCATGGCGGAGGAACTGGAGATGATACACGATGGTGAAGACTATGAAATAAATCAGAGATATCCAGCCGAATATAAATAGTAGAGAAAGAAATTCTATTTTTAGCGAATTTAAAGAGAAAATAAATAAACGAACACAGGAAATTTTTCATTTACAACCGAAAGCGGAAGGCGAGAAAAACGAGCTTCAAAAAAAGAAAGAAAGAAAGAAGAGAAGAGAAGGAAAAGGGTTTTTACGACGGTTTTCTTATACTCCTCCGCAGCGGCTATAACAGGATCGTGCTTGCATAATTTTTATTGCTCAAGAGATTTGTGCAAACGTTTCTTTCTTTCTTTCTTTTTAATAAAAAATAAATGTCCATTAAACAAATCGAAAATGTTATAACAACGAAGCTTTTAAAATATCAGAAAATGTTTTTCGCAAGACGTAAATCTGCCTGCTGTTTTTAATTAAAACGAAAAAAAAAATGGAGGAAAAAAATCCAAAACCAAAGACTACTTCATTAAAGATTAAATTCTTCAAAGTTACAAATCGTTACGTAGGCGCGCATAAATTTCAAGAGAATGCAACGAGTTATATTGACACAACTACCGGGAGTAAGAGGAGGAGGAGTAGAAGTTTCTATGACAGAGTTCTGAATCTCACCGATTGATTCGTCCCTGTTGTTATAAATACGATAAAAGTGACAAATCGGAGGAGTATATATAATTCCCGGCGATTATTCATAATCACCAAGTAAGCTTGGTAAATGTGACATATTAATGAATATTTATCACATTTGCCGGATAGTTTATGAAATCTCCAACTCGTAATGGGGAATTTAATCAAAATTCGCTCAGACTCTTGACTTCTGTCACTTTTCTGACGAGAGACAAGCAATCCAAGTAGTTGTACTTGGCAGCAATTCTAAACGAACCTCCCAACAAGAAGCGGCGAATACCAGAGAAGTGACAGAAGCCTATATCTGAGCAAACTTGGATTAAACCCCATTTACAAGCTGGAGAATTTATAAACTAACCGGTAAATGTGATAAATACTCAATAATTAATCACATTTACCAAGCTTAGTTGGTGATTATGAATAACTACCGGAAGTTATATACATATTCACCCTATTTATCACTTTTACCGTAAATATATATATGGTGTGATGCAGAGAACCGACATTATTATACAAGTTGAAGATTTAATACATTATATGTATATAGTATGTAATAAATACTCAGTAATTAGTTGATGATTATAAATAACCGCCGAAAATTGTATGTTTTCCGGTAATTTATCACTTTTACCGTACCATTATATCAACGATATAATGAGCGACGATTTGGGTCGTTCTTTATAGTAAGAAATATTATTTATGTGGTAAAAGTGATAAATCGGACGAATATTTATAGTCTCTAGTAATTATTCATAATCACCAAGCTTTCTCAATGTATTATTGAGTTTTTTATCACGTTTACCGGATAGTTTATGAAATCTCCAACTCGTGATGGTGAATTTATTAATGTTTGTTTACACGCTTTGCTTCTGTCACTTTTCTGACAAAAGGCAATCAGATGTGTTCACCAGTAACAGTGAAAGAACCTACCAACAACACCAGAGAAGTGACAGAAGCCTAGTATCTGAGCAAACTTGGATTAAACCCCCATTACAAGCTGGAGAATTTATAAACTAACCGGTAAATGTGATAAATACTCAATAATTAATCACATTTACCAAGCTTAGTTGGTGATTATGAATAACTACCGGAAGTAATATACATATTCACCCTATTTATCACTTTTACCGTGAAATATATATGTAGTGTGACGCAGAGAACCGACATTATTATACAATTTGAAGATTTTCTAAATTATATATGTATATATGTAATGAATACTCAATAATAAGTCATATTTGCTAAGCTTAGTTGGTGATTATGAATAACCGCCGAAAATTGTACGTTTTAAGGTAATTTATCACTTTTACCGTACCATTATATCAGGTGTAACCCGAAGGACTGTGTTGTAGTTTGCTAAAGTGCCCGATTGTTGAAGTTATAGTTATGAGTTTGAATCCTCCTCCTTTATCCAAGGATGGAAAACGGGACTGAAACTCGAATAATATATAATAATAATATAATATTATAGGTGTAACGTACAGAACCGACATTCTACTTCACCTAATAATTTTAAATGGTATACAATCATACGAAGAATTCATTTCGAAAGTAGTGCACAGTTATAAGAAGACTTAATTTCAAATGCAACATACCCTTATTAAATAATTTTTCCCATAAATATCGCACAGTTTTGACATATTCATCTCAAAAATAATGCACATTGTCGTCTTGATGAGCGAATTCCAATCCTTCTGCTCTTTGTGTTCTGCACTAATCCAGTTTCCCAGTCTAGAATCTTTCCTTTGAATATACTCTCATACAGTCCTTGTGTCTTGTTCCGTTTTCATCTTTTTCTCTAGCTCGGAAACTCGGAAAATTTTTGTCAGCATTCAAACTCATCAGAATCTAGTTCAAAATTTGGAGTCTTTTGTCGGCTCTAGTTTTTTAATTATTTCCTCCTTTTCAGCCAGGCCTTTTTCCAATTTACTATTCAGCAGTGTCAAAGCATGATTTTCATTTTCCAGTCTGTTAATTCTTTCTTCGATCGAATTCAAATCTTTTTGAGCATCCCTTTCGACGTCCTGCAGTGAAATGAAACAAAACGACTTCAATTAATAACGGATTTTCTATTTGGCCAAATCGGAATCAAAGAAATTAATTAAATTCTCGTTCGGAAGTTTCTAGTACTGCAGCTCTTGCTGATTGTGCTGTTGCAAAAATATTCCGCCTATCCACGAATGATTAATATGGAATGCGGATTATGTTTACAATCAGATACAAATAAAAGGAGAGAAGAAGATGTAAGCGAGCCAAGAAATTTGGCTTTTCCGACATTTCCCCTACGCACTGATCCGATGATATTTATACTACGAAAAATATCGGAGTGCTTAATCAGTGATATCATCAAAACTGATTCATACGAGATTGTTTTAAATGGAAGCTTTGTCATACTAAGCATATAATAGCTTATACAGCAGTTTCCTTTCTAGAATCATATTGTATATAAATTTATGTCTTAGGAAGTAGCTAAAGCAGAGGTCGGTTCATTTGCTCTTGGGCTGTGGCTCTTCCATAAAATGTTGAATGCAGGCCCAGACTATTATATATTACCTAAATATTATCTTTATATAAGTATGATTGTAAGTTTTGTTTAGTATATTTCTATGAAATTTAGGAGCAACAGTCATTAAAGCTGTAGACTGCTGAGCAACATTTATGAGATTTAATCCCTCATGGAAGTGTGCACTATTTATGAAATTAATTTTACTTTTATGTCATATATTTATTACAGAAGCTGAGGATGTATATTATTTATGAAAATTTTTTGTCACAGAGGAGAGTGAGTGATGCTTACTATGGTGTGTGATTTATTTCAAAAGTAATGCACACTCCGACGTCATTCATTTCAAAAGTAATGCACACTCTGACGTCGAATTCATTTCAAAATAATGCACACTCTGACGTCGAATTCATTTCAAAATAATGCACAACGTCAATGAGTAATCCAAAAGTAATGCACACTGACGTCGATTCATTTCAAAATAATGCACAACGGTGGTATTCCATTTCAAAATAATGCACACTGACGTAAAATTTATTTCAAAAATAAGCAAGACATACAGAACGTCAAACACATTTCAAAATCAATGCACAACGTCGACGTCAATTCATTTCAAAAATAATGCACACTCTGACGTAAAATTTATTTCAAAAATACTTGAAGCTAAGACATACAGTATTTAGCAAAGTCAAGCTCGAAGATGTACTTTTAGCCTTCATCATCTCGTTACAAATGTCTCAGCAGGGCTTGTGACTACAGCAAAGTATAAAAATGGCTCTTAAATAAATTATGAAAGTATATATAAGTATAAAATTGCTCTTCGAACAAATTTCAATTTTTTATAGTTTATTTTTGGCTCTTTTAGATGACGAGTTTCCCGATTACTGAACTATAAACCAATACGAAAGAATTTTCACGAAAGTGTGCATTATTTATGAAAAAAATTCTTGACAACCAGTCTGAATCACTGCTTACATGACTTACTTTTATCTGACTCTTAAGACTTCCAAACTGTGTAGTTATGTAATTATTCTCTCTCTGCTTTTCGTGAAGCTGTAACAGGAGGGATTCCTGTTTTCGAACTATATCCTCAGCAAACATCATAGCTTTCTGAAGTTGTTTCTTAGTCGCCGACAGCTTGTTGCTTAATTCCTCGACCCTTTTTATTAGATTCCCTTCCGAAGCAGAAAAAAAAAGAAGAAAAATTATCATGAGAACATCATCTGAATCTAAAAGAGTTTTTGGGCTCTCAAGACTCTTTATTACCTTAACTCCCCTCTTTGATTCAATAAGCTCTCTTCTATCCCCGCCATTTGTCAACATTTTCCCACCCTCGGCTAGCTGATTTTCCAACTCGGAGATTTTCTTTCTCAAAGTTTCTATTTCAAAAGTCTGGTTGAAATTACTTTTCTCGAGAAAGTTTTTTTCCTCCGTCCACGCTTCCTCTTCCTTGTTTCGCCTCTGAATAATCCCTTCGTGCTCTTTGATTTTAAGGGTCAGCCGTTGTTTTTCGTTTTCGTATTCATTTTTTAAATCCTGGAAAAGTTTTCGACATTCGTTTATCGAAGCGGAATGGACTGCCATTGGGACCCGGCTGTCATTCTCCATTTTCACTCTTTCGAATTCTTGCTTGAGAACGGCGTATTTCCCCTTGAGCACGTACAAATCCGCTTTGCATTCTTCCATGTCGTTGTTCATGTCTTCTTTTTCTCTCGATACTTCTTCGACTATGAAAGAAAAAGAGCAGAAGAGTGAAAAACAAAAAAAAAACGAAAAGAAGTTGGAGATGCAGTTAGGTCAAATGACTGAGTTTAGATTTGAATATTAAAAAGTATTTTGGACTCATGGGATTCAGTATATGGAAGCTTTCTTCATATATTCTTAAATATAATGATTATAATAATCATTTTTACTTATTACAATATTTAGTATATTCATTCATTCTTGGGGATTATATTGGGTGGACCATTTTAACCTCCCCAGTCAAATTTCTCCGAGACTATGGCAGTTAGCCAAAATTTTTATTGCAGACATTAAGTTTGACCATAAACGTACCGTTCAAGGTCAAATCAAGGTCAAATTAGTTTATTTAAACGACAGCTCCTATTTTCGACTGAAGATTCGGAAAGAATACAAAATTCTACGTTCAGTTGATGTAGTATAGTTGTGGTACGGATGACCCTCAGGGTTGTGAGGTCGTCAACTTGAAGTTAACCTTCAAGGTCAAATCAAGGTCAACTATTTTAAATAAAACTTCTATTTCTGATTGGATATCCAGAAAGGGCGTTAAATTCTACGTTCAAAAGATGTGACACAGTCGTAGTCCAGATGACACCAAAAATAGGTCAAATCCTTGGTACTTAAGCTTTTCCCTTCCCGGGCCAAATTTCCATTGTGACCATTGCAACTGGACCACACAACTTACAGAAAAAAAAATTTACAAATCCGGATTTAGACGCGTCGTACAGGGCATCATCTGCATGTGCATCTGTCAGTCTGTTTCTGTATATTACCTCACAAAGATATCCTGAGGCAAACAATGTTAGCAGTTTCTGGGCACAGGCCCGAACATTTTCGTACTGGTCAGGCACTATAGTTCAGACTTAGCAATGAGCATTCGACCTTTTACAAATTTTCACCCAATCGGTTTCCACTGGGCCACTTAGTAGAGCTCGGTGGCCCGCAATTTGAGTACCAAGGTTCTAAACGAATAAATTTTTAATTAAATAGAAAAATAAGTCGCAATAACTCCTCAAAACCATTTCCACAGACTGTATTACATCATCTGAACGTTGAGTTATTCTAGCTCAGCAGAATTTCACTAAAATTTCACCTTATATAAACAACTCCAAAGAGGCGCGGGGTGGCTTTCACGGAAGTCTCATTAAAAACCAAAAGGAAGAAAATGGAAAAAATTTCTCAACACCAAGTTCTTTTGTTCGCGTAACAAGTTTTTAATTAACCAACCCAACTCAACTCCAACATCACCATTAATAGCCCAATATTAAATTAACTTGATTTCAAAATGAAAATGACAAATAACTTGGTATAAACTTATTATAAGTTATACTGTCAACTTGAGGGAACGCAAAACCGAAACTTAGGTTCAATTGTTTGCCTTTCTCCTCTAAGAGGAAACTTGTTGGGCGAAACAAAACATTTGTCGAAAGGTTTAGAATGGTATAATGAGGATGAGAAACTTATAAACGCTCACTTTCAAATTAAAATTCAAAAGAAATTATTCATAAATTTTTAAATTCAGGACCACGGGGCAAAGTGAAGTGATTTGAATTGAGGGTATACTTGCCTTTAACCTTAAAAACTGAATGAACTTTCACCAACTTTTCCCTTTCCAATTTAATTTGTTGGAAGAGTAAATTGTTTTCCTGTTTTGCCATTTCCAAATCCTTTTTCAGAACTCTAACTTCATTGTGAACACCCCCGTCACCGCTCGTGAATTTTTTCTCCAGCTCCGTGTACAATTTTTCATTTTCATCCAGCAAATCGTTAAAAGCCGAGTTAAATTTCTTAAACTCAGACTCCAAATCCCTGATTATATCATCTTTTTCCTTTATGGTTTCGGAGTAGGCTTTTAAAAGAGGTAGAATCGGTTTGAGGAAATTCTTATCGTAGTTCTTGGGCAATCCATCTCCTTTGTTGTCTCCCTCCGAGATTTTCCCGTCTCCTCTTTGATATTTTTCCAGCTCCACGTTTAATTTATAAACTAAATTTTTCATTAACGAGATGTCACCCTTTAAACTCGAATTTTCTTCAACTAATTTGGAACTCTCTTGTCTCAGCTCTTTGTTTTCTTTCATTAATATTCCCATTTCCACTTTCAAGTCGGCGTTTTCCTTTCTGACGTGTTCGTACGCGAGATTAACGTTCACTTCAAAGGGAGACAACGTTTCCGTTTGAGAGAGACCCGAATCCATACTCAAAGCGCTCGAGTTAACTTTATTATTTGAGAGATAGTTTGTCGATGACGTTCGATTCGGTTTCCCTGTCACCGAATCCATGGATTTGACCCTCGTTTTGTGGCATTTATGATTGTGTCTCGAATGAGATTTCCCTTTCCTGCAAGAGTGATGATGCTCTTTCTCGGGTTTGCGTGAATTTGAGCGTTTGTGGTTTCTTGCATTCTCCCAGACAGTTTGATCTACAATTCGAATGGTATTAAACATGTTTTTCGTTCTTTGTTTTATTTTTTGAAAAGCTTTGGGCGGTTTTTGTTTGAAACTAGTTTCGGATTTAATAAAATATTTGTTTAAAACAAAAATTCTTCAAAGTTTAACAGTCTTCGGATTGAAGTATAGAACTTTTGACTATTACGATGCGTCAAGTTTTTAAAACCATCTAAAGCATGGGTCGGCAACCTATGGCCCATGGGTCACCGAGTGACTCATTTGGTAATTTCAAGTGGCCCACTTTAGTTCCGAAAATAAAGTATAAGATACATGTGGCGTTCGGCACATTCCTCATCCCGGAATGTACACAGTGGAATAAAAATCGAAGCCAAATTCATGATTCAGCCCGGGAGCTCATAGTACACATCTTTATATTTTATATTTGCAATCCAAATTCTAGTTATAGTAATATTTTTATACCAATATACATATACGTTCGGAATGTTGTCCATCATTCGTGATCAATCATCAGCGATTCAACCTGGTTTCGACAATACACAAACATTTTTTCTTTTTCAAAAATTTTTGTCGCAAAGTTACAAACATATCAAATTTGAATCCAGTATAACATATAAAAATATTAGTTAAAGCCCCACCCCGCGTGACTGAATTGTTTTTCACAAATGAAATTTATTTTAATCAAAAACAGGAGCAGGTTAACTATTGAAAATTCAGATGTTTGGGTTCGACTTAAAACGACTAACCATAAACCAGACTTGACTAAATCGACGTCACAAGCTCAACATCAGGGGAGCCATTGATATCGTATAGAAAGTTTATAAATAAAGCTTATTCAACTGTCTGTAATTATTTCTTAATAAAATATATCTTATAATTTACTAAAATGCTGTTTTAATACGAAAATGTCTCCGACCCAAACGTGTCTTTAATACTCGCATTTTGATTTTGACCCACTGCCAAAAAAGGTTGCCGACCCCTGATCTAAAGGCATCTTCAGTAATAGTCAAAAGTTATATACTAACACTAATAACAGCTACAAAAATCTTAAAACTCAAGTTACAATATTTGATAGAATAATTGCTTACAAACTAGAAATAAATAAAAAAAATTAAGCAAAACAAAACAAGTTGATGCGTACTTTTTGTTTCTGTATTCCTTTAGTTATTAAGTTACCGCATACACTACTTGACACAGTCCCCTTTTCCCCTTCAGATACAACCTGGAACACAGGCAGCGATACGGTTGGCCTAATCCTGGAAGACAACTTCCCATCCTAAAAAAGAGAGGAAAAAATGCGTCACATCTTAGTGACCCACAGCACAGGACTGTTATAACTTCATTAAATCTGGGTCAAAGGAGGTAAACCAGCTCCATCACCAACAGGTACAGGGTTACTTCTTAATTCGATCACATAAAAAATAAAATCCCTTCTTCCTAACTGCCATCATTCCCTTCATTATCAAATTTAGTTAATGAAATTTTTTGTTTAAAAGAGATTTTTTAATATTTATTTAGACGACTATAAGCAAAATAATTTAAATAATAATTTACTTACCTGAGATATTCTTTTGGCGTTTTGAGTTGACAGCATCTAATACTTAGGTAACCATGGCAACAGAACGTTGGAGTGGTGTAAACAAACAAATCATATATTACCGTTGAAGTGTAGAAATCAGACAACGTCCATGTTAACTACGATGATTTGATGGAGTAACAAAAATTGTTTCGCAGATTACCAACTAGAAACTCGTTAAAAGTGAAAGTAACATATTTGTGGAAACAGCTGTAACCTTTAAATTCATTTTAATTATTCATTTTTCGATATCCAAAGAATTAAGTTTATAAAATTCAGCAATTAGCTGATAGAACCAATCAGCAGGTTTTGTTTGACTAGTTTTCCTACTAAGAGTCTCTACAATTAATGTAGAATTTTAATTTGGAATTGATTAGAATAAGAATGGCGAACCTTTTTTGATGTCCCACCACAAAGTCATAAAAATTCTTTTTTTTTAAATGGGTGGCATGCCCCAATAAAATTTCATTCTAAGCGTGGTGAAACTATACGTAAGTTTAATTAAACAAACAAATACAGTAATAGCAATTCTTCATTAAACAATTTTAGGTAATGCGCATCTTTATATACTTCGAGAGAATCTGTTGAAAAATGAGGTAAGAGACTTTCGAATCACCCGGTAGTAAATTCCGTTGCAACAAAAAGCAGCTGCTTGGTGGAGTTTAAGTTTTAACCGTTAAATCAGTGTGCTTTTGTCATCATTATAGCAAGTGTCTTCAGCAAGTTAAAACGTTTTTATTTTTCATTGTCCTACTTTTTTTGTGAATAATTTTTAACCAATTTGGAATCCGAATTATCACTAAAAGTCAGCAGTTCAAACAGCAGCTCCCACTTACAAACAGAATCCATTTACTAATACTAAAATGTATAATTTGACGGTTCTAGTTAACATACTTTTTTAAATAATAATTTTGTTTTTGTGCGTGCCATTCAACATATTCAAACGTGCCACTTGTGTACACGTGCTATAGGTTCGCCATCCCTGAATTAGAATTTTAATATTAACTTATACGACTGACCATATTTTTGGCTTTCCCTCCCCCCTTCCGAGCCCTTAAAGATGGCCAATATTCCTTTATATTAAGAGGATACCCCCCTTCCTATCCTCTATCAATAATAATGAAATCATAAACTGCACTACAAAGAATCCAACCCTTTCAATTATAGTTTATACACATATATAAAATTTTTGGGTTAATCACAAACCGAATCACACAGGACTCAACACTAGAGCACTACCCGTACAGAAAATTGTCCGACGTTTCGCTAACTTTAAGCTGTTAGCATCTTCAGGGTTTGAATAAGACTGAATCGAAAAGGAGACAAGTTCAGGTTGAGCACCCAAAAATTTTATATGTGTATATAAAATATGTATACCGCGAAAGTTGAAACACAGTTAGCTTTCAATTATAATTTATAAAATTAATTTATCAAAAATAACAATTGACTAATGTTATTTCATATTTTTCACACGTGGAAGCCATTAATCAGCAGATTAGTGTGCACATTACAGTGATACACACACAACCAGACCTGAGGAAAGAAACGGAATGACAATGAACAAAATAACATTAGTTTGAACTTCATTTATTAACTAAATGGCAATTTCTAAACCACCACCTGGGTTACAATTTGCTTTTAAATAACAAAAAAAAAATCTCAAAATATCATTCGGACATTTTTGTTTACTAAACAATCCCCTTTTTTTGGTGTTTTTGATTTAACAATCAATTGATCGAAATATATTTAATTGTAACGAATTTATAATTGAAAATTTATTACGTTTCAGTCACATCAAAGCAAATTATTACTGGTGTTAATTAATAATAGAACCACGTTTCCATTACATTCGCATCCATTCTTTTAAAAAAAAAAGCTCTTTCCCTAAAATTATGGAATTTAAAAAATTTAATAAGCGATAAAAGGTTATTCTCGTATTTTAAAATCTAACCATTAATACGATTTTAAAAATGCCCTCCTCGTGAGCATGTTTTAAACATCGTAAGAGATCTGAGCTTCGTTCGTATGAATTTTCAAATAAAAAATTGATTTAAAAATTTCTTAACAGGCACTTATCTAGGTATACCATTCTATAAGGTACAAATATATTTAAACGACTTCTAAAACGACTCAGCAGCTGCCTACTAAACTAATCACTTTCACAAAGCCTTTAATTCGTTACGTAAGCAGAACACTGCTTCTTTTCAAATCGACCGATAATCCTTGGATCGGTTATTGTCATTCGGATATAACCATCAAATGCAATGAATTAATGAAAGTGCCATTGCTAGTAAAGCATACTAACGTTTCTTAGTCACGAAAGTCTAGTTTGTTTTGTTTAAAAGACGCTAATCATTTGAAAAACTTCAGCGAATTGAAAAGCAGAATGAATTAAGTATCGTAAACTCCGACCTCTATAATTGTAATCAATAAATTAGTTTAATAATTAATAAATTACGACATTAATTAAGAAATTACATTCCCGTTATAAAGCGCAAGATTATATATGTTAATATCAACGATTCTCTTTTGAAATATTAATTTTTTTAAATAGTTTTTCCTTCCTCTAAACAATGTCTAAGTACCATTTTGAATTGAAATCCTTTCAGATTTCATTTTTTGTACATATTGGATTAAGTACATAGACTGATTTAAATTTTTAATTAATTTGATTAAAAAGAAAACTCGAATTTTTCTAAAATTCAACTTGGGTAACCGAATATTTGTAAATGGCCAACTACTCATATCGTGTAACTAATTTAAACAGTGATTAAATGGCATAAATTGCTGCTATCTGTCTCGCTGTTCCGCCAGCGGAAAAGCAAAACTCCAGGAAAGACAGAAATGAAAATACGAAACAAGAGTGAAAACCGATCACCAGAGAGCTTCAAATTCCATGTTGGCAAATCCTGGATTTTTTCGCATTTCCCAGTATTGGTTGTTGAAAGTCCAAATCTCCTCTCCATCAGGTGATTCTTTCCTTGAAAACCAAAGGCTTTCGTACGTTGGTTTACCCTCCTCCTCTTCTTTCCGCTTTCTCCGTTGTCTCTGAGATTGTTCTAGAACTAGTTTTAAGTTCTCAGCTCCCTGCAAATCTCCTTCTTCCAAAAGTCTATAAAGAGAAGAAAAGAATTTTTTACTTGGTATCCAAATAAATTAAATTTTTGACAGATAGGCAGACTTACCTTTGATCTGGGCGGAACCTGGTGTCTGTGGGTGGTAAATACTTGGCCGTTTCAGGATCTAATTCATTCAATTCTATTGCGAATCTCGTGAAACCATAATATAATTCGTAATCCTCTGGCATCGTGCCTGTACAAGAACATAAATTTTGTTTTAAACACGACTCGTTTGAAAATTAACTCAAACTGAACACAAAGGAGGCGTACCAGGTCTCCAAATGCACTTGGCTGAGGGAGCAACTCCACAATACAAAGCTTCACTCCATTTGCCGAAGATATTCCTCACGACTTTACCATCCGAACTGGTGACGCATCCATGAACCTCGTGTCTTTTAGACGACCAATAGCTCGCCTGTAACGAAGTTAATATTCTTAGACACGGTTACACCTAGCCTTTCTACATCATAACAATAATTACGAACTTTAACAAAAGTCAATTTGCACGTTATCCCTTGAGAAGATGAAATTTTTAACTCTCCATATTGGTCGACCCATCTTTGACTACTGAAAAGATTATGAACACAAGTCGTCACTTTGTTCCATTCATATCGTTCGCCAGTTCTAGGTAGCAAAACATTTGTGATCCCTAAAATATACAGTTAAAATTGAAATCCTCAAAAAACTTTTGGAAAGGCAACGAAAAATTCGGGAATAAATAATTACCCGCCGGCTGGAACTCCATGGACTTCCCCCAAAACTTAGTTTTAATCCTAACGTCTTGCCAAAATATAAAGTTCTTACTTTCAGCATGACATACTGAAATAGGAGGGTGATGAGACACCTACAAAGACAAAACATAACTTTAATCGATTGTATAACTAACATCGCCAACTTCTTCAGTCTAATACACGCTGATACCTACTTGCTCCGAAATAAATTTGAAGCCTTTATCTTCCCTAATGCATTCATAAGTTTCTCCTAACAATGGATTAAAAGGTTTCGAGCCCGCTCTATAATATGAACTGCCATAGCTAGAAACCGCGAAAGCTGCTACATATACCATTCTCTCAAAAGGATCATCCAGTTCAGAGGCTTTATCCAAAAGCTCCGAATATTCAAGCTCCTCGCATAACCTCTGGAAAAAATAAATAATTGACTTCAGCTTAAACATTCCCACGAAACTGACCTCATATTAAGCTGTATGAAGGTTTACCTGAAGCATACTCAGAGGTTCATTAAGAGACACCGGCATTGAGACTTGGGACAGATCCTTTCCGATGTTTTTACACAGGATATTCCAAAGAGATAGACCCTCCAAATTGGGACGAGGAGCCGGAAGTTTTGTTCTTCGACCAGTCACGGATGCAGTCGGTCCAGAAACTTAACAAATTCACATTGACAGGTAAAATCAATCAATTACATCAAGCTACGCATCATCTTTAACTCAACTTACTTCTGGTAAGTGCATATTCGGCTGTAATCTCAGAGTTTTCGCTTGACAAACTATTTTCTTCTCCTTCCTCGCTCGACAATGAATTGTTCTCACTCGAAGTTTCCGTATTGTCAACAGCGTTATCCTTCTTCTCCAAATCTTCGCATTTGGATTGGTTATCTTCAGCATCGAAGAATTCACTGGCGCTCAGACAAGACGAACTGTACGATAAATTACCACCCAGTTGTTTCTGAAATAAAATTTTTTTTTGTTTAAGACAAACTGTTCAAAACCGTTTATAAGTCAGTTTTGTTCAGCCGAAACTCACCCCATCAGAAGTAACTCCAACAGAACTTAAATCGGCAAGGTCCGCAATTTCGTGAACCCGGTTTAACCTACTTTTTAGGTCACTATTTTGAATTAAAGCTTGATTTAACGAATGTCTTAAACTAACTAAAACACTGGAATTGTTTAAATTTAACAATTGACTACTTTCTGATTCGCAGACGGTTTTGAGTCGATCGCATTCTCCTGTCAACCTTTGTAAAACCGTTTTCAGACTACTGCAAACTACAACAAATAATTACAAATTAATCATTTGGTCCTCAAAACAATCAAACAACATTGACAACACTCCCCCATCATTACCATCTTTTGCAAGTCCAACAAACTCTTCTCTCATTTGAAACTCAGGAGTCAATCCACTTTTCCCTTCAAAACAAGTTCCGAACTGCTGCAGATGTTCGGAACCAGGCAGACTCTGAGGTCTGTTAATGGAGCTACCCAACGAGGAAGCAGAAGACAAACAAGTTTGACTGCTGGAAAGTAAAGCAGCCTGTGCAGAAGCTGATAATGAATGTGATGCACCCTAAAATAAATAAATAAGATTAATAAAATTATAGTTTCTCTTGATAAAACAATTACCAACATTATTCTCAAGAATTATTAAAAACTTACCATGGAAGGTAAAAGATTGTCATTAGGGGAAGATGCTAAATCTACTGAACTCCCTTTATTGCTTCGCTTTTTAAGTAAACCAAATTTTTTCCTATCCTTTTTTATGTTTGGAGAATATCCTTCACTAGCGCTCTAAAAACAAATTCAAATTACATAGATTAGTCTCTAACACAGACTTCTTCGACTAAAAAAACAAATTTTCAAGTTAGACAATTACTTCTGATTCCAACGGTGGAGGCAAAGAATTCAGTTGATCTAAAATCTTGTTTAATTGATTTACATTCTGGCCTATTTCTTTTAAATCCTTTTGAAATGAATCTAACATTGGAGAAGCATCTACAAGCCACAAAGCAAGTCTGCCTCCCAAAGGAGTTGCACTATTTAACAAGCCGCAATGAAGAGATTTCTCGCGAGTCGGACTCATGGGAGGTGTAAATGAATTGGCTGAAATAAATCATAGTTCAAATTAATTACAAGTATTATCCTTTATCGAAACATGGACAAAGCTTTGATTAAATAACTCACAATTAGGTTGAAATGTGTTAATGTTATCACAGTCATTACAAGTGTTTTCTCTAGCTCCAAATGTAAGTAAATGCTGACGGAATAGTCTATGTTTTCTAAGTTGCTCCACCCATTTTAAAAAATTATCTAAACGCTTCACCTAAAAAAAATAAAATTTACATTTAAATAAATCAAGTAGGAAAGGAAAAATTATTAATAAAAGGAAACAACAGCCAAAAAGCAAATTTAATAATAATGAAAAGAATCGACATTATTTTCTTCCAAAGTTGTACAATAGATGACATGTCCTCTTTACAAGGTTAATAACAAAGAATCCATTCTAATTACAAACACTAGCCTTCATGACAAAATTACAAAGTAAACCTAATTAATTGCACTATGAATCTTTCTTTCTTGAATAAACCAGAGTGTTGAGAAATAAATTAAAAGAAACAAACAGATAAAACTACCTGATTCCTAATCATATGTGGTTCTAGAAATTTCGAATAAAATATTCAATGAATTATATTTACATCTCAAAAAACTTGAAATTAGTGTAAGCATACCTTCAAATGATATATAAATTCTTCAGCATCAATATCAATTCTCCTGCTTTTGCTTTTCGTTGAAATAACACTGAGGCCGATATCAACAGATCCATGAATTTTTCCTCTTGTTATGTCATTTGGACCACGAGCATAAACCAAAATACCTTTATTTATGACAAAGTATCTCTGAAAACATAATTTAAAGTTTGTATGAAACTAAGACAAAAATAATATTTTCAGCAACCAAAAATTTCAATTTTTACCTTGTGCCAGCCTTTGAGTGGCCATTTCCTCTTCTTATGGAGATAGCCAGTAAACATCTGCGGTTTAACATCATACCTCTGACCATCTTTTAACCCTTCCAAAATCTCCCAATCTGAGCCACGACGACCCTTACTAGATCCTACAAACACAAAAATTAAAATCAAACATCTCCAACATCCAGTGATAACAGTCTGTGTCAGTTTTAAAATACTTACTGCTGCTCTTTACTGTTTTCAAATTGACACTCTCTGCTGATAATGAATTGCTCTCTACACTTCCTTCTGAATCAGAATGAGTTTTAGGCTTTAGTTTTGATTTCATATCTGGATTCAGTTTTGTTTGGGTATTGGATCTGGTTAATATCTTGTGAGAAGCATCAGTGCCTCCTGACATTTTCTAAAACATGTAAAGAACACTTGAGAAGTTGAATCTTCATTTTTTCCCCCATTTTAACAAGCGTAGAAGAGACTTTTCACTTTTACCTCATCTAAAACCGACATATTGAATATAAAAAAAGTTATGTAACAGTATAAACAAACGCCCCAAATAAAAATAAAAATAAATCAGTTGATATTTTTGACAAGAAACCTCACAAAAATAACTAATTCAAGTTTTAGATAAGATGTTTTTATAAAAAATAAGATAGCTCAAGTAAAAGATTTGATAAGCCTCATTTATGTAAAAGGCTTTATTAAGTAAGAAAGAAAATGGAAAACACAATGAGATTATAAATGCAAATTTAGCATAAAATTTAGTAAATAAATCTCTGACTTATGAGAGTACATGACAAATCAAAAAGAAATGGAAAAACTAACACTTGAAAAAGGAACTCACTTTTTAATTTGCATAAATAGTAAAATAAGGTCGCTATTCATAGATTTTCTATCACACTAAAATCACCAGTTTTATTTATTATTTTCATTTGGAGGATTTTGCATTATTGTCACTTATAATTTCTGCAAAGTCAGGTGCTGAGCAAAAATATACAATGAAACTGCCGAATAATGAAAAGACTCGTTTTCAAAGGATTGTAATTACTCATCGTGGTTGTACAGACCTCTAGTAATATTTATCCATCACAGGAATCAATTTATTATCACTGACATGAGAAATATAGATGAAAAACAAAGGATTCAGCTATCTAACTACCGTGCAGGAAACTGCCATCTTGTATTACTGCATTAACGGCAAAAGTTCTGGTCAATATTTTCATAGCCGACTTCAACCCGTTTTCTGCTGCTACTTCGATACGAATTTCCGTTAGTGAAAGTTTCTTCGTCAAACCAGTATCGCTCACGTCTTTATTTTAGCAATTTAAAATTAAATAAAACTTGATGAATATTAATACCGATATACGTTTCCCATTTTCTTACTTTGTGAACGGTTGTCAAATATAAAAATTTAAAAGGAGTCCGTTGGAGTAAATGAGTGTGGACGTGTTTAGCACGAAAAAAATTAACGGCCGGTTTAACGATTTTGGATTTTGGCTGTTTATAAAGGAATATCTGTTATAAACGAATAATTTATGTGTTTTTAGGTCATTAATATTTTTTTATTAGGTGTGTCAACTGTTTTGCCGTCCATCGAATTTCCGTTAAATGATTTTCAAGATGGCGGCAATTCAAAAAGGAACCCGTTCGAAATGAGTGATGAATAAAGAATTAAACACTAAATGAAATAAATATTTATTAATAAATAGTATTAACAAAAACAAAGACGCTAGGCCTTAGCCTAAATATGGAAATTTTTTTAACTGCAGCAAAGTCTTCCATCTTTAAGATAAACTTTTTACTTTTACACTCTCTACACCGTCTCACAAACAAATCATTACTGCCGTTTTGGGAATTAATTAACGTTCTAAATTAGTTTTATTGTTACTAAACTGTATTTAAGAGAATTGAAATTTAAATCATAACTTGGTTTTTTTTTTTTTTTAAGAAGTAGAAATTAAGCGATTCAATGACAACACCGTCATGGAGAGACTCTCCCGAAATTTTTTTGAAATAACGTTTTGGCATTTTCCTTCTTTAAATGGATTTGTTATTTATTTTTTTTTGTCTAAAGTTCATAAACTCGAGGTTCTGAACAATAATGGTGTTATTGTAATGCAAGATCAATCCTGCATTACAGAGAAAATAAAAAACGAAAGACTTATTATTTATTTAGCGATATAAATAATTTTTAGTTTCAGAGGTGGGGTCTCCACATTTTCCGTGATATTGTTTTGTTACAAGAGATCTAGATCTACAATTCTCCATTTCTAAAAAGCAGTCGTTGGAGTAGGTTTTGTTATCAGTTCCGCAAATGGGATCGTAGATAGCTGGACAAATCTTCTGGCAGCCTCTAAACATAAAGCCGGTCAAGCACCTTCCAATGGGAACAACAAACATATGCTTGCTGAAATGAGAAATTAGAATTTGCGTTCTGTTAGAAAGAAAGGAAAATGGAGAAGATTGTAGAATTTCGTGCTGTCTAAGAGTCACGCTTATCGAAAGTCAAAATAAAATGTTTCGGTGAAATACAATGACATTTAAATATCCTGAACATTTAATTTGTGAATTTATCTTTCGGGTTGTTGTGTCAAAAGTTTCTCTTCGATGAATTTTTCCATTTACAAGTTGGAGGCATTAAAAGTTTTTTTTGCGAGTAACTGGTTTTTATTTTATGTTTATGGCGATGACCCTCCAGTTAAGTTTTATCTAGATTGTCTTGTCTTAGGGCTTTTTGGCAGTTCTCAACTCACCCACAATTCTGTTTTCTCATTTCGCACTCGTTTGTGTAAAATTTATTGTCGGATCCGCAAACGAAATTACGCTCTGATCCGCAGTCTTCGTTGCAAGATGCTGTCGTCCTGCAGTGGTGTGGCGCAACGCTCACCACATACTGACCACAAGTTTGACGTCTCAGTTCACACGCCGAGCGATAGACGTTGCCATCGGATCCGCATACCGGGCTATCGAAATCTTGGCGACATTCCGATGGACATTTGTCTTTGACCAATTGGGTGCAGTTGCCAAAATGTGCCATTTGAACTCCTCGCCTGTGTTAAGTGAAATCACTTTAACTGACAGTCCTTTTATTGAATTATTAATTCCCATCAATGTGATAAATGTTATCGGTATTTCACTTACAAACAAGAAGCTATGTTTAAATGACACGGACTCGGATAAGTCGTCGCATCCGTGCCACAAACGGGATCGAATTCGGCTTCGCATAACGACACCAACGACGAACATTTCTGGAGCTTTGGTCGACATTTTTCAAAATCAACTTTGGTGACACGTCTCTTAGACGATGACCTAGAATATAAAGTCGAAGGGATTTTAGATGATAATTCACGGAGGAATGATAAAAAGCATTTGAGTGGTCGTTCTCCCTTACCCGCAATTGAGGAGTTTGAGTTGACATTCACTCGTGTAAATGTTGCCATCAGATCCGCAAGTGAGTTTATCTTTAGCGTTGTGGCAATCAGGTGGACAATCTGCCATTTCTCTTTTATCCGGTGTAAGAGCAGTTCTTTCTTGGGTTGCACAAAAAGCCATGGGTACTTCGAAAACGTGTTTCCTAAAATGTGAATTATACGAGGAATAATTAACTTTCCTAGATTTTAAAACCGCTATTGCCCGACATTCGAAACAAAAACGAAACATGGTTATTAGGGGGTTTAAAAGGTTACAACAAAGATTTGACCTCGTTAGCTAAAATAAATTTACGCTCTTTGACATACTAATTTTTAAGGGCAGACTTACCCACAATTCTTCGACTTCATTTTGCAGGCATTTGCATAAATTTTACCGTCCGAGCCACAAGTCGGTTTTGAAACACGCCAACATGATTCTCTGCAATGTCTCGTAGTTTGACAGTATTTTTTGCTCGTTCTCACAACACCTTGTCTAAAAGATATTTTATTCGGTTATTAATTCCGCTTTCATTTATGACACCAGAGAATTTTATTTTATAACTGACCCGCAAGTAATAAGTTTCATCTGACATGTGTTCTTGTATACGTTTCCGTCTGACCCACATATCGGCCCATCATTCGGAGCTTGATCGCAAGATACAGGGCAGTTTTCCCTGTGGGCTGAAATGTTGTTGCAGGGCCCGAGATGAGACAGTTGAATGCCGACTCTGTTTTTATGAAAAGAAGCATAAGTCAGTTGGTTTGTTGTAAGTAAACACAAAAAAATTGGAAGATACAGTATGGAACATAAAAATAGCGATTAAAGGAATTTCGTGCGATTTTTGGCTGTGGATTTTTTTTATGCGTTTCTCTTTAAAGTGTTAATCGTGAAGGTACAAAAAAAAGTGAATCGACTTCCACAACCTTGAATTTTTGCTCGGCGAACAAAGAGAAAAAAATTGAAAAACTTGTCAACCATTCCACTTAACTCATGTTACGCTAATTTTAACAATTAATCACAAATACTGTATAATTTTTGTCTGACAAAAATATCTATCAAAACTCAAGTACACATTAAAATCATTAAATAAAAAAAAAGGCACAAAACCCAAAATAATTAAGCGTTTGTCGGCTTATTGTAATTTTGTTCTCCCTTTTAATAGTTAAAATTTTGTGCAAACAGAGCGGATCGTGATCGCCCAAAGCGTTTCCACTGGAGCGTTTCCGTCAAATTTTTGCAAATGAAAGACCCAACGATGCTAAAATTATTTACCTATTTTTTAATTTACTCTCGGAAATATGCTATTAACTCTCCGAACCTAACTAATGGAATAGTTTCACGCATACGAGTTAAAATTCGGATCGACTTTCCACGAAGGGCATATGACTGTTCAAGTAGTACTACCTGCAAATTTCCACCCTCAACATGCAACGATTAAGATATGTCCTTCCGTCTGTCCCGCATACTGGATCTTTGTCTCCGTTGCAACGGTGATCGCAGGTACTACCTGAAGACCGGAGACATGCTGTTGGACTATTATCCTCTTCGACTCCTGTAAGGTTTGAGTAAAGTGTATAGCACGATAGAAAGGAGGGATGTTAAACTATAATTGATATTATAATTAATATTATACCTTTACCGCAGGTCTTTTTCTTTAATTCACATTGACTATTGTAAATAATATCATCAGTACCGCAGACGGGATTTTGTGGGGTGCTGGGACATATCCTCGGGCAAGATGTATCTCTCGCTGATTGTATTTCTGTAATGAAAAGACACGAGTTCAGAAAACAGTCCGAAGGCGATAAGACTAACACATAAATTATTGGATTTATTCATCTGCGACTAGGAAATCATCGAAAGCGTTGAAGAATGATTTATCATCTTAAATCTCTTAATTTTTAATCGATTTCTGTCATAATTGATTGGTTCTTGTGAAAGTGTTATTGAAAATTTTTTTTTTCATCCGGTTACGAGCCATCACCGAATGGTACAGAGTCTAGAAATTTATATTCTGCATCACTACAGGAGAAATGTTAACAATCATTTCCATCATTCACAAAACTACTACTTCGAAGATAATTAATTAAATCTCTTCTTCGTGTTAAAACTGGATGAGGAAGACGGATATTTATGGAAGTGTTTAAAAAATAAATTTTAGATTAGAACCTGACAGAAAAATTAAATCAGACCCGCAAGAGCAAAAAAAATAGTATAAATTAGATTTTTCTGTTTTATTTAATTCTTGTCCTGTCTATCAAATCCGTCAAAAACAAATTAATCACGAGATTTATTTATTGCATTAGTCTGAGAACATTTTAGCGAAGAATGAAAAAGCACAAAAGACAACCTGCGAATCGATTTGAAAAATCCTTTTTTACGACTTCCGGTTGCACAGTTAACGGTATACAAATTCATTTTATACTTCATTCGATAAGGGTAATAAAAATTATGGCTTTTAATAATAGAAACATCAGACGATAGGAGAAAAAAAATCATTTTTGTCCTAAATTCCCTCAGCTTATAATCCGAAAACTGTTTACACACATTTCAAAATGGCCGATCAACGTATTGATGTTACCTTTGGCAAGTGAAACATGACTTTTGAGAGAGAGACAAACAAAGTTTTTATCTATTAATAACCATAAGTTGACGTACCAAACAAGTGTCACTCACTGTGAGTTAGTAAGAGGTACTCAACCGAAAAGAGGTAATCCTGGAGAGATGGGTCCATTGCCCGCAACAAGGATGTCAAATCCATTCTCATACAAGGCTCTGATTTTCTTTTTTTTTGGTTCATGGCCGTTACCCTGGGGACTACTTAAACCAAAAAATAGCTCGACTCGGTTTTCGCTGAACCAGAACGATGTGTCTAGCGCCCAATTATCGATTTGGGTTTATTTTAGTCTCAAATTTGAGTATGAAAGCATTGTCATTAAATTATAGGTTTTGTAAGTTAAGCATTAAAAAAATTTTTTTTTATTTAAAGGTGCTTCGCAATTTTCTTTTATAGAAGCCCTAGGCTTAGAAAGTGGGTGCGTTAAGGATGTTCACACTAGCGGTTTTATCTGAAAAGAAGTGCAGTTATTATGATGCACGAACGAGATTCCTAAGCTGACGTTTAACAGCCATGAAATCGGTTCGAAGGAAAGTCCTGCTAATTAGTAACTAGATTAGAATTAGAAGATAGAGTTCTCTCATTCATTCATTCGAGCGAACTAATTAATTATGCATCTCTGGTTATTCTACTAATCTCGCTTTGTGTTCATCTTCTTCTTTTTTTAATTAATTAATAAAATACAGTGAATCAAGTATAGAAGTATACCGTAATGGGATGTGAGTAGACCTAGTGAAACACAAAAAAAAACCTGAAATCCAAAAGAAAGTTGAATGAGAAACTCAAAGATTTGAATCCGAATAGATTTTAATTTGAAACTGGAAAACACAAGTCGTACTGTCAAGCTGGAAGTATAAAATAAGCAAAAAAAGAATTTGCATTTGTGGTTGGGTCTTTTATATAGTCATCTGTTGAAGTAAAACTTGTGTGAATGATTTAAGGTCATTGATTGTACTTAAGACTGAGTTGAATATACGGAGACTATGAGAAAGCTTGTTAGGATAACACACAAAACTTCGGTAATTAACAATTAAGCAGGCTCACAACCTTTTTAAGGAGTAATTTCAAAACTGAAACGCTATTATCTAGCTTAAGACCCTTCAAAGAAATTATTATACGTAAGTTAAACATTTGCCAAATTCTAATTTACCAAATTCTGAAATTTTCATAATATCTTTAACTCACTTTTAATTCTTAGAAACCAAAAGTGTTCTCAAAGCTTTGTATAAAAAGACTCACATACAAACTCAACTAATTGATTCAGTTTTTTTGTGTTAACCAGGAAGAGAATTTTTCAACCGCATAAAAAAAATTCCACAATAATTATTTAAAATTGGTGAAGCTATTATCATCTCCAACTCTTTTATTAGTACAATAGGAGGAAACAAAGAAATTGGTTTGGATAAATATTGTTTAAGACATTTGATCAATTAATTAATTTGAAGTTGGCATTTTTTGGTGTCTTTAAAAAATGAGCTTTTAACCAAATAATGAGACGAAATGAGCTTTTACATCTTTCGGCCATTTTTTTTTATTGTTTTGGAACTAATTATAACTTTGATTATGGAAGTGTTGAGTTTCTTATATTTTGAACTGGTTTGAAAGGGTCTGTTAAGCTTGAACGGATCTTAACCGCTTTGAAAAGGGAAGAAGTTGTGGTTGGTACCATATCGGTCATCTTTGACCATCGCTGACCAACTCTGCATCTTGGGTGCATTTACAGAGGTTCCCAAACTTTTTTGTGTGGTAGGCCGCGTGCCGTGTTTTTTGGCTTTGGGTAGACCCCCACTTACCTGATGATTTTTGTAAATTTCTCACTGTAGTGGAGTAAATTTTTTGCTTCGTAGGTACTACCAGTGAGACCCCATTTTCATTTCATGAACCCCTAAATTTTTGCTGACGTAGACCCCTTTCAGGTTGGTATAGACCCCTGGTGGTCGATATAGACCACTTTGGGAATCACTGATTTAGAACAAAAGACTTGAGGGGGTAAGTTTGATTAGTTTCACCTTCAAAATTTAGTTTTGTTGTATCTATTTAAATAAATTTTGGAATTTTAAGATGGTCTTATACCCATGGATTCGAGTAACGCTTTCGAACTCAGAAAGAATAAATCAACAATAATCCCTTAGAATCAGAACTCAGAGATGTGAAGAAAAATTTTTGTCGGACCACCATGACAATCGAGCTAATAGAGAATGTTAAAGGAATGATTTTGTTATTACTACGCCCTACCTTGACCCCGACAATGAATGAAAAGAACACGAAGAAAATATCCAGCTCATCGTCTCCCTGACCCAAGAGGACCGTTGGTCCACTTAAAATTTCACTAGCATAAAAGGAAAAAGTATTAAAAGAGAGAGAAAAAAAAAATCATTTTAAACGATCTGGTTTGGGGCTACCTATGAAATTTAGCCAAAAAAAAACTTTTTCTTCTTTGTATTGCCGCTCGCATCTTCATCGGTTGACTGGCTCTTCACAATCTGCAACATACTTTTGCAATAAGGATTCATTCAACCGGTGAAGATGAGAATGGACGACAGGTAAAGTTTTGAAAGGAATCGTCTGCTCTAGACGAAAGGAAATGAATAATGCAATAAGCAAAGTCAGCAAAGAGGACTTTTATTACTGACTCGAGGTCACTACTCCCGAAAAATTTATTAAAAAGGCAACTTACAAAACAAACATGAGGGAAATTTGAGAAGGTGGAGGAAAGCGTCTCACGAAATTATTTTCCTTTGTTTCGCACACCCATGGCGATCGTTATCATAATCCCAAAACGAAATCAAAATTAATCGATCACAATAAAGTTGTCTTCATTTAGGTTATGGTTTGGACGAAAACTTTCTACAGATGACCTGAATAAAAGCTTCGACTACACAAATTTACATTTAAGGGTGTCACTAAACCCCAAACTTACCAAAAACTAATTAAAAACATCCCCGCAAGATTTATAACCAGGATCATCCCCCTAAAACGCAATTATAGCTTATCGATTGATTTACAACCCGCTTAGATCAATTTTCCAAGGAAGTCAGATCACATTTTAGGTTAATTTGAGTGTTATTGCCTAATTAACGATCTCATATCCAATTTTTAAAAACTATTTGCTACACTTATTGGTAAAAACGTTAAATTTAAAATTAAAAATAGAAAGGAAATTGATCTTACCTTGAAAAACAGACAAAAGAATGACCAGAGTTACTCCTGATTTCATGAACATGGCACAGTTTTTTAAAACACCTTCCGTCCGAAAAAGACTTAAAATAGCATAAAAGCACTAAAATACACCTTTAAATATTAGTTTCTGAATTCATTTCTAATTTAAGCAAAACCTAAAAGAAACCAATTCAGGTATATTTAATAAATGAGTTTGAGAATAAAAATTTTATTTCGGTTTCAAATCGTTTTGGGATAATTTCACTCAATTTGGTGTTTCTCGAAGGGACCAGAAAACCAAATACTTTCTACAAATTACAGTTTTAAATCTTTTTAAATTTGACGAAAAGAAGTTTCTGGCTGTGTTGGCGACCCTGTTTTTAGTTTGGGTTTGATTTTTGACAAAAATAAAGCAGACAACCGGAAGTTGAGATTTTGAATTAAAAAAAATTTTTAAGCGCACTCCTCAATGACCAATAATGAACAGAGACAATGCACGTATTTGGCGCGAATGCGTTCAAACCAAGTCAAAAAATAAAATTTAAATAAAAAAAATGAAACAAAAAAAAAGCACATACAGCCAAAAACTGTGAAATTATATCGAAGACCTAATCGTTGTATTTATTTATATTTCGACCGTGCGATGATATCAAAAAATAAATAAATAAATAAGAAAACACGAGCTGAACTAACCGATCAGTGAACTGGTCGAATGTTAGAACCAGACTAAAATGCATCGTTCAATGTTGCAGATGTGAAATTTAAAAACTAGATGTGGTAGAGCTGGCTGGCATCAAAGGCGTACTCGACTTCTTTTCTTCGGGGACGGGTATCGATGAGACAGAAGTTTGATGGTTCAACTCGAGGAATTTGCCAATTTCCATGTTTCTCATTTTGCCGGAGATTAGAAATAAAGGAAACGATCGTCGTGGGAGATGTTTTAGTTTGTGTCGTTCGTGGAAGGAGACATTCTGGAATTAATTCTTTTTTAAAGGCTCGAAAATCGCTGAATGAGACAAGGATGACTCTTTATCATCAACTCCGATCTATTTATCGATATTTATCAATCGATCCGCAATTAGGTCATGAAAAATGTAAGTTTGGTGTCTCCTCACGTGACTCTCTTCCGATGGCATCATTTCCGATTCATTTTTTCTAAGCGGTATTAATAAAAATAAAAGTAACGGATGTTCCTCTTTGGAACAGTTGTGTCCTCACCTTAAAAAAGTAAATAAACAAAGAATTTCTTGTCGGTGTCTTGTTATTGACAAATAAGGCTCAGCATTTCGGATATTTTGTTTTGAAACTCAAAATGGAGGTTAAACAAAACTAAAAGTAAATCCAGAGGAGTATAGTCTTGTCTTCGAGACTCGACACACGAGCTTTATGAACATATCCGCTTTGTGGGCTTATTTATTTATTTAAATTTATCTCGGATTTACCGCGAGGACTTAATTTATAAATTCCGCTAAAATGAGAAAACTTTTAGAGCCTGCAGCCATTTTGAGTTTTTGTAAAGATGGCTGCCCCCTCCCGGTTCTTCCTCCTTAAACCTTGTTTCTGTTAATCGGTTTCGAATTGAGGATGATATAAATATTATTTTTCGCATTAATTAAACTCGATTTTCAAATCATTTATTAATAATTCTCTCTCTCTCTCTTTGAGATAAAGAACTAACTAACTTGTTGATGATTTCCAATTGAGTCGTTTTCATGTTCAAAAGTTTATTTTTATTTTTGGACGAAGAAAGTTTTCTCTTGAAAAGAAGAAAGAGAGAGAGAAGGAGAAAAAAGTTGAATAAATAGAAAGCCGAACTGGAAGCTAAAAATGCTTTTGGGTCTTAGGTGGTAGAAATCGACATTTTGAAATTCTTTTTCTCACGCTTTTTATTTTTATTTAAATAATTTTTGTTGTTGTTGTTGTTGTTGTGGTTGTGTGCTTTCCCCACTTTTAGAAACGAACCCTGGTCTTTTATCTCCGTTCTCGAGTGGTGTATTAGGTCGTCGAGTCGTAAATAACTTCCGGTTTTTTCTTGCTAGATCCGTGTTGGTCGGTTTGAAGCATTTCAGTAGAAAATTTATTTGATGGATTATAAACTGGTGGAGGATTTATTTCATAAGTGATGCACACTTTTATTAACAATTCAATTCATTAAGTATCCTCTCTGATAGTACCCAACAGTGCTCTCATCCTTATCTCTGATTCTTTTAGTCAAACCTCCTAATTTTCCCTCTTATACCTCCAGCCTTCCTTGGGCTTCTTCTAAAGTGTTCCTGGGGTCAAGAGGCTGGTCTTGCTCTCCAACCCTTCAAGAACTACATAGTGTCTCATGTTTCAAAACAGACGGGGAGTTAAAACAACCCTTATCTCTGTCTCAGTATCTATGTACTAGTAGTACAGATAGTAGGTAGCTGTGTTTGGTACATTCTCAATCCCGGGTGCTTTTCTATTGTTTGAGCTCTTGATGATGAGAGCAAGGTCTTCTTCTATTATGGTGATGTGATTACCCTCATTGACAGAGTAGTTCACAAAACTGAGTTTGTCTGTTTCATTAGAGTAAAAGTATGAGATGGGAGCTTTGGTTTTCTCCTTTTCGTCATAAACAGGACTGTTATTGATTGACAAGGTTGGAAATCGAACAGATAGTAGGTGGTAGTATACCTTCAGTATAAATTTTTCACCCAAATCTAGAAAATTAGCGGGGACAGTCCTATTTATACTAAGAATTAATTGGGAGTGTTAATTAGTAAAGAATCAGACTCAACTAAGGGTCACTTAATTCGAGGAATAGCAACCATTCGGGCCCACCAAATTTGTCTTAAAATCATATTCTGAACTGAGGATTTTATAAAAATTTGAAATATATTATGTAATTATGTACCTAATCGATTCCATCTTTCCCTAAGCTCCATTTTTTACTTTATACAAATTTTCTGTTTTGATTTCATCTCAGAATACCACGGCGGCCAGGGGGTTGACCCGGCTATGTACATATCAAATATCATATTATAGACTATACTGAATACTTCATTGAAGAAATTCTCACCATAACATATTCTTCCTTGTTCATCACAATTAAATTTTGTCTTTTTTGTTGACGCTGAAAATCCGGGTATGTAAATCATCGAAACCTTTGTCGCAGAAGAAGAAAAGTAACAACAAGAACTAGACACTGTTATCATCATCATGTGCCTATGGTTAACTTAGAGATAGTTGTTTTCTTAGTGAATCCACAAGTCATTCCTTTATCCCCGAATCAAATCTATCAGAATGTAATGCTATCACATGACTATACGATAGAGATGTCTACTCGACAAATGAAAATCAAAAATGTAAATTCAATTCGAGAGAAAAAAAATGTCAGACACTGAAGAAAGCTGATTTTTAAGGAGCTTTATCTGTTACTACTTTCATAACTGTTAGGTCGAGTCTTGAAAACCTCGAGGTAGCCACATAACTAATCAACTCACAAGTGATACACACTTTTTAATATAATTTGAGATGGTGCGCTTATACTTCATATATTCGTATGCTTATGCTCGCTTAAACTTCTACTCCTCTCATTGTACTTATACTTTAATGATACTATTTGACATAAATGGCATAACCAATGATTTCAGTGCCGTATCAAAAACGACACATATGACAACAGTAATTTTATTGATTATACTGTAGTAATAGAATGAAATATACATCTCCTGACGTACTCCCTCGCTATTTCTTTTAGAAACTTCCTTAATTGTTTCATTATACTGCGGTCTTAAATTTGAAAAATGTTTTTCTTTTTCGCCAAACTTTTTTATAAATTTCGAATTTATCGCCGAACATGGATGAGATAAGTAGAAACTTGCAGCATCACACATCTCATTAAAGGTCAATTCTACTGATTTTTATACTGTATAAAAAGTATTTTATTAAAATTATGAATAAAATTAATATCCGTCATATTGGATTATATTTTTATTTGATGAAATGAAAGAAATGGGCGAGCTATACATCGTATTTGTGGACGTCTACCTCAAGGGGTCGCCAAAATCTTTCTCTGCTGAAGGGCTTACAGTCGCAAAAAGTTTGCGCACCACTGTTCTAGAGTATTTCAGTCTTATTTATTAACCAAATACTATCTTCTTATAACTATAATATGATACCAAGCTTTTTTAATGTATTGTTAATTAATCTAGGACGTAGGCCTATACTTATCAAAAGCAAGCTCGAGAGTCTACCTTTAACCCTAATTATTTGTTAAAAATGTCGGCTTGAATATTTTTTTGTGTGCATTACTTTTGAATTGAATTATTTATTTATTTGAGTTTGAATCCCTTTTTTCAATTTTGTGTATAACAGGGTACGAGAAGAGATTCGAACTCCTACAGCCAGCACTTTAACCACAACACCATAGGTCTCCCTTACGAAGTGAAGCATTATTTGGATAAGTGTGCAAAATTTATGAAATGAAACCACTATAAAAATGTGTATTAAACATGTTCAAAGGAATTATTCGTTTAGAGTGTTAAGCAAAGAAAACTATCAACGACTTGATCTAATCCATCTTTGATGTGCATCATTTGCTCATCACATGGACTAAATCCGCCGTCTTTTAATATATTTTTGATACCCCTGTAATGAAATAAAGTGAGTGAAATTTCTCGCTGAAAATTGCGCAACAGATAACGAGGGAGGAGGAGAAAAAGTTAATAAATTAATTGATCTTCAGCTCCGGGGCTTTTCAAATCGACTTGGATATAGTGTCAATGCAGGTGGTCAGGTTACCAAATTCAGTATGTTGGCGATGATGAGTTTTCATCGGGATTTCGCTAGATTTCTTGTTGCTATAACTCATCTCAGAGTTTCTGATTATAATATAAGTTATGTACAGTCTGACACTAAACTATCTTCCTATTCAAATTTTTTTTTTATTAATGGAAGATGAAGGAGTTTTGAGACTTCTTCGCCTGTTGGTAATGTTTATCTTATGGGAATCACACCACTGAAGTCAATTTTTGGATTCGTACTAGAATTTCATGAGAACGCTTTTGGTAGCTATACAAACCCCTCACTGGAAGGAAGTTGAGACAAAACTTCCCTCAAAATGCCTACTGTAGTCCTTAACATGAAAGATGGAGATGTTAAACAATGTTGCGACCATTTTGAAACTTTTTTTTTGCTTTTAAACAAAACATTGTGTTTATAGAACTGAAAATAACCATAACAGCGACAACAAAAAATTAAATAATCATGTACTTGATGTATAATAGCATGTGTTACATACAATTACATAAAATGGCGATATCGATGAAACGAGTTTATCAGTAACAAAAAATTGTTTTTAACTTTCGGTAGAACAGATTCGTTTGAAAATAATTTTTGGCATTGCTAGTCTCTCTCCCTCCCTTCCTGTTAAAATACAATTCAAGTTGGATAGCGTGTTAACTCCCATCTACGAGATAACTCGTAATTATGTTCTTTATATGTTCCAAAAATTAATCTAGAATCTCTTACCGATGCTTAACTTATGTGTGATTTTCTTGGATGGGGTTTCCAAAATCTAACCCAGGAATTTGAGTGATGTAAATTAAGTGATTGTGAAATTGGGCCTTAAAAAAGGTTGTCAACCTGCTTAATTGCTTATTTTTGGAAAATTTATAGTATACATGCATGCACAGTATTTAAAGTTTTGATGATAAGTTGATGTTTGACTTAAAAGTTATACTTAACTATACTCGATGACTTTAAGCTGTTATCACAAATCTTACTTAAAGTTGGGGAGTCACTAAAAGACCTCAACAAAGTCTGGCGAGAAATGCTTTTGTGATGACTGTTATTTACTATAATTAGAATATTTATTAATTTTGTGTAATAATTAGGTTAAATTATATTTTTGTAACCATCTCTCTACTTCCTCCTACCTTTCTTCATCCTCATCATAAATTTCCAACGTGGTCTATATTGATCCTCAGGGCTCTATGACAACCTGCAAGGGGTCTATGAAATGAAAATGGGGGTCCACGATCCTGGATCTCAACATACACTGATAGTACCTATTTATTTACATTATACTATCTTATAATATAAAGACATATAAATTATTTATAAAAGTACCTATGAAGCAAAAATTTACTTCACTACAGTGAGAAATTTACAAAAATCAGTAGGGGGTCTACCCAAAACCGAAAAACATGGCGAGGGGTCTACGACACAAAAAAGTTTGAGAACCTCTTCTCTATGCCTTAATATTCTATTAATATTATGATTATGACTCTTCTATTCCTTCTACTATATCCTTTAGACTGTACCTCCATTCAAATCCATTATCCAATTCCTGGCGCTAAGACCTCCCTATATATACAGCCATACCAACTGCTTAATCTCTTGCTTACAGACAGTTGGCAGTTAGCACGGGGTAAAAATTTATTCCACAATCCTGTAAACGAGTCAAAGATTCGTGCCAAAGTTTTATCTGGAATGACATTCCATTCACTGACTGTTTTTGTTGGTTTTGGTTGTCGCTTTTTAGTAAACACAAGGATTCTGTTCAAATATCGATTGATGGAATTCATTGTTAGGTTTGTTTTATGGCTTCCATCTATTTAAAGAATTTTAATATCACTGCTAATTCTTTTTTAGAATTTTAGTTTTGTTTGTCAGGATTTTCTAGTTCATGCTTGACCAAGTTTTCAGCACTTTTTGATTGCTTTTTAAAGGAGGATTTGGGTTAGTGCTGCATACCTTTGTAAAGGTGTATAGTCCTTTGCGGTTAGACAACTCAATCGATTTTGAGTATAAATTTCTGGAAAGTTCATTGAAGTAATATTATTGTAGCATTTTGCACCCTTGCCACGCATATTTTTGGTCACTGGATTTGGGATGTTTATATATTTATACGAACAACATCCAAAGTTCTTATACATTCTATCAACTTTACTTTTGCTGCAGCGTTGCTAACCATTAGTATTTCGCAAGTCGTTTTTATTTTATTACTTCCAAAATCAGGTTCTCATTCTACATAATTTACTGCCCCTAGTACGACCATAAATTAATTTTCATGATTTGGTCTTTACAAGCTGAACTAGTACTACACTAATTTAATTAGGTGAACTGGAAAATAATGTCGGCTCTTTGGGTTATACCTAATGATGTGCTACGGTAAAAGTGATAAATGATACGAATTTCTGGTGATTGTTTATAATCGCCAACTAAGCTTGAATAATGTGGTAGATTATTGACTATTTATCACATTTACCGGCTAGTTTTTAAAATCTCCAACTCATAATGGCGAATCAGAGTTTGCTCGAATTCTTGGTTTTGGTACTTCTCACGTATTCGATGGCTTTTGCTGAGGGATTCGTTCACCGTTCTTGGCAAAGGACAGCTGTTTGGATTGTTTGTCTTTTGTCAAACATGCATGCGACCAAATTTTTATTAAACTCCCCATTATGAGTTGGAGATTTTATAAACTAGCCGGTAAATGTGATAAATATTCAATAATTTGTCACATTTATCGAGTTTAGTTGATGATTATGGATAGTCGACGGGATTCTTATATATTTGCCTGATTTATCACTTTTACCGTGACGTCTACATAATATTTACTTTGTTTCTGGATAAAATCAGGGGATTCTACTTGCCTTTTGAGTCTGTTCTTCTGTTCCTTTTGAAGTTGCAGGTTCTTGTTTAAATCTCTTTGTCCAGTTTTTCTGTTTCTTCTGTAACGTTAACTTTTACAGTACAAGACCTCAGAATAAGCTTTTGGCAAGAATCTGTTCTCTCACATGATGATCAAATGATTCATTAAGATTCATTATAAGAAGAAGAAAGAAACAAGTTTTGGAACCATAGACATTATAATCTGGTACAGCATATTAAGTTGTCAAGACCATGTCAAATTATTTGTCATTCAAGTTTAAACATAATAAAAGCTGAATAATTATTACACAAATAAATGGATTGTTTTTTGCGTGGACAGACAGGAGAAAAATTCCACGGACAGCTTATCGAGAAGAAAATCGAGTCCTCCTCCTCTACCTCGAATAGTTGTCCGGCTAAAGAACCGAACCTTCAAGGACTGAAATCAAGGAAAATCACTTCTGTTAAATTTCCCAGTGAGCTTTAAGCGATCATTTTGAATCGACTTCTCATAACCAGTAATTTAAAACCAAAAGTGTTTTATTTTTAAATCGAAAATTTCCCCAAGTGATTTTTCTTTTTCGTTTTTCCTCACGAATTTAACACGTGGTGTCGTTGACTCTGAAACACTGACCAAGTTGTGTTCCGTTTTTTAGGTTTGTCGAATCGGCCATCTTTTTTTTAACCACGACGTCAAGACTGCTTTACTTTTTTTTTTTAGCTTCCTCCTCATCTTGTTGCTGTTGGCTCTTTTTCTTTCCTCGAACCACGATTTCCCTGCTTAAGGTTTACGCTGTTGCGTTATTCCCAGTTTGTAGTAACCACATCGGTCTTGTATTTGTCAGTCTTCCTAACTCCATTCTGCTCAAACGTCTGTAGAAGGTTATCCTCACAACATCTGAGATCCTTGGAGGTAGATGTATAGCTCATCGTTATGTCTTCTTCTGTTCTCACCGTTCTTCTTGACCGAACCCAGGATTTGGGTTTGTTTATTAAAAAAGCAAGGAAAAAGAAAAACAAAATTCTTCCTTGGTTCAATAGAAAGTTATTTTTGTGTTGCCGCTTTGGAGGCAGGCAATTAAGGCTTTTGTGGATCTTCGTAAGTGGTATCTCGCATTAAACAAGCGTTATTTGAATAAAAAAAATTTTTTTATTGCCCTCGACGCTAAGATGTGGGTTTGAGGTTAGGTCAGTAACAATTAAGCATCTTGCAAATTTTTTTTACAAAAGTTGGCCAAATTTACTGCTTAAACGATTCATTAAAGAAGTAATAATAACAATTTTATTGTTAATCGGATTTATAACTGTCGAGTTTTCTCTCTCTCTTTCTTATTCCGGATAAACTGCTTCGAAAGTTTCTAATACTCCTTTTAGATTTATATTTTAGAATTTGAACTCTTTTGAAAACGTGTTTGTAGATTGATTTTTATTACCGAACAGCTTTTCAGTTAGTGAAAAAAAAAATTTTTTTTTGCAACACTTCATCAAGTCACAAAACTAGATCAACGTCCGCAGAAACTGATCTCTTTGAAGGAGAACGTCTTGTATACCACACTCCCTTCTATATACTCAGCAAATCTGATTCTTTTAGAATTTTTATATCCCCGTCATATTTTATCTTCTTTGAGTCATTTTGTTCCTTTTTTCCCTACTACAGTTCAGTTCGTGTCTGAGGTTGATGTCGAAGAAAATTCTTTTCTCTTCCATTTTGGGATTTTTATTGCTTTTGTAACAATTTCTTCCTTTTTGATTTTCAAGATCTGAATTATTACAAAACGAAAACATTAAAAAAAATCATGACGGACAAGTAAAATGATCAAAACTACGATTCATCGTAAAAAAAGAAAATGTTCGTCGTATATTATATGGAATTGAAAATGGCGTTTCTTTTGTTTGAATATCATTTATTTATCTGGTGTCAGGATTTGCTGGATAGAAGTTCATGTTAACTATTGCAATACATGTAAGAAACATATTCATGGCTGTAATATTTTGATCCTTACATTTCTCATCTGATAGACTTGAAATTTATGATTTTTAACTTAGCCTATCTTCTTCCTTTTTCACGCCATCTAGTTCTTATTATTTACACTTTATCCTAGTTCAGTGATCGGAAAAGAGCCAAATATAAACCAGACAAAACTGAAATTTATTCAAAAAGCCATTTTTTTCAAAGATTTGCTGTGGTATAAGACCTTGGTACTCAAGCTTTTTACATCCCGGGCCAAATTTCGGTTGTGACTACTGCGACTGGGCCAGACGACTTACCAAAAATTTTACAAGTCCGGGTTTCGACGCATACAACCCACCCTCACTGCATCATCTGTATGTACATCTGTCAGTCTGTTTCTGTATGAATTTTCTGTATATTGCCCCTTGAAGATATGTTGAGGCAAACGATGTTACCAGTTTCTGAGCGTAGACCGAACATTTTCGTACTGGTCAGGTACTATAGTTCAGACTTAATAATAAGCAATCGGCCTTTCACAAATTTTCACTAAATCGACTTCCACTGGGCCACTCAATAGAGTTTGTGGGCCACAATTTGAGTACCAAGGGTTTAAGATGTCCCAACATTTACTCAAGACTTGAATTTGCGGCCAATTCAGTAGTAAATTGTTGACAACCCTGAAATGAGAACAAGATTTGAATCAATATGTGCATTATTTTTGAAACAGGTTCGCAATAGAAGTGTGCATTATTTATGAAATAACGTCTTTCAGAGGCGAATATTTTAATAGTTAGAGTTTAACCAAACTTTTCGATGCCCCTGTCTTGATTTGAGATTTGCATTTGGCGCAAGATTTGAATTTGCCGCCGAACTAGGTCGTAAAGTAAGTGTCGATTAAGCTCTAACTAGCAAAATACTCGCTTCCTGGAAGACGTCATTTCATAAATAATGCACACTTCTATTGGGAATCTGTTTCAAAATAATGCACACATCGATTCAAATCATGCGTTAATTTTCGGACACCCTGCAGAAATATTTCTAACAAAATAATTAGGATTAAAAGTACATCCACAGCTTAATTTAACTAACAGTATATTAAATAAAGCTTAGTATCATATTTATATAAAGATAATATTCATTTAATAAATAATAATCCGGGCCTGCACTAAACATTCTGTTGAAGAGCCGCATTTTGCCGACCTCTGTCTTAGCCAAAACCGTTGTGATGACTGAGTTTCAGCCAAACTTGAATAAAAAAAGTAAAAGGACTCAACCGACCCATCTTTTCCTCTTGGGCTTGGGTGAACAAGATCGACCAGATCAAGTTCTGGTTCATTGTCAAACTCAAACTTGTTAATCAAGCTTGGATGGATTTGAAAAAGAAAATGACGTGATGTCAATGGATGTCTTGTTGAAAACGAAATTTTCCTCTGAGTGACTGACCCACTCTATAATGAATTACTCCAGTTCAAGTAAAGTTTTCGAATCCAAAACATTCGAGAAAGCTCTCTGTGGTTCTAGATCAGAACTGAGTTTGTTTAATTGGTGACAGGCTATCAACTCTACAAATTTTTTTTGTCACTCTATAAATAGAATCAAATTTTTAGAGGTGAGTCAAGTTGAGTTTTTCCTCAAGGAAAAAATCTATCAACTCGCATATTTGTGATTAACACAAAAAACTGATCTCCTTGAATTTAAAAGCCTTGTCGCGATCTAAACCACAATTTGTGACACATTTTCGAGAAAATCTGGTTTCGCAACCTAAATCAAAATGGACATGGAAGTCCTAACCTAACTTGGTTCGGATTTGAAATGGGTGCGGGACTGGTTACAACGGAAATTCTCAAATCTAACTAAACTAAATTGGCAGATTTTGATACAAAACATTCAACATACACTAAAATCAGGCGGTATCTTTACCTCGTGTTCAAATTTATGACTAAAAATACTTCTTCACTTATTAATTAATAGTATTTATCCATCCTTCAACGAGTTCCAATTGTATACTTAAAAATTTTTATCAAACACAAGAGCCATATTTATAAATCTTGTGCAAATATTTTATTGAGTTGATCATTCCGCGTACGAGTCATTAGATAAATTACAGTGAACTACAAAGATCGGTATTGAAAGTATATTTACAGCCAGTTCTAATGACAAGCTAACAGAATCAAACTGTAAAAGTGATTTATTCAAATATTTGAGAAAAAGAGAAACAGCTGAGAGACAATAAATGGCTTAGTGGACTGCTTGAATGCGAAAGAAAGAATTTTAGCTTTTGTCCACAACGGAAACCTTTAATTCCAAAATAATTAGAAATTTTTTGTATGATTATCTATGCAAATATTTCATTAAAAATGGCGTCAAGTTTACGAGCTTTCTTTTTGGCTGATTTGTTTGCGTTTGAAAGGAAGGGTCAAATTCCGACTTTGACTCGTTTCCGACAAAGTCCTAATGATCACGGTCGTGTTGAGCCTTTAAAATAAATAAATTCGCGAATGACCACAATTGAATCTGGTGAATATACAGCAGAGGGAATGGAAAGAACACCTCGCGGCTATCCTTGTAGGATATCAAATCATTGAAATTTATGTTTACCAGTGACCCGTGGTCCTTGGTGTTGGAACCGGAATGATACTTTTATTTAGCATACACCTTCTAAAATATGCATACCCTCATGTAAAGACCTCGAGTCTGAGAGAAGAGAAAAATGGACGTTGAAAAAGTAGTAAGGAATCGTCTACTGAATTCCTTCGAGAGTTGGTTCATTCAACCTTTCTCATTTTGATTATAATTCAAGATGCGATCAATCAGGTAGCGTAATTAATTCAAATTTGATAAAATTCTGATGTGATCAGTGGTTTGTGTGTAATTTATTGTAGTTTGGATGGCAGATTGTGTTTAAAAATATCGATTCATCTATGAAGACGTTTTCTTTCTATATATGTCACTTCTTTTTGGAAGGCGGGCGGGGGAGGGCGGATTTAAATGTCAACGAAAAGAAACTTTTGCTTTGAATATTCTCATACAGTTGCAGAATTTATTTAATAATTCAAAAACCGTATAAAAAAAAACTTGATAGATGGGTCAAAATTTTATCACGTAAATGCAATCAATGCTCCACTCCTGATCTTTAACCTTCACGAGCGTTCCACCGAAGCACAAAAACTTTCTCTCGCCGGTCTGGTCTGGCTAATATTTCGAGGTGCTAAGGAAACACCCAGCACCGTTGCAGAATGACAATGCATTGGATAATAAAGAAATATCCATTGAAACGGATGATTTTGCACAAAATAATTAACTGAGAAGAAAAAAGGAAGAAAAAAAAAAGAACTTTCTCTAGTCTAGGAATCAGGTAGGTTAGACCTCATTCCGTACTTTGCGCGTGTCATATCAGAAAATTGACACAAGGTACAAGGTCAATGGCAGTTTGCATTTCACTTTATGCTAAAGCTAATTGCCTCTTAATGAAAAGTTGTAGACCACGACTGACTCGTGAGTCACAGTCGAGATGCGATTCTCGCGGAGGTGGAGTAGGAGGAATCATACCCATCTATTGCCCGTCCGAGAGGGTTCTACTTAAGAGAAAGTCTCTTAATTGTTCGCTATAATCAACCGATAAATTCTTCTAAGAATTTTGTTTCTTAAATATAATCGCGAATGCCAACCTGTGGGATTTTTTTCTTTTACTATAATAAAAATATTAAGTCAAATCAGTATTAAGCGGTTTACCTGGTCCTTAATGTAAGAAAGAAAGAAATCGATTTGGATTTGTAGGTTTCGAAAGAAACACGCTTTTCTGTTAGCTTCATCGCCTAACCGCAATTATGCGATAAAAATTACATTTTAAAATGCTTACCTAAAAAAAATATATATATATAAAATAATAATAAAAATTTCAAGTCAAAAAACGAGATTACGCTGCATATTTTTTTACTCAGAGGTTGTTTAATTAAGCCAGTAGGTAATTTATGAGACCTACAAACGGAAACCAGTAAGATTAAAAATATCTCAGTCGGTACTTTAAGGAGGAAGAAAGAAAAACAAACTACGCGGGCGTAATGGCAAATCCCACTCGTTGTCAGATTTTTATTTTTTTTTTAGGCATAACTTTTATCACTTCGAGAAAAATGGCCTTTTACCAAAGTCCCCTTTTTAGAGGGAAATAACTTATTTCTCTACTTAGTAAGGTCAAATAATGTTATTAGTTTGGAAAGTTACAAAATTTATAGTATTTTATAACCCGGTCAGTTACATCTTAAATTTTTTTTAGTATATATTCACACGTTGTGGTTTTTGATTTTTGCAAAAGTTCAAAACTAAAAGTTTATGTGGTTGAAACCAGGTGGTCTGGTGCTAATGGGTTACAAGTGAAACTGTTCCGGAAATGCTACCTTTTTGTTAATAACTGTAATCTTTTTAAGTTCCATTAATGATTCACTTTGGATTTCCTAACTTATTTGGTATTAATAAATTATCAATAATTATTTTAATTAAATAGAAGTTATAAGTATTAGAAACTAAATCCTACAATTCCCCTCTACCTTCCTGTATGGTCAATACTGTAATGAATCTTCAACTAAGACATGGGAAGTTGAGAGTTGTTTTGTTTTTAATTAGACATCTCGGAAAAGGAAATGTAAGAGATTCTCAACTGTTTCTGGGTTGTAGTTTGAACATTTTATTGCATTAAAATGTTTGTAAAAAATTGTTTGATAATAGTTTAGTGCCAAAAAAATTTTTTTTATTTGTTGCACTCAACCTACAGGTCGGAACTAATTTATGTAAGAGCAAAATGAAAATCGTTCATTCAATGGACCAACCACAAATCTGTGATTTCAAAGTTTGACCCAGGTCTAGGAAATTTATCCGAAAGAATGGTCAAACTATATCACGTTCAAGAAACAAAGACAATAAGAAGCGAGCAAAAAGAAACAGAATCAGGCCACGAGTGAAAGATGTCTAAAGAATCTCTTTTGTTTGACGGAAATCATCTGTCGAAGTGGGGGGGCAGACGACTAAAAATATTAAAGGAAATAGCATTGAGGGACAAAAATTTTAGTCGTGCTCAGTCGATTGATCAATGAAGGTCAGGCACCGAAAATTGACGGGGAGAATCCACGAAACTAGGCCCTCGAAACAACATGACATGCTCCGATCGGAATTGAACCCACGTCTTCTCGGGTAGGCCCCGCTCTTCGATCTAACCAGTACACTACCCTGATTCTAGAAATGGCGACAAGTCAAATCCACGGCCGTTTAGAAGCAATCAAAAAACGCTATAACCATATCACGTTCGGATTCGACCGCAATGAAATCACTATAATTAAGTTAACGATGACGAAATGACTCATAATAAAAAATAAATAAATAAAAAAAGATCGGGTTTGATTTCTTTTTCTTGTTTTTGCTCTCAGAATATTTTTAGATGGAGGACGATTTGTTTCGATGAGAAATGAAACTATAATTAATGAGATTATTAAATATAAAAGAAATGTGAATTATTTACATAAAACAATCGAAATCGTGATGTTTGTTTTAGGCTTTATAAATACTATTAATTATGTTTACACGACTCAAATAACATAAACAACAATGAATTACATGAGTAGAAGATTCTTTGCACAAAAGATTTCATTTCGGAACAATAGAAATTACGTGACAAAGAGTATTTCCCCAAAACACACGTATTTACATTCGATTCTTAGCAATATTAGCATACATTAGTATGAGGTGAGTGTAAAGAACAACCGGACAGTATATACATTAAGTTATATGGATATTTCGACCTTGCCTTTCAAGGACATTAAAAATTAATTAATTATAGTGTATCAAAAACCAACGTCCGTATTTCGGAAAAGGCGGACGCAATTAAAAACGCGTTATATTGAAACCGCATAATCTAAAAACTGTTTTAACCATAGCTAACAGTTACTGAAAAATATAGTTTCTGACTCAAAGAAGTTATTGATTCAAAAACTCTCGTTTAAAGGACTTTGAATCGCTAATCACGCAATCATTTTTTAATTATTTATTTATTTTCTTAAGAGCTGAAGCAATTGGTGAACTTTATCTAAAAGAGACAAAGTTAATATTTTGCAGACATCCCAATACAATCAACCTAATATATTCATCATTTAAAATGATTACGACGAAGGTGTAATTTAGATATTAAAAATTCGTTTTTGCCCGTGAGGAAGTGTCCGAATTTTTTCGGCTGTGGGGTCTCAAGGATGTAATAATTGTACTTTTTTAACGACAATCAAGTATGAAATTTTGTACACCCCATTAATATGCATTAGCAGTCAAATAAAATACAGATTCGAGTTACCGTGAATCCCCTAAGGCTCTGTTCTAGTTCCCTTATTCACATGCTATTCTAAATGTGTTTTGTTTTGTACCATAAATGTTTTGTTCGCCTGTGCTTTGCACGTACCTTAATTTTTATACCAAATTCAATATCAGTCTTCCTGAAAAAAATGTATATTTATTAATTTGTTGACTAAGAAATGATTTAAGTGTGATTTATTCATGTCTGTGAGAGAACGTGTCAAATGTATACCAAGTGTTTGAATACTTGATTTGTGTCAAAATAAATCTTCCTCTGTATCTGTACCATTTGTGACTTTCCCACTACCTTCACTTCTTTATATTAATTCCTAAATTCTGTCATAACCTCAAAAACTGTGGTTTTGTTTTAAAAACCAGTAAAAATCATACAGCTGACTACCTAAATATCCTGCTTTAACACTTCTTTTCTTCAGTTATCCATGGGTAGTCGCCTAGTTACCACTTATCCATAGTACCAGTATAGAAGAAGTCAAGAATTTCAGTAAATAATTCCTAATATAATTTCTTCTTTTCATTCATCTGACATTATCAGGACAAATATATTAAACAAAAGATTTTCTTCATTATAAAGTTATGGAATGAAAACTTTTACGTGAGCGATTGAAGTCTTTGCTGTAAGAAAATTAATGTGGTACTTACTTCACAAGTAGAATATTTTAAACTTCAGGTGAAAATCACTTTGAGAAGACTATTCTTTTCTGAATCAAATCAAGTCTACATATTTTTAACAGGCATTAAAATATGCCGTTGCTCATCTTCAACGGCTCCGTAAACCTGAAAGAAAAGATTAAAAGGTAAATGAAAAAGAAAATTTATTTCACAAAAAACTCTAAATGGGTTACATTTCTCATTATTTTGTTTTTAATTTTGATTCCTCAGATTATTTTTAAGCCGATTAACTTTGAATATGTGTTTTAACGACAATTATTAGGTCGGTTTTAAACTTTCACTGAAGGCTCTTTTAAAAAAAATGGCGGCGAGAATTGTGTCAAAGAAATTTTTATCGTGTCATTAGACAAAGTCAATCAAAATCACTTTATTTATGAGTTAATGGTAGCTAAGAGACTAAATTGATAAACAATTGTGGATTGGGTTTGTAGATTTTATTAGAAACACTGATATCGATTTGGAACCTTTTTAAAAATGGTATAAGTAGCTTTCTTTACAATACGCTATGCTATTTGCAACGTCTTCCTTTTTAAATTTTTATTTTTAATATTTCATTAACATTTGTAGGCGAGCGAGGTAGAAGAAACACTTAAGAGAATACAGTCACATAAAGGTGTGGCTGGTGTTGTCATTGTAAATGCTGAAGGTATTCCTATCAAAACAACCATGGACAATACAACCACAGTACAGTATGCCGGACTTATTAGTCAATTATCCGATAAGGTATATTTACTAATTAAATGAGTCATATTGGCGTGAAGAGTATTATTGAGTGTGCTTTATACAAAACATTTTACTTTATAACACCTGAAAAGACAAAAAATATTCGTTTAATGGCTGTGTATAAACCCAAATTCAAGTTGTTGATATTAAACTTTAATTATTTAATAACATAATCATTATTGTTAGTATACAGGGTTGTCAGTTTCATAAATTGAAATGTGTCATCACTTTAAAAATTTTAAACCTAAATCGAATTGATGCTGTTTATTTAAATTTATTTATAATATCTGAACAAAAAAATGAAATGTGCACTGGATGATTCATCACTCCAATATTAAAAAATTTGATTTAGTTAACACTGCCCTTCGTCAAGAATTTAGGAAAACCATTACATTAATATCTGTATTAAATACGAATTGTTATTTCTCTTTTCAGGCAAGGAGTGTCGTTAGAGATTTAGATCCAAGCAATGACCTGACATTTTTAAGAATCAGATCGAAAAAACATGAAATTTTAGTAGCACCAGATAAAGAATTTTTACTTATTGTAATTCAGAATCCTGTAGATTGATTATTTATTTTTAATTTCTCAATAAAAATTTTATTTTACAAATCTAAAAAAGTGTAACACTTGTTATAGTTTTTAAAACTAAGTCAAGTGGTTTTAGTTTATGCATACTAACTGTATGAGTTTTATTTTGCCAGTATTGCTAAAAGGCTTGTTTGATGAAATGCTGTGGAGAAAATTTTTAATGAATTTGAAGTGTATTAAATAATTAATTTGAGAATTTATTTAAAGTCCAGGTGATTAGTTGCTTTATATTATTTTTATTTAATTGTTTGAATAATAATTATAATGGTTATTGGATATAATATTATAACTCGATAGTACTTGCTGTTTCAAAAGCCATTTTTGCAGAAAAATGGTAAAAATCCAGTTTTGCGATATTTTGTTATCTCTATCTTATGACCATGAGTCTGAAAGTTGGCAGAAAGTCATTAAAAGAATTACTAACAAACTTTTGTTTTCATTTAACCCTTGTAAATTCTCAGCCAAGACTGATTTGAGGAAAAGAAATCAATTTCAAGGTAGTTATTAACAAGACTCAATGATTTTTATTGTCTTTTTGACATAATGAGTAAATTTTACCTCCAACGGAAAAATTAAATGTTTAACAATGGTTCGAAAAAATTAGCCTTGCATTTTAACACGTTTTGTTCGTGCCTAGCTGATTTAAATACACTCAAAATGCTTTTGTATGCTTATTAAAAGGTTTTATTATCAATTTTGCTTTCAAAAGATTTCTGTTGAGAGTTTTGAGTCCTTTCCCGGCTGTCGTTAGGGTGTGTTAGGTTACGTCAAACTGTATGGATGCTGAACGTTTTGTCAGCTTTATGGCCTGCTAACGTCTTTAATGGGTGGGTAGGTTTGGGTTGGGTTGAAGTTAATTTGTTTTCAAGCCCTTTGTCAGTTTCTATGATTTCATCTTATCAAGTGTGACCTTTCTCAGGTGTTTTATATAATATATGAGTGATTTAAATCAATAGAATTAGAAAAGCAAAATAAATATTGAAAAGGTGTGCAGGTTTGTGTGTCAGAAGTGTGTTTGTGATATACTGGTCAACAAAAAATGGAATAAATAAATATTTAATATGTAGCTTTTTGGCTTTTATCATGTTTCTTTATCCTCTGCTCTTTTCTTTTGTAACCTTTTTAATAGTTCGGCTAGTGTCAAAGCTCCTGATTGTATTCACTCAGCCTCCAAACTTCAAAATGAATTTAAATCGATGACAAAGCAAAAAGACTGACAACAATCCAAAGACACGGACGTTTCAATAGACAAAACATTGGTCGTGCAAAAGAAAAATTTCTGCATAAAGAATTCGTAAAACACGATAAAGATTTCCTATGTACGGTCCTTAATTGTTGACAGTAAAAATTACGATTGAAAGAACAAACGATGAAAAAATATTCGACAGGAGCGAAATGTTCCCATTCTGTTCATCCTTCGTCAGCACATGACAATACCTTTGCGCACAATTAGAAGTGTACGTGACTCGTTTATTAGATGTCATCCGTTAAAAATAACGCTTAGTTGTGCAAGAATTCGACATTCGCCTACAAAAAAAAAATAAATAAGAAACAATTTTTATTACCAATCCCTGACAAACAAACGAACGAACGATAAAGTTTCCAAGGAAAAATGGTCTTATCACAAGAGCAAGAGAAACTATGCGAATAAAAAACCATAATACGAATTAGGCCAATCAAATCGCAGGAGTTAATCCTAATTCGAACCTCAAGTTGCAACGGTTTCTTAAAGTTTTAACAGGAAACAGATTATGGTTGGTGCGTGACATTTTGCCACATAACAATAACTCCTATTCTCCCTGTCCAAAGAGAGTTGAATTAATTTAATGAGGACAGCCAAACTGACTGAATCGTGTGTTAATTAAAGAATATGTTGTTTCAATAATTTTTTTTTTAAGTGGTGAGAGTGCTGTCGAGCTTAACTCGGTCCTGATTTCGAACCGTATGTGACAGAATTAACAGGTAATTACTGCCACCTAAGACAATTCAGTATCATAATCCGCATATTGAGATCAACATCGCAAGAGGAGTTTGGTTTTGAATATACGTAAGTTTGTGTTTTGTTTTTATTTTTTTGTTACTTTTATGGATGAATGGTTTCTTACGTCAAATTAAGTTTTTTGAGATTTAAAAGCCTCTCCGTCTGTTAATCCAGGATGTTTGCTTTTATTTTTAATTCAGCTTAAGTTTAAGGCAAACAGATCCTGACTTAGTGATTGTGAGTTTGATAATTAGTCAATAAAAGGTAGGAATTTATAAAATTATTTATCATTTTTCACAAAAACATTTCGAAAAATTGTGAGAAACAGTTTTTGGTATTATTTAGAGACACAGTCACCCGTTTGTATAATAACTTTACTTTTGTGTAAACTGGACTACGAAGGGGTTTTAAGAGGGCTGTGAAATTTGGAAAATTTCAACGGTAACTCACCATTTTTACTAAAATCTCAAAAATTGGAATATAGAAATGGGCGATATTAATTACAAACACAAATTTTTTACTTATAAGGTACTTTTTCGTACGTCGGTCAAGTTTAAAAAGTTTTTAAAGAAGATTTACGCAAAAAAAATTTCATCAAGGATTTGGTAGCTTGGGTGGAGGGAAAACCAAAGAATGTCAAAATGGCGGTAAAAATTCTAGGGTCGTTAACTCAACGGACTTTCGACATATTCAGGTTTCATTATGTGTAACTTGATCTGGGTCTTATAAAAGGGTGTCTGGCGTCCACCCTATTGCATACTTCTTTGATAAGATAATGTATCTTATTTTGGTTGAAATTCTTTCTCAATTTATCTCTGAGATATGGTGTGTAGCAAAATGAGTGAGGAGTGACCTAAGCCGGGGACAAAGGCTCTATTGCGGCCAAAAGAAAACAATTTTTTTTAATGGTTACTCTGTTGAGCCGTGAATGAAGACTTGAATTAAATTTAGCTCCGTTGTATGAGCTTATAATAATCTATTATAACTCAAATCAAACCGCCTGGAGCTTATATGCAATATTTTTTCAGTCAGAATTTCATGGCTAACAGAGACAATCCTAATAGTGAAGATTGTGTCTCCTTAAGAACCTGGACTATGCTAAGTTCAGAAAGCCAATATTATAATGAACCTCTCCTTTTGTATTTTTGAAACTTTTATTTTCAACGACATCAAGAATTCATCTCATAAGTAATGCACACCAGTGTGAAGAATTCATTTCATAAATAATACACTCTTACTTATATTTAAAATTTTTTGACACTCTTTCAAATGGCTTCACTAAACTAGTTTGCCTTTAAGGCAATTTTAAAAAGTCAAAATAAATATTAGAAAGGTGTGGAAATGTTTGTGACATACTGGCTAACAAAAATGGAAATAAGGGAAGAAATTCATTGATATTATTAAATTTTTATAAACAGAGAACAAGGCCAAAGTGGCTGTTAATAAAAACTTCTAAAAAGGGTGGTTTATGAAACAAATTCTTTCTGTGCATTACTTATGAAATGAATTCTTGATGTGCGTTATTTGTGGATTAAGTTCTTGGTTTTAGTGTGTTAACTAAACTGAATAAGGAAAAAGTTGTGTATCCATCTATCAATAATAACGGACACAGCTGTTCTCCAAATTTTGATAAAAAAATCTCTGCACCACTTCCTCTGTTAAGTGAAGTTTTCGGGTCTTGTCCTTGGGTCTTTTAATATAAGCGGAAACGAAGATTTTAAACTACAAAACTATTGATATTGAAAAGGGAAATGCGGAGTGTTGTGCTTAATGGCGTTTTTTTGTTTCTGTTTTCAGGAACCATGAAACAAATAATAAATCTCATCGTTTTGGGCACTTTAGTAACGATCTGCTGGAGCACGGTTTTAGAAACTCCCAAGGAATGTCTCTTTGGCACGCCTTCGTACAACGAGACACTATGCGCTGAAACCTGTGCAAAACCCATGTATTCAAATCAAACATTTTGCACCAATACAACAACGCAACCAAGTGACAACAAGGTGACGGAAGCAAGTTCTCCAAATGTGGAACAAGTGTCAACTCCGTCACCGAAAGAAACAATTCAGGGTGACGCTCCGAAAGAGCACCTGGATGTACCATCATCCGCATCATCTGTTAATTATTCAGTTCTTCTTATTTGCATTTACGGTTTTGTCATAAATACAATTTTGCACTGATTCTGAGAAATTTATTGCCTTCAATATTTTTAACCTTGGGCAATGCAATAAATGATAACATGGGACAACAATAAAAAAAGGAAAATATTGAATTTTAAAAGGCGTTAAAGAGCTCAGTTTTCCCCCAAACTTGCTACAGGGGCGTATTTAAAATTTTATTTTCTCTGAAAATATTTAAATTTTCTTCTTTTTTTTTCATGTACAAATGAAATATCAAAAATTATGTATAAGTAAAAAATTTTTACTTTTTTAATTATAGTTTTTAACTTTTTCTGTCTACCTGCCTGTTTTCACAGTTTGTACAACTAAAATTGCCTGCTTAATGTGTCATCTGTGTTTCACATTCAGAACCTCTCTTAAACTTTTGACTTTATTCTCTCAGACATGAAACTATCACCTAACATGCCCCAAAATTTGTAATTCTCCTAAAAGTTTAGACCATCTCTTAGACTAAATGTTTCAAAACAAATCTCTTTGTTAGATACCATTACTTGCAGTGTACTTTGGTTTAATGCTACCCTAATTTCACAGAAATGTTTTCTGTACCATCGTATTAATTATTACAAAACTTTAAAACTTCTTAAATAATGAAAATTTGTAAAAACTACTTTCATAATAAATTATTCAAACTCTAAAGGTTGAATTAAAAAAACTTAGAAAAGGTAATTCCAGAAACCTCTAGCATCAAAAGTAACAGACTTCCTTCAATCGACTAAAAGAAAATATAACATGAATAGTTACAAATCTTTTTTTCAAGGTTACTGCAGTGAAGTATTCCTTGGGGAAAAAAATTTCAAACATGAATGATGATGTTATTACATAGAAGTTAATGATTGAGCCGAATCAAAATAAAGAATAAGATACAAATCATTCAGTTAAAAAAGAATCAGTTATATTCGAAAGTACTTGTACTGTACATGTCTAAGCATCAGCAATTGTCACCTCAACTTCGACACCAGGTTCTATACTGATGGATGTAATCTGTTTTACAATCTCAGAAGGAGAATGTAAATCAATAACCCTCTTGTGGATTCTCATTTGAAAGCGATCCCAAGTTTTGGAGCCCTCACCGCAAGGAGTCTTTCTAGTAGTAATCCTTAAAATCTGAAACAATCAACGAAGGATAAATATCTTTTGTTACACCACCACACTGTAAGAGATTGATCCATTACATTAAACATATGTATAGTACCTTAGTGGGCATCCTAACCGGTCCCTTGACTTTCAAATTTTGCTTTTTTGCACCATTAATTAAGTCGGTGCATACTTTCTCCAAACTCCGGACATTTCTAGATGTCAGGGTAATTCTTATCCTATGAATTACCGCTGCTTCTACTCCTGGCTTCTCAGGATCTTTGAATGTGGACTAAAAATCAAGAGCACATGGTTAGTTTCAAACTGAAATTATCTCATTAAGGCTTAAAATTAAAAGTATTTGAGTTGTTTATTTTATTAGTTGTACATTAAAGATGATTTACCATATTAATTGATTTCTTTTATTCTGGTCGAGATAATCAACTAGAAATAAAATTGATCAGCGCTGAACCAGAGTAACACAACACGATCACGTTTCCATTCGTAAAGAAATGGCAGGAAACAACAACGCGTCACATCTACTGCCACGACCACAACCATATCCGCTTTAAAATGGACGCTTTGTTTTGGCTTCGCAGCAGTGATGACGATAGGTTGCAAGTTTATTCTCACCATCAAAATATGCAGTAAACATGGCAGAAACATGAATTTTATCCCTAGCCCACTAAAATAATAATTAATAATGACTATATGATCAAATTTTCTTCCTTTCTTTTTTCTTCAACCCCATTCCTCCCCCAGTTTACGGTAATAAATAACAAGATAGAATAATTAGAGAAAAAATTTTATTTTAAAGAAATTTTATTTTACCTCGAATAATTTGTTTTCATAACACTTAACTACTTTTACAAAAAGTTACACTTCAAAAAAAGGGGCTTAAACGAGATAATAGAGTGTAGGCAATTTCCAATCATCAGTTAAATATTTTTGTATAGTGCTAAAAAAATAAATTACAACCGTTCAGTTACTTGTACAACGTTCCAAATATATGGGCAAAGGATACTCGCCAGTCTTCAGTAAACGTTTAAATCATATGAAAAACCGCACGTCAAAATTTTTAGTAAGTTTTCAAACCAATCAAGAGCTTGAACTATAATAAAATGTTAAAATAAACACTGTGTGTCTTTATGGTTTAAGTTCGGTCTGTCTTGCAAAGAAATCTTCCTGAAGAATGGCACAGACGTCCTATACGATGGCCATTACGCCCTTTTCCAAACTTCAAATAATCGTAATTTCGAACGCTAACAATGGCATAAAAAATTATTTTGAATCGTGTCAACCTCCCATTTATAAGATAAATTCTCATCCAATAGGCTTAAATGTCATCAGTAAAAGGTAGAAAAAGTTAAAAATCTCATGAATCACATCAAGACAAAGTTAAAACTCATCTAATTTATTTCGATAAATGTTAAATTCTTACTGTATTATCAGATTCTTCTATAGTTTAAACTAAATTAATTAGAAAATTAACATTAATCTTTCTTACGGAAACAATGATTGCACGTTACTAACGGCAGAATCGGGTTAAATCATAATCAAGATCTACAAAATCAAAATAAATACTACAATCATTTGGAAATCTAAATTGTAATAAAAATGTCGAATGAACACTCACTGCATCCCCGATATTCAGATTTTTAAGTGCACAGTTAAAAATTTTTATATCTCAACTAGACATAAATTTAAAATTGCTTTCTATTTATCCGTAAAATTTCATTTAAAAGTAAATTTTTCTAAAAATCTATTTTTCTTTAGCTTTTCAGAGAACCTCATTTTATTAGAAAGTATCGGTAATAACGATCAAGGCCGAGTTTTTGTTTTTAAAAAATTTTGACAAAAAGACTTATTGTAGTACCAAGCAATAAGGTCCTCCATTTCTTCTGACAACATGAATATACAAAATAAAACCCATTGTAAAAAATTTAATTCACTAATACATGTATGCTATTTAATAAAAAAATCTTGCCATCTTTATTCAAATGATTTTATCAAAAAGTGACGTCGATCATCTTCAAAAGGAATCATTGATTTAGGCCAGGAAGCATAAATGTATTTTAAAATAAAACTTAAAATTTTATTTAAATGTTTTGTTTGTTTTAATATTAATTTATATCTAAAAGTGAGACTTGAACTGTTTTTAAGTTCTAAACACCCATTACAAAACTTTTTACTCTAAACATACTATTCACATAAACATTAGAAGCTTTTCCCTTTCCAAAATCTCTCATATGCATTTCAAGGATCGGATGGTTTGCTTTGATGTTGTGGTAGTGAAATATAGCAACAATTAAAACATTAAAATTGTTCATGGAGTATATTCTACATTTTAAAACCGTATTACATGTAAAAACCTGGTAACCTGTTCTAAAGTATCTAAAATTACCGGTACACGATAACTTCTAGCTTCAGTACCTGCCACTGATCTCTTTTTCTTTTCATTTTTAAATAAATTTTCTCTCCACAGGTCTCGCCAAAATGTAAAAACCTTTGATGAAAACGCTTGCAACTTCACTGCTACATTTTGAATAAATGTATTTTCAATATTTAACTTCGACTTTCTTCTTTAGGTGTATCTTGTCGGGTCGAATTTTTACAAAAACCAAACCGAATTTTTTTTGTACTCTCGTAAATGAGACAGTTCAGATCCGTAAAATGGACAGAATGTAGAAAAAATATTTTTTTATATGTACTTATTGATTATCAATTATGAACAGTGGCCGTGCAAAAGATTTTTCCCTGTCTATTTTTCTAAACTGACCCCTTTGATCCCCCTCCCCATCCTCTATTAAATTTTATATATGAAGTAGATTTGCTTACATTTTCGTCGTTCACGTTGCGATTAGCTGGAATTAAAAACAAAAACAAAGATATCAAAACCAAATTTCTTAAAAGTGTGAAGTGAAACTGCAAATTGTCCAAATTCGCTTGTATATCTCAATTTTTGATTTAGAATTTACAAAATCCTCTTTAAACGATCAACATAAATTTATAAAAAGTTTGAATTGTTCTCAATTTTTGTTTTTACTTGTAAACTTCCAAACTTACCGACTTAACAGTAGTTTTGATGAGGTCCTTCTTATGCGTCAAATCGTGTTCAGGATAGCGTCCGTACACTTGTTTGCAGACTGTTTTCATGGTAATTTCCTCAAGATTAGCTCCTTCGAGAATTTGTTTAACATATTTTTTGATTTCTTCATCCTGTGGGGAAAAAAAATAAAAACATCAATAACAATCTATAGATATAAATGTGTTCGCGTGATGAAGAGAGATACAAAAGTACTCACAGTAGGAGGTTTTTTGGATTTTTTCTGTAGTGGCTCATCTTCAGATTCTGAAGGACCTTCTGATTCCGAATCAGCTTTCTTCTTTCCTTTTCTTCCGGGAGTCTTTTTGGCGCCTTTCGCACCGGCTTTTCTCTTTGCTGGAGCTTTTCCTTTTGATTTTCCGGCCGGATTCTTCTTCTTTTTCGGAGACTGAAATATAATTTTGGGGAGAAAAATGATTATTTATATACGACAGCTATTTATTACTCGTCCTTATTTTTGAACGACTGAATTACTTACGTCTGAATCAGAATCGCTAGGAGTAAGTTCGGGTTCGGACTCAGCTTCATCATCACTGTCTGCATATTTTTTACCTCCACCTTTTCGGGCTCGTCTTTCATCTTCGGAACTACTTTCATCTTTGTAGCTTGGTCGGGACTTGTTGCGCCTTCCAGTTGGTCGTCCCCTTCCTCGTCCTCCTTCTTCATCATCCGAATCGTCCGCATCCAGTCTTGATTCAACCAAAATAAAAAGCAATAAGTCAATTTATTCCAAATAACCTATAAATCAATTTCTTTCCCTGCTTTAATGACTTACCCAGCATATCCCCTGTTATTTGCTTTTACTGCACTAGTACGCTTTGGTCTAGGCGTAGGTTGAGGAGGCAAAGCTTTTCCCGAATCTTTTGGTTCCATCAAAAAATCCATTATTCTGTTGACAATCTCTTCTTTTCGTCCCTTTTTTTCTATATCTATTATTTCACATATGTCTTTCAAATGTTTAACGTCCAATCTGAAATATTTCAAAGGAATTTTAGGTTGAGGCAAATCTCTTAAAAGTCTTAACATACAGAGCCTTTACTCACTTTCCGATAAACTGCTTCTTCTTAATATAAGCATCACTCTCAGGTTCATAATCAAAGCCTTTGAAAAGGAACAGATTTCCCTTAATTTTGTCAGGCTTCCCAACTTTCCCATATAATACCTGGTGAAGTTTCTTTAACTGATCTGTTTCTTTCTGTTTGATAAAAAACTCGATCCTAGGACAGTCTGAGAATGCAGTTCCTTTACCATTTGGTATATCCACTTCCTACAAGGAAAAAGAAATTGTTGAAAAAATAAGTTTGGTCATGAATTTCCCTCTTCTAAACTTCTCTTCAGAAACATATACTTATACATACCTCTTTCTTTGTTTCCTTTTCTTCTTTCTTTCTACCTTCATCAACACCATTTTTCATTTCATCATCTTTTGTCTCATTATTATCCTCCTCCTCCTCCTCTTCCTCCTCTTCTTCTTCTTCTTCATCTTCAACATCTTGTTTTACATCATCATTTACTTTAACAGGTCTCTTTTTGGCTGGTTTTTTTCAGTTCCTCTTTTTCTTCTGTGTCTCCATCTCCAGTAGAAGGATTTGCTAAATAGAAAAAAATGTTTTTTTTCTTAGGAAATTAAATATGAGTAGATATTAGGAATAAGCAAGGAAGAAAAAAATAACTTTGTGAACTGACTTGACTAAGATTTTACAAAATTTCGAAGGTGTAATAGCCAAATTTCTTAACATAAAAAATTTCTCAAATCGTACACTCATTTTATACATGCATTTATTAATAATCATGGGATATATATGAACCAAAGCTATATATTTTGAAATATAAAAACAACAAATGATAATTTAGCGAATTAAGTTTTGTTTATGATTAACCATGGTAAAACAAAGACTAGTTTTCAAAAACAATATTCACCATCAGTGGCATCTTCATTTGTAGTAGACTCCCCCTTGGCGTCATTTACTGAATTTTTAACATCCTCTTTTTTTTCATTTACTTTCAATCTATCTTCATCCATCTTTTCAACTTCATCTTGAGAAGGCTTTTTATCCTCTGTCTAGAAAAGATAAACACAATAAAATGAACTCATCTAATGCACGAATAAAACAACAAATCAAACCTAACCGAAAGGCCTATACTGAAGGAGCTTGTTTTTATCAATACAACTACCAAAGGGTACCCAAATTACGAAGTAATTTTAGTATCAAATAGTCTCGATTTAGTAAATCTTCACATTCGAAAAGTGGGGAAATTAAAAAAAAAATTTAAGTTGATGCGTACAAGCATTTCGTGAAAGTTTAAAAAATGCTGGGTAGGTAAAAAAAATTTATAGTGATTCCCGCGTCCTATCACAACACGATTCCTAACATTGAGTTGGTAGCCATCTTGTATCTCTGGTAGCTAACACAGAGTAGCATTTTAAAACCGGCAATCTTGATTAATTTTACTATAAAAAAGAGATTTTTTTGTTTAAAACGATTCCCCGTACTAAACGCGAACTTTAACGTATAAATTATATTCACAACTCACCTCCGGCTCCTCGATTTTTATATTTGTGTCTTCGTTAGACATGTTTAATCAATGTTTTTATGAGCGGCGGCAACTACTCTACAGAATCTACGCCTACTTTGATCGCTGCACAGTGTCTAGTTCCACAACTATTGATAAACTTGACAATCCGGCACTTTATTTTATTTATGGAAATGGCGCTTCCTTCATTTTTGAACGGTATATTTATTAATACTAATTTTATTACACACTTTAATCCGTTTTCTTAAGACAATATCAAATCGAACATTTTCTTTTATCTCTACATTCACTTAAGGCTAAATATGACCGATTAATTTTAGGGCTTCTTAATCGCCTAGAATTCTATGTAATTAGTGACCTTCAATGGAACTGAAAAAATTTTTTATGTAAATCTTCTCATATTTTAACCGAATTTTCTTCTCCTTTTTTTGCAGGATGGTGTGGTTAATTCGAAATGCCATTATAGGAACTATTTGTTTTGAGGGGAATTTATTTAGGTAATGCCGGTTTAATTGGTGAAGGAAATTTCAAATGGATGAAATTTGTTTCCACATTTCCCGACATTTGGAGTCTTTACAAGTAAGATAAAAGATAAAAAGTTTGTTTAATTATTTAAAAAATCACCCTCTACCCTCTCCAGTCGTTTTATGTAAAGAATTTTTAACCAATTTTAGGTTTATTTAGCTTTGGTATATTTAATATTGAAGTTTTGTTGATTATGGAGTAGAGAGGTTCTTGTTTTAACAATTTTCTTTTTCTCTTCCAGATTTACTTGACTTCTTGTTTACACTATGGAAGGCATTTAGCTGTTTCCTTTAGTGAAGAGCTTTCACTTCAAGCGAGACAGGCCTGGAGTCAATCATGGGGTGAAGGGATAAATAATATTGTCACAAGCTTTTTAAATTTTATCAGGGATGCCACTAGGCAGTGTTCAATAGTTTTAGCCCAGCCCAATCAAATGTATTCTCATTTAGCAGAACTTGCTACAATCGAAAGTAAGTTGTAATTGATGAATAAGATCAAAGTGAAGATCCTTTTCTTAGCTTTTGAGGCATTATTGCTGTGACATGAAAATTTTCTTTAAAAACTCAAAAACTGATGATAAGATTTTATTGTAATGTATTTTATTCATGAGAACTAATTGGTCATTGTTATTTCTTAGATTTTTATTTTTGTGAACTTATTAAAACTGATTTCTTTAAATCTTTCCATTCCATAAGTGGAAATGAGGTTTGTCACATTTCCATTAGAGTTTGTTTTATTTTCTTTAGTTATATATATTGTTATTAATTGAAATAAAAATTAAAGATAAAGTTTCAGGGGTTTCACATTCATCTTGTATAATGTTGCAGTGCCAGTTCTTTATCCAGGTGGTGCAGGGTTTGTAGTCGGTGCAGCAGTTGGTTTGGTCCTTGGGTTGTCTTGGAATCACAATGTAGTTACTGGTCAAAGAATGAAAGCAGTTGTTTGTATGGCTTATGATGGATTAGATGTAATTAAAGTTTTTCTATGACCTTTTCTTCAATTTTGTAGTAAGACATCCCATACTACTTAAAGTAAGACTTATGTCCCACCTGAATAGTTATCGACACCTACAATGGTTTCCTAATGTAATTCATTCATTTCTATCTGTTTCTTTTAAAGGCTTTATCATGTGTTGATGATGCAATAATGCCAACTCTAATGAGACCTCAGCAGATCTTAATCCAAGTAAAATCTGCATCTGTAGATATAATTGATATAAAAATTTGTTGTGGATATGGAAGATTTCTCAGAAGATTGTTTAATTCTGTAAGTAATAAGACCTTTTAAAAAACTTACCTAATATTTAATATTAAATGATACAATTATAGTATTTTGATTAATTTCAGAAAGCAAAAAGTGACTTACCCATCATACTGGGGCGTGACTGCTCTGGTATAATTGTTGAAATCGGTCCCAAGGTTAGCAAATTTGAAATAGGTGATGAAGTTTGGCTAGCATCACCTTTTTGGAGCTCTGGAACATTAGCTGAATATGTGCTAACCACAGAAAATATGGTTTCAAAAAAGCCTAAGTATACTGGATTCGAGGGAGCATCTTCAATGCCTTATGCAGGTTGTTTGGCTTACAGTGCATGCTTAAAAGCTGGAATCATCGATAATTATGACATAGAAAAACGGTGAGTTCCTTTTTAATGATTTTTTTTTATTTTGAGGGGTTTTATATAACTTAATAATTATTCTCATCTCTGTTTTAGAGTTCTAATTTATTCAGGGTTAGCCCAGTAGGCTGCATTGCTTGTCAGTTAGCAAAATTGTACAACTGTCAGGTGACAGTTACATGTTCAGCCAGAGCAGAGCCAGTTGCAAGAGCACTTAAGGCTGATAGAATTGTTGTCTATGGAAACCTAGAGATGGAAAATGAACTTTTACAAGATAGGTGTGTTAATTTGATAATCAAAAAGGTTAAGAATGAACCCAAATATCTGCTTTTTTGAGAAAATCTGACCCCAGTTTGTGAGAAATGCATTCGTAGATCTAATAATTGTTTTTATTTTCAGATTTGATGTCGTTCTGAACACAGTAGGTGGTGTGGAATATGAGTCATGCTTAAAATTGTGTAAAACCGACGGGGTAGTTGTGTCAACTGTTCCTGAACATATCTTCAATCAAAACTACAATTTCCCTTTTTCGTTATTTCACTCCATGGGCCTCAGGATTAAATGCCTATTTAAGGTACATAAAATTTATCTTAAAAATATCATTTTTTAATTTTTAACGACTTATTAAAAACTTATCCTTTGTTCTTTTAAGAAAATGACGGGAAACATTTATGAATGGAATGGAATCGATTTCTCTGGTGAAGTTCTAGACAAATTAAAAGTTTTAGTCGAAAAAGGTAGCATTCAACCGGTTGTCGATAAAGTGTTCGAACCTCACGAAGTAATAAAGGCATTACAACACTGTGATTCAGACGAAGCAATTGGTAAAACGGTTATTAGGTTTAGGTAATGTATTTTGAAATTATCTGTAAAAGTGCAATTTTAATAAGTTTTGTAAAAGTTTATTTATACAAAGATATTAGAGAAAGTTTATTTTACTAAAAATGGTTGATTAAATATATAGATCATGTATTTTACTACACGTATTTGATAGGAATTTGTGTTTTGAATTGATTTTAAAATATTTGACGTGTAATGAAATCACTACTCTTCTGTGACCTATTGTCTTCTGAACAGTTGTTAGAATTTCTTACAGACAATTTAAAATTTGAGTTGAGAGCTTACTTGTGATTGTGTTTATTTATTTTTACTACCTTTCCTTAACTGTTGGTGTTTGTTTTAGTTAACAGTTTTTGGTGTTGATTTGGAAGAGTTTATTTCAATTTTAACTCATTGAAGCTAACAAATTCTTCGTTGGTTTTACCAAAAGTAGAATCGATTGAAATTTATTTGGGCACTATTAATCAAATTTATACACAGTCACAGTATTTTGATTTTAATGTTTGTCTCAAAATTAGGATAACTGAAGTTATTTATCGAAGTCAAGTAACTATTTGGAGTTGATTACATAAAAAGCAAAATAATGGTTTTAAGCAGGGTATAATAATAATAATTTGCTGGATACTTTGTTTCATAATAATGAGTCGATTTGTTTGTGAAGAGTGGTGTACAAGACTTTGAGTAATTTGGGGGTAATGAGGCCTTTAGTTGATTACTGTCCAAAGGTTATTACTGAACTGTTTGTGTAAATTTTTTGATCATTTCAATCGTAATGTTAAAACATTTTTTGTTTTTGGGAGTGTAAGAAAAAAAATTTTCAGTAATGGTTTCAAATGTTAGTCGAGTTGATTTAATTAGTTGAAATGAATCCTATTTTGAATCAATGATTAAAATTTGCCTAATTAGCTCTTTGAGTCTTGATATTATCATAATATCTTGTAGATTAATCATAATTAAAATTAATAAACTAACAAATTTGACGATGAATAAGGAGGACGATACCAAACCTCTTACTAACAAGCATGATTTTCTTTTGTACAGACATAAATTAATCTATAACAGATGACACAGTAAAAAGATAGGAAAGAGGAGCGTCAAATTCATAGAAACGTGAAGCTCAAATAATTTACTGCCAGACATTATTCATTAGGTAGGTACTAGGTTGAATAAAATAAAAGAAAACGATTTTACTTGGATTTTTTCACTTTTATTACTATTAATCATCTTGTTCATCATCACTTCCACCTTCCTTATTTTCACCATCACCAAAATCACGCCCTGATTCCTTATGACCGTTTTCCCCTTCTAAATAAACTTCCTCATCACCGTCGTCATCTCCAGCAACTTCTTCGTTTTCGGCGGCAGCTCTCTCCATCTGGCGAACCAGTTCAGCTTCGTCCAAGGCAGTGACAACTTTGGGCTGTTGGAAAAATAAATTTAATAAAATCCTTTGTCACTTTAAATCAAAAGCTATTTTCTGGAATGGCTTCAACGGCTGCACTCAACAATAATTTTTCATTTTTATTTAAATCCCTCGACTTGAATGCCATAACTTGAAATATTCAAAAAGTTGTGGAGAGACAGTGTATAGTATAACTATAGTTACAGTGAACTCAGAACAAGTTTTCATACTCACCGGCATCCGAACTTGAAACACTCCTCCCAAAGAAGTTATGGTGTCTTTTATCTTAGTTATGGCATCATTCAACGCTTTGACACCATCTTGTTTTTCTGGAGTTGATGTCGTCATTACTAAAATAAAATATTAAGAAAAGTTTTCAACAGAATAATGTAAGAAGTTGTAGAAATCATAAAGAATAAATAAATATTTTACCATAAAGAGGAGGAGCTATTAAATTAATTTTAATGGGAAGCTCTTCGGTTGAAAGAGAAAGACCTGCTCTTAGAGCAGTTTTCACTGCATCTATCCCTTCATATCCATAGCATGCCACTTCAATATCAGCTCTTATCTTAACAGCTTGAGATGTTAGCTTTCTTTGAATGTTTGTCAAGAGAACCTCTCTTGTTCTGTCATCAAGTCCACATTCAGCTAAAATTGAAGGATCTCTAAAAATTAACATAATTTATGTAATTAATCATGTTGAGTGATGAAAAACAACTTCTTTCTTCCAGAAATTATGTTTTAAGGAAAGAATGAAGTTATGCCTGAAATTTAATGATAAGAATGGTAAAAATCTTTGCTGTCTTGTTGTTACACAAGATATTTTAAATCAAAATGATTGATTAGCTTGATTAAAACAGCAGCATATCTTAACTAATTAGTAAAAATAATGAAATTTACATGACAGCCTGCTTAAAAAAATCATAGCTGGAGGCTTTTTTCTTGAGCTTTTCCTCAAAATGCCAAGCCGTTTTCTGATAAAGCTCCTCCAACTGCTCATCTGTTTCATAATCAAGGAGGTCTGCGACATGTCTCAAAATTAAATTAACTGCTTTCGCCTTGGCAAATCTTTCCATACACTTTTCAACATCTTCAGTTGAGACTCTTCTTTTGCTAAGATCAATATAACCTAAAAGGATTAATATAAAAAGGTTTTTACTCATGAAAGGTACAAACAAAGCTGAGTGTTGTGAAAACTTTGTTTATATAAAAAATTTAATTAAAAACAAATAAAATACAAACCTTTGTCCTTATCAACTCTGATTACAACAACAGGTTCAGTTTTTCCAACGCGGATGAGTTTATTAATGGAACGGATACGCCTTCTGGATAATTCAGACAACAGAATCATGCCTTCAATGTTGTTGTACTCAAGCAGGTGAACGTACGCCCCCATTTCGGCTATACTCCGTACATTCACCATCACGACATCGTCGATTTCTGGATATTTTTCATTATAAAATCTACAACTCAGCGGCATTTTTGTGACTCCTTTTTTTAATAACCTAAAACATTACGAAAGTTGATGACAAATAACCTAACCACGTTGAACCAATAACAGCCTTTCAATTATCCGATTGCCTAACGCCACAAATCAACCAATAAATGTCATTCAATAAATAATTAAATACATTTTTAAATATAAATGAGATATACTAACCAATTTCAGTTAAAATTCATACAGCAAGAACGCTTTGGGATATTTACTAAATACTCCAGTATGCTGATGCAATTGTATGGTAGTCACAGTTGGTAGTTTCGATCACTCGAAGTAGGGAAACAAATTAAAATCTGTTTAATTCAAAATATATTTATCTATTATATTAAATAATGTCAGTTTGCTTTTTTATTAAACAATCCCTTTATAAAATAACTCCTTCCTTCTTGTAAAAAAAATTTTACTTAATATTATTGACACTTGTTAACTTTCAATATACGAAAGTTCTTTGAAAGTTTGTCACAAATACAAAAATTATTACATATTTCTTGTACAAAGTGAAAAATTTATTTCTCATGATTTTTATTAATAATTTCTTTAAAATTTTGTTCATCTCTCATCTCCTTTGATCCTCTTAAATTTATTTTACCCCCAATAAAAAGCGACTACCCGTCCCAGGAGAAGAGACTATAAGTTGGTGGGATTTAAGAGTTAGGGGCCTGTCTGTGGAACAGACCAATGTCCAAGCCTTAGAATCTGAAGGAAGAGGTCCTCCTACATAAACGTTTGTCTCTAAACTTTTCATAGCTGATTTCCTTTTTGACCATTTTATTTAATAATGAAAATGGGAAGTGGTTCAAGGATTAAATCTAAAGTTGAGAGGAAGGTAGACAAAAAGTATGGTATACAGATAATATTAAATAGTGTATATTAAACTTATAGCACAAAATTATAATATGACTCGGAACACCATGCAAGTTATTCTAATTATTAAAACCATTGACAAGTTATTGTAACTTTTTTTTTATCCCACGAAAACGACTACCTGTCCCCAAGAGACTATGAACTGTTGGTAGGAAATAAGGTTTAGGTTTACTGGGGAGCAGACCAATGTCCAAGCCTTAGGAGTTGGAAGGACAGGAAGATAGATAAGGATAAGTAGGGTAAGGAGTGGAGTGGGTAGGGAGAGGAAAATAGGATAGGTAAGAAGGTATGAATAGTAATGTAGAGTAGATAAGGAAGGGTAGGTAAGGTTAAGAGGGAGAATTATTGTAACATAAAATGTGTTTCTCAAAAGATATATCATATACCCAGCGCCAATACTACCTCTCTTGAAGTATGCATAACTGTTTCAATCTAATCTTATACACTGTTCCTCAAAACTACAATAAAATGAAATTCTACTCTAGCCAATAAATAGTATAATAGGTCTAAGATTTATTTATCAATAAATTATGACCAGTTTACTCAATTATCTTATGTTTATAAGTTATCTATGACTTTCTAAAATGTTATAGAAAACAGGACAAATTAGGATAAATAACACACACACATATATAGGACTAAAAAATGACAATCTACTTAAATAAATGATTATTAAACACATTATTTTGTCTTAGGAACTTGTTTTAAAACAAAAGCTCCTGGAATTTTCAACTTATCTCTTCTTACATTAGATAATGGAACGTTTTTCTCAACATTAGCGTCAGGAAATTTACGAGAAAAATGTTTTGGTACAGGTTGCGTTTTAATCAAATCCTTCAACTGTTTTTTCTTCTGATTTAACTCCTTCTTGATTTTGGACTCTGCTGTTGAACTAATTTTTTTCGGTCTGAAAATAAATTTCTGTCAAGGAAAAAACACTATGAACTGTATTAATTTGTTCAATGATTAATATTTATCGAATAAAAGGATACAAATCTTCTTCGTCCACGACTATATCCAAATCCTTGATGGCTTTCTTATACCAAGAAGTTTGACTGTTGTCTTTTTTTAAAGCTAAACTTAGCTGATCAACATCTCTGGCCAAGTGAACAATTTTTTTAATATGGTTCATTGTATCCGTCTCCACGTCAAAATCTTCAATTTCTTTCTCTGCAAAAAGATAAAAGACATTGCAATTAACATTGAGCGGGGGTTATGGTGATCCGTTCTTTTGGAAATTGCTTACAAACCCCCAATTACCAATAAGCTTACCTCTCCCCAATGTGTTAATAAGTCTGTTGTACGTTTTGTTTTCTTGTGGTTCAATCAAAAGCAAAGCATTTCCACTGTTATTCACTCGAGCCGTTCTCCCACTTCGATGAACGTAAGTTTCTGCCGTTTTAGGTACTTGATAATGAACCACGTGATCTACATTTGGAATGTCCAAACCTCTAGCAGCAACATCAGTTGCAAGTAGAAGGCTGTCATTATTTACTCGAAACTTTTCCAGGTTTCTTAAACGTTGTTTTTGCTCCATGTTGGCGTGTAACGGCAGAGGTCTGAAACAACAGTCAAATATATAAGTTTGATGAATTTGTAATTAATATTGTACAGTTCCCCACTTACTTTAGCTCTAATATAGTCAGCAAATTAGCAAGTCGTTTAACACAGCCTATGCTGTTACAAAAAACAATGGCTCGTCCCTTGTGTGTCTTTAAAAATTGATATAAATAGTAATCTTTCTCATCGAACTTGCAGAATATCTTATATTCAATTAAATTTTCAGCAGTTACTTGAGAATTTGTTATGTCCACAATTTTGGGATTTGTAATTCCAATTTTGCTGATTAAATCTTGTAGTTTTTTACCAGGAGTTATTCTTTTCTTATTTTTCCCTGTAACATAAAAAGTAATTTAACATTTTCGTTAACAACACATCTAAATACTCTAGTTGAATCTAAGAGATTTTCTACAAGACATATTAATATAATACTAGCAAAAATACCATCAATATGAATTAATAATAACCTTTTAAATATGATGGAGGATCATGGACAACAGTCAGGGTAGCTGAAAAAACAAAATTTTGCCTTTTATACCTTCGAGATTCATTCATATTTAATCGTTCAAGTAACTGTGTTAATTCAGCAAAATGCCCTTTTTCTAGCATTCTATCTGTTTCATCAATTGCCAAATATCTGAAATGTACAAAAAAGTTTGTTTTTAATTAAACAAACATCAACAATAATGGCCTTAAAAATTTTTAAACCACCAATTTACCTTAATTTGCCAATGTCCTGTAAATGAATATTTCTGTCGTTTATCAGCTCCCAAAGCCTTCCTGGTGTAGCAACCACTATTTCTGGTCTTTTTAGTAATATCCTTTCCTGCTTCTCATGAGCCAGACCACCAACAACTAAAGCAACTTGAATGTCAGTGTACTTGCATAAGTCTGCAAGATGGTCTCTTACTTGAACAGCCAGTTCTCTGGTTGGTGTTAGTACTAAGCCATACAATTTATTTTCATGTTTTTTCTCGACAATATTTTGAACCTTCACACAACCCACATCAACATTACGATCTTCCCAGTCCCTAAGAAAGAAAAACAAAAACTTTGTTATAAGCCTCTTAGAAGACCATATAATTTATTACCACTTTGGATTGTTTATAAAAAATATTTTAATTTTGGTAGTTTTAAAAGTTAACAGCCATTACAAAATGTTGTCGTTAAGCATTATTAACAAACTTACTCCTCATCTAAATCAGATGGCTCTTCATCACTGTTTTTCTTTCGATCTGCAAGTTCCTTTTTCAAACTCAAAATCCCATTTACCATTGGAATACCAAAAGCCAGAGTTTTTCCACTTCCTGTTTCAGCTGCCCCTAATATGTCTGCTTGACTCAGAATGGCAGGTCCCAAACACAATGACTGAATCTTAGTTGGCTCGAAAAACTTTTTGACATATAAAGCATACAGGATTTCACTGTGGATTCCAAAACTACCCCAGGACCTCATTCGATCCAAGAATATCAAATCGCTGTCATCACAGTAGGGAGGCAGTTTTATTTTTCTAAGTTCTTCTGACAATCGTTTTTTCCTTTTTGGAGCTTTTTTACTCCTTTTCTTTCTCTTCGGGGGTTGCTGCAAAGAATAAATAGGTAAGTCATGATTTCGGGAAGTCTACAACTAATTTTCTTTGTGTAAATAAATTGCTTCGAGTTGCATAAGTTTTGTTTTGGCTTACACGTGGGGGCTGTACTGGTTGTTCTGGTTCTTCTATTTCTCTTTGAAGTAAGCACTTGGCGCCATAAAAATCTATTTCTTCTACTCCTAGCAGTTCTTCTATGCCATCATTTAATAAAATAACTTTGGCCATATTTGATTCCCACTTTACAGTTGAAGTAATTGATTTAAATATTTTTACTTTACGTATGACCAAGAAAACGGTATTTTAAAACCACGTTAAAAAGCGGATGTAATAGAGATTTTAAAACTTTAAGCACAGGTTGTAGATATTTTAAATAAAAAAGTTAACACTTTTGTAATGATCCAAAACCAAAATCTAAAAGCGAAGATAATAAACCATTCGCCTTTGTCAGATACATCGATGAGTTGAATTTTAATAAAAATTCAGGTGGAAATATCTGATTACACGTTCAGCGTGCATTTGCTGATTAGCGGAAAATTCTTTTGGTGTGCGTTTAATTCGCTGGTCTTCAAAGCCGGATTTTTGAGTTTACAGTATAAAAACTCTTACATAAGGTATAAATTTAATTTAATAATTTTAATAATTGAGGATTGAGTCGTCTACCTTACTTTCGAGTTACTGAAATTCTTTTCAAAATGCTGTTTTTCGGCGCCTGTCAAACACATGTGTACTTTCGCTAAAATCAATTCCAAAATTGTGATCCGTGTTTGCTGTATATATATATATTATTCGACAAGATATTTCAAGTGACAACCTGATATTAATGTGTTTGACATATCCAATGCATGCTTTGTCTCTAAATAATCTCATTTGGTTTAATCTGAACCAAAAATAAAAATTTTTGTATTGAATATTGCTTTAATTTACTCCCTTAAGAGATAACAGCTCCGGGTTGGGGTAAACTTGAATTTAAGATATGAATCACATGTCCCATAAAATCATAAATATGCATAACATCAAGTGTTATTTAGCAAAAGGGTAGCAAAGAGTTGTTTTTGTGTAGTATTATATATGCCCTGTAGAACACATTGTGTTCACACAATAATTCTGCCATTATTCCAAGTCGAAGCTCACAAAAGATTATTCACACCAATTACTAAACAAATCAGCTTTGGCTCATAAAATTTTTCCAATATGGAAGAAGACTGGGATGGGCCAGAGTGTGAAAGTCAATATAACAACAAACAAAATCAAAAAGGTACATTTTAATTAAATTGAGAATGAATTCTGCCTCTGACATTTTAAAAATGGTTTATTTACTTCAAATACCATGGTCGATATCATTAACTGCAAAAATCAGTCTTGATTCTGTCTTTAAAAGTCTAATTTAACCCTATACAGTGTTATTCAGGAAGTGTAAGTAAGTTTGGCTTTATAAATGTTTCAGATATGACTGAAAACTGGGATAGTCCAGATGAAGAGGACAACTATGACTATAAATCAAATCGAAAAGGTACATTTTAATAATTGAACAATTCTGTGAATGTTTTTTTAAATAAAAATTCTTTTCAGTTTTCATTAATTATCATTTCAGATACTTGGAGAAGAAGATATACTGTTGACAGGGATGACAATAAAAATTTAGTCATTACTGTTAGTACCAATAAAGTTGGACTAATAATAGGCAGGCAGGGAGCAAAAATAAAAGAGCTGGAGCAAAAGTCTGGCACCAAAATCAAGGTTCGTTTTGACTACCTAATGAAAACATTTTTTTCCTTAAAAAACTCTTGGGAGGTGGAACACCAATTTAAATGAAAACTTTCTGTCCGATGCACAGATATTGTCTACTCACTCCCAAAAGGTCAAAATAATCTAGTAGGAAAGGAATTCATCCATAGAACTAAAGCCAGTAGATAATATTTTAGCTGTGTTTTGTATCAAAATTTTTTTTGAACAGATTGGTGACCCTTGCAGAGATGATCCATCTCTAACTGACATTTCAATATTTGGAAAGGATTATTCACAAAGAGAATGCCAAAGAATGATAAATGATTTGACTGGGCATGAAACAACAAATACCCAGGAAACAGCAGGGGCCTGGGAAGCACCAAATGGTCGTGAAACAACAAAGGGCTGGGGAAAACCAAATGGACGTGAAACAACAAGAGAGATGAGTGAGAAACCAAAACGAGATGACTTTGTGATTGATTGGGATGCTGTAAATGAAAAAGCCGTAAGTCAAACTCATTTCTTATGTTTCAGTTTGAGTTTTTGTTAAAATACAAATTGCACAAATTTCTTTTTGTTGTAACAAATTTAACATTTTGTGATCAAATGTTATCTTGCAAGAGACATCACATTACCATAATTTAAAAGTTATTCTCGAGTGTGAATGGGTAATTTTCTTACAAGTTTATTTCCAAAGGAAGAATTGAAGCACAATATACCACTAAACTTTGTCAAGATGTTTTAGTTGGTTTTAAAAACTTTTGGACACAAAATTTATTTTGAGCTCAATTCTAGGATCGAGCTGAAAAAGAACGATGGGCTCATCTCCCTCCGATAAAAAAAGATTTCTACGTCGAACATCCAGATGTAAAAAAAATGAGCCCAGAAGAAGTTCAAGAGTTCAGGTAAGAAATGTTTTATAGATGTGTTTTGATTCAAATTTTTATTTAAATCCCCATTTTAACTGATCTACACTTTCAGGAAAACAACAATAACATCATGGTCCAAGTTCCTTTTGGAGATGATGATTGTAAAGTTTTAAATCCTGTCACAACATTTGAACAAGCTTTTGGATCATATCCAGAAATAATGAGTGAAATAAAGAACAAGGGTTTTGAAAAACCCTCTCCAATACAATGTCAGGCATGGCCAATTTTGTTGTCTGGCAGGGATTTAATTGGCATTGCTCAAACTGGCACAGGTGAATGATTAGAACCCTCTTTGGACTCTTTCGATATGTTTGATGGGTTGGTATAAATAATAATTTATTTTTTGTTGTATAGGGAAAACTTTAGCATTTCTTTTGCCTGCTTTGATTCATATTGATGGTCAAGAAGTACCCAGATCTCAAAGAAACGGAGCCAATGTTTTGGTTCTTGCTCCTACCCGAGAACTCGCATTGCAGATTCAAAAAGAAGTAGAAAAGTATTCTTACAAAGATATTAAATGGTAATGAATATTTTGTAAATGCTCTGTGGGGTTTTTTAAAAGTATCTGACAATCGCTAAATGTATTTGTATAAATTTTATTCCTCAAGCGTTTGCGTTTATGGAGGCGGAAATCGTAATGAACAGAAGGAAATAATTACGAGAGGAGTTGAAATAATTATAGCCACTCCAGGTCGTTTGAATGATCTAGTCGAAGCAGGTGCGTTTTGTACATCTTTTTTGAACTGAATTGGGATTTAAAGATGATGTAAAAAATATATTTTATTTGTAGATGTGATAAATATAAACAGCATAACGTACTTAGTCTTGGATGAAGCTGATCGAATGTTGGACATGGGTTTCGAACCTCAAATTCGAAAAGTTTTGCTTGATATTCGCCCTGATAGGCAATCAGTTATGACTAGGTATGTGGAAAATCCTCTCAACGTGAGATTTAGCTCTGATTTACTTGTTATACTTAGTTCTAACCTTACCAATGGTATTACTTATTTTTTATATAGCGCTACCTGGAATAGTAACGTTCAGAGATTGGCTGAGAGGTACATGAACAACCCGGTGCAAGTATACGTTGGCTCGTTGGATCTCGCCGCTGTACACTCAGTAACTCAAACTGTTTGGGTTATTGAAGAAGACGAAAAGGATGATTGTGTTAGTAGTAGCAGTTCTATTGTATTGTGTCGTTTTAAAGGCTGAGACTAATCATTCTATAAATTTCAGCTTTTAAACTTTATCAAGGACCTCTCCGACGAAGATAAATTAATTGTATTCGTCGGTAAGAAGAAAATCGCCGATTTCTTATCCTCTGATTTAGCACTGAGAAACATTTCGTGCCAGTGCATTCACGGAGACCGTGATCAGATGGACAGAGAACAGGCTATAGAAGATTTAAAAACTGGAGAAGTTAATATCTTGATAGCCACGGATGTAGCAAGTCGAGGACTCGACATAATAGACATAACGTAGGTTTTCTAAATTAAACTTGAATATAAATAAAAAAGGAAATATAAAAAATATAAAATGATTTATATTATATTTTAGTAAGGTGTTTAATTACGACTTTCCAAAAAATATTGAAGAGTACGTTCATAGAGTAGGACGAACGGGCAGAGCTGGTAGAACCGGTGAAGCAATTACTCTATTTACAAGAGCTGATTGGGCTTATGCAGGAGAACTTATAACAATAATGGAAGAAGAAAAACAGGTTAGTTTACGCTCCTGATAATTTTTTTGTGGCCAACAAAAGCTTTTCAAAATTTTATATTTGTGCTCATCCTTTTTAGGAGGTTCCAAGTGAACTGTACGCTATGAAAGAGCGATTCCTGAATAGGCGAGATAGGAGAAGTGAAGAAGGGTATGGTGAAAGTCGTGAAAGAAGATATACAGATGGAAGAGGAAGATATTCAGGCAGAGATGAAACAGCAGGAAGGGAATCTAGAGGAGGAAGAGTAGGAAGAGGATACTCAGATGAAAAAGGAGGAGGAGAATATAGATCTGGAAAAGCAGAAGGAAGGTATTCAAATGAAAGACGTGGAAGAGGAAGGGAGTATAGAGGTGGAAACGCGGGAAGAGAATATTCAAATGGAAGAGCAGATGGATTTTCAGGTTATAGAAGTAACCGTTATTAACTTCACAATGTTCCTTTCTATGTTATTGATCTCAAAATGTATTTTCAAATTAGCATTTATTAGGATATTTAAACCACTAAATATTATAATTAATATTTTTTTGTACAACTTTAAGAAAAATTGTGTAATACGCACAAAAGGGTTGTAAATTTTTTTGGGTACAAAAAAATAATTTGTTAATTTTTGTGTTTTTGGAAAAATTTGTACCCTATAATAATGAAAATTTCTCTTAAAAGATCTCATTGTAACCGCAGTATTTTTGATTTTATGTCCTTTAGTGGAACGTGAGGGCAAATCTTACACGTTGATTAAAAGGTATTGCAGGTATTGAAATATTAAATACATTGAAAATTTTATAAAACTGCAAAACAGTACCTTTTCATATCTTTTTTGAAGCACAAGGCCCAAGGTTCAACCTGGTGTTGACATAATTAGCTAAAATTGTGGATTTCAATCCCTAAAAAAGTGTTTTAGGGAGCGAAGGGTAGACTCAGGTTTTTCCTACTTTCAAAGTGCCAATTAATACATAAACAAATTCATGGCCATTATATATATATAGTATATATGTATACAAATCCTAATGTCTATAAAGTTGGCTGTATAATTATCAATTTAAAAAAAATTGTTTATTTTCAAATGCAGGGCTTCATTTGACATTCCTAATTTAAAATGTTCAATAAAGTATTACAAAAGTAATTTAAGATTTTTATTTATTTATTTATTTACCTACGTGACAAAAACCGTTGCCATTCTCTCAAGCGTGCAGGTATCAGAGGCAAAGTTATACGGGGAAACTAGGCGCGTTTGCCTTATAAACGGAAATGAAATGCCTCACAATCAAATATTGGGGTTTTCTCTGATGGTCAGGTTCATAATTAATTAATATTAATGGAGATCGGAATAAAACAACACGTCTCCGATGTTTTACATGAATTAATATGACATGTAATCCGAGGAGTAAGTGAACGACGGAAACAGAGCCTGAAAAACAAAGATGTCTGACTTCTTCCCGCATGAAACTCGTGAAATGAGCGTCGTTTTCCTGATTTATTTTTTGTAAAGTTTGACTTATTTTGTAACAAATGTATTCAGTATAACCGATTTATGGATTCGTCTTGAGAGAATTAAGTTTTCGAAAAATTAGTTTTGCTTTTTAGAAAATGGATGGATTAGTTAATCTGTTTAAATGAAATGAAATTTTTCTTTTAAGTTGTAATAGGTAAGTGTGTTTTCGTGTTCTTATTTCTTCCTCTCGGAAGGGATTTCTTTATTTAAAAATTCGAGCCGGCTCTAGTCAGAATATCATTCGAGGCTAATTTTAATTAAGGTTTTTCCCCTGGAAAACAATTTATTCTTGAAGAAATTGTGAAAAGTTGTCGAACGCCTTTTTGGGGGGGAAGGGGTAAAATAATCACGAATCTAACGTTTGTTTTGAAATTAATTGCCAAAAGGATTTTAGTCTGTAAAAGTTAAAAAATTCCCAAAAGATCTCAATTAAAAATCCTCATTTTTTTATTTGGTAATAATTTTAATTTAATTGTACTGAATACGTTTTTTTTAGCACCAAGACATTTGTTGATTAATATAACCAAAGAGCGCCAAAGCGGCATTTAGTGAGAGGTCAGAAAATGTGTAATGGTTATGAAATTGTCTATTACTCTACATTTATTTATTTATTTTTGTACGCGATTATCATCTCCTTAACATTTAAATTAAACTAAAATAAAGGACTTTAATTTTCCTTCACATTTATTTCTAATATTAAAAATAATGAAGATGTTGAAATGAGAAATACAAGCCTTACATAATTGATAATTCTTCAATAAATTTTAAGCTTATTGATAAAACTATTCAATTTTAAATAAGTTGTTTTAATTTTAGACTAATTAAAGATGCCTACAGATGATATAGTATATCCACAAGGCTGCAGGCCCATATCAGAGGACCTGGGTCCTGATGAACTCATCAGAAGACTTAAGGTAATTTATTTTGCTAATTGTATAATCATTTCTTTGGAGTTAACCTTGTTATTGTGTAACTGCTTTAAAATTAAAAAAAAAGCATATTAGTGTTTGGAAAAGCCTTTGGGATGTAGCTTTATAAATATTTGATCATCTTATAAATTTGATGGAAATAAAATTGTAAAATGTATTTTTTTTTTAGACATTAGCTCACACATTACAAGCAATGGCTCAGGATGAAGAAGGCCAGCTTCAGCAATATGTTCCACTGTCACTACATCTGGCTGAAGAAGCTTTTATGCATCATCCTTCCAGGGATGTGCAACTTTTAATAGCTTGTTGTATTGCAGATGTGTTACGTGTTTATGCTCCTGAAGCTCCTTACAAAGATCCAGAGCAAGTGAAGGTATTCACATAAAAGATTTAACTCCGTCAATGAAAAGGAATGTTCACATAATTAAATGCTTTAATTTTTTTTTCAGACAATTTTTATATTTTTAATTAATCAATTGTCTGGCTTGCAAGATCCTAAAGATCCAGCCTTTAAAAGATATTTTTATTTACTTGAGAATCTGGCCTATGTAAAAAGTTTCAATATGTGTTTCGAATTAGAAGATTGTCAGGAAATATTTTGTCGACTTTTTCAATTGATGTTCGAAATTGTAAAGTAAGTAAAATATTGATTACATAAGTTAAGTGTGGTTTGGTTTCTAATTATTGTCTTCTCACTTTATCAGTTGCGTTTCTTTTTAACTAATAGCCTCAAAATTATAAAATTCTGATTCTTGAGGATTTAATTTAATGTCCATAGATAAAAAAAATCTTTTCTGAAATGATCTCAACTTCTTATCTGCTTTAAATTGTCTCAAATACAATTCATACATTGTCTTCTTATATCATACTTTTCAATTTAAAGTTTTATTTTTAAGAATCTCAACCAAAACTGAATTTGTTGAAAATTATTCTCCAGGGTTTGAAAGCTATGTACGAGCATTGATTTTTATTTTTGATTTCAGTGATGAGCACTCAAGTAAGGTAAAATCATTCATGTTGGATGTACTCAGTCCTTTAATAACAGAGAGTGACGTCGTTTCAAATGAACTTTTAAATATAATTTTAATAAACATTGTGGAACCTAATAAAAGCAGTAGGAAGAATGCTTATTGGTTGGCCAAGGAACTGCTGTTGAAGTGTAGCAACACATTGGAACCATATATCCAGATGGTAATTTTTAATGAATCAGTACTAATGTGTATGGGTTTGATTAGTATGATCTCTGTGTATGAATGTCTCTTATGATTTGTATTAGGGTTGTGTCGAATTGTTAGTCATGGGTAGATTAAGGTACTCAAATGGAGATTTTATTTCATAAATAATGCACAATAAATGTGGAGTATATATGAATTAAATTATTCATGAAAGGGTGCATTAATTGTAGATAAATGTGTGCATTGATTAAATGAAATTTTCTTGAGTGTGCTCTCAAGCTCGAGTGGTATTATCTGGTATTCACTCTTAATTGTTTGAAATGGGTACTTAATAAAAATGTGGGTTTCATCGGAAGTTATTTATGAATCAAGCTAGCAGTTTTCACGGTTGTTTAGGTAAATTATTTGTTTTTAACGAAACACCTTCTTCCTTTTCAGTTTTTCAATAATGTGCTGATAATGGGGAAACAGGAGAAGGAATTGGAAATCTGTGCAAAAGTATATGATCTCATATATGAACTATATCATATTTGTCCAACTGTCTTATTGGCCGTTTTGCCTCAGTTAGAATGTAAATTGAAAAGTTCATTGGAATCAGAAAGATTGGCGGCAGTTGCTTTGCTTGCGCGTATGTTTTCCGAAAAGGATAGCACACTAGCAAGACATCATACCCCACTTTGGAGAGCTTTCCTCGGACGGTAGGTGGTTCCACCAAAGAGGACGTGGTTTGTTAAAATCTTTTGTTTGACTTGATCTGATCGTTTTTTTTATTTTATTTTAGGTTCAACGATATTTCTGTAAACATTCGCATAAAATGCGTTCAATATTCTATGCATTTTTTATTAAATCATCCCGAGTTACGAAAGGATATGACTGATACCCTCAAATTAAGACTTCACGACGCGGAAGAAAACGTTCGCTTTGAAGTAGTCATGGCAATCGTGTCGACTGCGAAGAAAGACTGCGAAGTAGTTAGCTCAAGTGAAGATCTGTTAGAACTTGTTAAGGAACGAACTCTTGATAAAAAAGTAATTTCTTTTGTGAAAATGATGGAAATCATCTAAAATTGTTTTTATTTATTTATTAAATTTATGTATTCTGATTCGGTATATCTATGACTTATTTTTTGCGGTTTTGTACAGTTTAAAATACGACGGGAAGCCATGTCTGGTCTCGGGCTCATATACAAGAATCACCTGAGTAGTTCTGATGTTCCTCAAGCGACAAAGAAGGCTGTGACTTGGATTAAAGACAAAATTCTTCATGGTTATTATTTACAAAGTAATGAAGACAGGTAAGGAACTTTATGGAGTAGTTTCTGATTTAACTGGGTGTAGTGAACTGTCATAGGTTATGGGGTGTTAAATTGAGGTTATGTTTCAATGTTGGTGTAGCTTATGTTGTTGATATTGATTTTGGATTTTCAGGCTTTTAGTGGAAAGATTATTAAATACTGATTTGGTATCATACCAGTTGCCTCCTGATGAGAGAATGAAAAGACTTTATCACCTTCTGGGTACTGTTGATGATAATGCTCTGAAAGCATTTATCGAACTCAAAAAGAGCCAGTTGGTGTAAGTATTGTAATGATTTTTGTGTGTTTTGTTATTTGTGAAGTGGACTCTTAAAACAGTGTGCAGTAATTATGAGATAAAGGGTTTTGAAAAATAAATATCACCTCATGCGGGTAATTAAAAAATTATTTTAGGGCGAGAAGAATAGTTTCAGAGTTTCTAGAACTTCACTACAAGCCAGAAAGTGAGGAAAGGGATCAAGAGATAGCAATGAAAGTGGTTCAAGTATCAAAGTTTCTTCCAGATCCGTTGAAAGCGCAAGAATTTATCGTAAAACTATCAAATAATCTGATGAATCAGCCGGAACTCCTTCAGCAAATGTCAAAGTTGGTCCGACCTGATATTAGCTGTAGGGAATCCATTCATATTACGGTGAGTGTTTGGTAGCGCATTCAAAATATCATGTATATGACTCATTTAAGGGTTTTGAAATTGAGTTTGCTGTCGTTTTCCTTTCAGGGACTTTTAATAAAATCCCTTGGGAATCCAATCATGACGAATTTATATTTTAACACGGTGAAAATGCTGTTGGAGAGGATTTCTTCGGTCATGATCGATAGTATTGCTCTGGAACATCTTATACGTTATGTTGAAGATTGTTTGAGAGGTGGGAATAGCATCGAAGAAATAGGACTCAATCCCAGAACGGCGGGAGAGCGCGGTGTTAGATTGATACAGGTGCGCTTGGAAGTGATGATATTGAAATAGAAAATTGTAGAAAGCAACTGTAAGGTCTCTAAGGCTCGCTTCTTTTTTTCTAGATTCTGTCTTTTGTCTATCCAGCTCATTATCTCAATTTAAATGTATTAAACTCGTTAATGCGACTTCTACAATTGGAGGACGACAGCGTGGCACCTTGGATTCTGTCAGCGTTGACTTTTGTCGGAAAGTATAAACCTTTAGGTAGGTTGTTAAGAGTGAGATGGGTTAAAATTTGACTTTTGGTGGTGATGTTGGTTTGGTTATTTGTGTTATGTGCTTTTGTTCAGGCGAAGTTTTCCCCGAATTCATGGAAAAGTTAACACCGATCCTTCGAAATTTCATCGAGGAAGGAACACCAAAGCAGGCGAAACAGGCGGTGCGATGTCTCCACAGGAATCTACTCCCCGAGAAGCACGATATATTTAAAGATATATTCGAAGTAAGAGTCATAAAGTGATGAGTCATTAAATAGTTTTAATTAATTTTGGATCCGTTATTAATTTATATTAATTATTTAAATTTGTTTTGAAGACTTTAAAGAAAAATCTGGAGCCAACGAGTGATCATTACTTAACTGCCATCGTTGCTCTTGGTCACATCGCTTACAATTTACCCACACTTTTCCCTCACCACATAAAAAATATCATTTCACGTAAAATTGTTCGAGAGCTGTTGGTGGTAGACAGCACCGAGTCCAGGTACGATCCTACCGAGGAAGCCTGGTGCAGTGAATCCGAATTAGACTTAACTACCAGGTGTAAAGTAAGTGAGATGCCACTGGTTTGAGGTTGTTTTTTGGAAAGTTTTGGGCTTTTATAAACTGATTTTTGGTTTTGTTTTCACACATTTCAGTTAGAAGGAATGAAAACTATGTCGAGATGGCTACTGGGTCTGAAAGAGGATGTCGTTTCCGCGCAGAAGACTTTCAGAATGTTAAATGCATTTATAACTAGTTGCGGAGACTTAACGGGTCAAAATAAATTAAGCAAAGCTGAGATGTCTTGGCTGAGACTTCGAGCAGGTTGCGTCATGCTTAGGATATCGGAGCAGAAAGGTGTGGGCGATCAGTTTAACGCAGAGCAGTTCTACGATTTGTCACATCTTATGGTGGTACGTGTTTTAGCTTTGATTGTAACGAATTCGTGTTTGAAACGCTGTTCGGGAATGAGACTCAGAGTCTTGATACTTTCAGGATGAGGTTCCTCAAGTTCGCGAAATCTTTTCGATGAAACTTCACAAGGGTCTCAGTCAACCACTTCCGGGCAGGTGTCTCCCACTCGATTTCATGGGAATCTATGCTCTGGCTGGACTGGAGCAAGACAAAAAATTGAAAGGATGCATCAAGAAAATGATGGTTTCAGACATTTGCAAACGGAGAGAGTATGCGAAGACGTTGACTTTTTCCACGAGCGGAAGTATGTGTCCTTGCCATTCGTCGCCTCGGTAGTGTTTTGGTTGTGTTTCACTTGCTCATATTGTTTTATCTTATTTTTTGTTTTGGGGAAAAGGCAAAGTCGAGAAAGCAATGGCTCAATTACCAGCAATATTGCCCGATTACATGCTTACTTTTGCTATTCCTGTTCTGGCTCATCTACCGGAATTCAAGGACCCGACTGACATCGAGCAGTTAAAACAAATGAGGAGTTGTCTATGGTAAGGATCCCTTGCTCTCTGTTTAGTTCTGGTTGTGATTTAACAAATAAATTGGTGTGCATTACTTTTGAAATGAATTCACCGCATTATCTATGGAATTTAAAGGTTTAATATGTGAAATATTTGTCGACAGGTTTATTTTAGAACCGTTAATTGTAAAAAATGATCTCTACAGCTTCAGCTTTTATAAAAACATGATAGAAAGAATGAAAAACCAAAAGGACGCTCTGAAACCGGATGATGCTACTATGAATCACGTGAGTTCTACAAATTGGTTTTGATTATTTATTTATTCTTTCGTTGAGATTTTGTTATTTATTGTTTCGGTTTTTGTTACAGAAACTATGGGCGTTATGCGATTTAGCCATGACTCTAGTTCTCTCGAAATCAACAAATTTCGACATGAAAGAACTTTCCGGTGAAGTTCGAATCCCTACCATGTATTTCAAAGCCCACGAAGTGAGTGTCTTCAATTGTTATATGAAAATGATGGGGAGAGTACCAGTTGGGTATACCAGGATTTGGGAGGGGAGGGTTAATAGAATGGAGGACTTGAATGAGTCTTGTTGGGTCACTATGACCCGCTGGTCTTGGGTTAGTCGTAAATCTTGTAGAGGCTTTATTGAATTGATTTGTTATTTATTTGTTTACAGAATCCATTGTTTAATAATAACGCCCTTTACATCCCGGTAGAACTTCAATACCAAGCGAATAAGAATAAGCAGAATATATTGACGACAACGTCGAAGAGAACAGTGAGGTCCAATAAGAAGATCACAAGTGAGAATGAAAACACTGGAATCGACAATAAAACGGACGTCAAGGTGAGATTTTCAGTTTCAGTTTATTTATTTGAAAGGGTTACTCAAATACGAAGCAGGCATTGGCATATCTTGGGGAGGGATGTTCGTTTGATGAATTAACATGATGTAAGGAGAATTTGATTGTGTTTGAACGCTGCCTGTCTAGATTAGAAAGTAGACGTTAACATGGTCCAGTTGGATGTCAGATAGGACACGAAACTGGCCACGTTCATGCATCTCCTTGGGCACACAACTTCATTTTCAGAAATGAGCCTCTGACCAGAACAAAAACGGTTGCCGATGCCTGCTTTGGAGTAGTGTTAATGGGATTAGATTTCTTGGGGATGGTTGGTTTGTTTTTGGGAGGGGGTTGGGGTTAATATTAATATAAATATCTTTCTGACAGTTTCTAATTGAGATTTGATATAATTTCAAGCTGATTCAGGTTAGAGGAATTGATGCGCAGGTAAGATTTTAAAATTTTATGTCGCAAATATGGTTTTGTTTTGTTTAGTAGTGCCTGATAAACAGGTTTGTCGATAGTTCTTAATTTGGGAGCAGTAATGATACAGGAAGAAGTGGGTAACAGCAATTTTCTAATACCGTGTATTTCGGGGCTGTATATTCGAAACCCCAAAAAAATTTGGAAAATCAGGAGTTGTATAGTTATACGGAGGTCAGGATCTCTCGCTGTCGAACATAGTTCTTCGTATCTTGGATAGTTAGAGGAATTGGGGAGAGTTTGTCTCTTTCTGCGAGGTGGTGATGTTGCAGAAGGATGGGTTGGATGGGTTAGACGACGGGGTTGCGATTCTGGCTAGTTGGTGGAGACATGTCTCAGCTTGAAAAGTCACAGGGTTGAGAAGATTACGGATGATTTCTAATTTCCCGAGTCTTCTCGACAAGCTCTTAGGATGTCCACTCATTGGTTTTAGTAGGTCCGACATAATCCTTCCTTCACCCCCAAAAGAAAAAATGGATACTCAAGTCCGTTTGTTGAAATTTATGTCTTTAGAAGTAGATCCCACTCATACTAACCTGATGAGAGGCACAGGAGGCCATTTTTAATTATATTTTACTGATATACTGAATAGTAAAACGGAACACTGCTGAAGGAAACCAATTTCAAGCTTTTCTGGACGACCCTATGAAAATAGTCATGTTAGACGGTTGATAGTTTGGGGGTCGTATTATTGCTGTCGTTTTAGAAACATTTGTTTGGAGAGTGGTTTAGTAGGGATTAGATATATTGGGTAACGTAAGGATTTGCTGGAATTTGAGAATAGTAAAAACAAATAACATTTTTAAACGGTTTGAATAATTCGTTTCAGCCTTCGGAGGCGTCCGACACGAAAATTAAACTTTATGGAATGGGAAACGAGCCGCCATCGCCTGGAGAAGCAAATTCCGCGGAGGAAACATCCTGCGAGACAGAAGAAATCGAAGATAAACTAACGAACGATAAACCAAAACGAAAAAAGACTGGACACTAAGCGAGACTATATATATATATATATAGTATAGTTTGGGAAGATTTCTCTTTTTGATCTTTCATATTGTTTTCCGATGATTTTGTTTTTGAATCTTCGTCTTTGCGGATGGTTCCTTTTTTTAATGTTTTTCCTCTTCTTTCATTTAGTTTTATTTATTTATTTGTTTTTTGTTTTTGTTTATCACGAGGAATGAGCCAATCCAGGTAAACGAATGATTTAGCTAATGAATGAACTTTGAATAGGAAAGGATTTAAGGGATGTAGTACTTGAATTATAGACTCTTGTTTGTTGGGTACTAAACAGGCTAATACACACATAACACGCACACGCACACAGCCGGACAGATTAGTTTTTAGAAAAAGTGGAAAAGATATACGTAAACGGATTTAGAGAGGAGGAGGAGGAGGAGGAGGAGTGGGTCGGAAAACTCGATTCGGACTGATTACTATTAAGTGATTGATTAATTGGTTATCGATGATTGTTTTATACTTGACGGTGAGTGTATAGTAAAAGAGTTTGTGGTGGTGTTTGTGTGGAACTGCGTCTTGGTCCGGAGTGTGAAGAAACTGCTGTCGGTGAATTAATCAAAGTAACGGGAGTGCGCGGAAAGAACCAATCAATCAGTGAATGAATCAAAAATCGGATTTGGAGTATCTAAAGAAAACCATTCCATGTATTTTCCGAGTCTGTCAAGGAATATATTGAAATGATGAAATTTTTTTATTTGTAAATTTTTGCTTTCTTTTCTACTCTGTTAGCTTTTATTTTACTGTCTGACAGGTATAGTACAAAGGTAGGAGGTTAAGAAAAGGTGTAAAAAGGTTTTTCTGCTGTATCTATAAACGAGGAGAGTAACCAAGTGATAATTGTTTGTCTTAGACCTTTGTGTAACTTTTTGTTATTTGTCATTCTCTCTGTCTTCCTTGGTCTTTGAAAACAAAATTTTGTTTTGGGGGTGAGGGTTCAGGCAGCGGTAGAGTGTTTGAATGTATAAATGTCTAAAGCTTTACTTTTGGAAAGTGTTTTAATCTCGTCACTGTTCTTTCTTTTTAGGCGCGCGTTCTATTCATCGTTTTTAAGTACCCCTGCGATTTTTTTTGTAAGGTTTTTGTTTGGCAATTTTTGATTATTTTTGTAATGATTTAAATAAAGTGATGGAATATGAAAAGTTAGTCCTTTTCTTCTTTTTATACTGTAGAGAATTATTTTGTAGTGAGCGGAAGGTCTGTGGTGTAGTGGTTAAGTAAATTATAGTCGCGAGTTCAAATCCTCCTCCTGTAACCTGTTATACCCCAAAAAGGGTGGAAAGGGGGTTGAAACTCAACTGTAACCAGAGCCGCCCTTAGGCATAAGCATACTAGGCGACCCCGAATGCCAAGGAGGCCCCCACCGAGTTTTTGGGGGAACCGGGAAGATGGTGTCGAGACTGGAGTTGAATGGGATCTAAATCTCTCGCCTGAGGTCCATTCAAAGGGGGTCTCCCTGGACTCTCCTCCATCTGCGCTCTCTGCCTAGGGCTCCCAAAAGCCTAGGAACGGCTCTGCTGAAACTATAACTATTTTGTAGTGGAAGAAGTGTTGTTTTGGTTGAATTTGTGAAAACGTTGCTTCCCTTTATCATTTGTATAATATTGGTTGTAGGCGGTTATTTGGATCCTAGTTACTTTTATTTATTTATTTATTGTATTTGCTTTGTTTTGAAAGATAAAGAGAGAGAAAGAATATGTGTGGGATGTTAAACTTATGATAACACAAGACAATAAGACCTCCATCTCGGTTTATACTCACCCCGAATTCCCGTTTATGTCATAAATAGTACACTTTGAACTCATTTCAAAAATAATGCACACTTCTAACCAGAATTTTATCTCATAAATAATGAGTAGACTGGAATTTGTGTTGTGGAAGCACTACACAGAATTTCCACTATCTGAAAAACAGCGACAAAGCGTCGAGAGAGTGAGAGAAACATATTTGTCCTTGTGCATTATTTATGAAACGAATGTCGTAAGAAGACAAATTACAAAGGTTCGAGCATTCGCTTTCGAGTGCCAACTTCCCACGTGAGTCCTCTTCGCCAAAATTCGCTTCCCACTGATTCTATCCGCTAAACATTTGAGTAGTTGGACTGTAATTAACATTCTAAAAGTAAAAATAATATTTTAGGGTACTTTTAAATAAGTTTGTTTAATAATTTATATTTATTTATCAATTTTGTATGGAAATATTTTCACATTCATAAAATTCGCATACACGTTCCCTATCAGCAACCGCACCACCGTACGCCACTGCTTAATTCTAAATCATCATTCAAATAGATTTCTTTCTATTCATCAAGCAATCCGAAGGCTGAGATTTGAAACAGATCGTTTATCATCTACGATTAGTGTCTTTTATTCATTTTATTTAACTTACATTTGAATATGGTACTGGTCAGAGAGATATTAAACCAAATAAAACAAAAAAAAAGTTTTTTCCTTTTGGTTTCATTGAAATAACGAACCTGTGGAACACTTTTCTAGTTAAAACTTATTCTGCTTATCGCGAGGACGGAAAAAAAAATAATTCCATTAGCTTGCACAGTATATGCAAATTTATTAATTAATAACTACAGATTTCCAAATTTTGAAAAACAAAGAAAAAAAAACAACAAAAAGACAAATAAAAAAGAAGGTTCTTTCCAACACTTGCTACAAGTGGATGCAAAAATGAATAAAAAACATTCACTTCCACACAGTCGTGGAAAATTTCGCCTACACGACTAGGAGAAATCTATTCATAAAGTTTTTATTAAAACGAAAAACAATTTCGCCTCTAAAAAAAACTTACAAGAATGATGTTATCAAATAATGACAAACGAAACAACTTCCTTCAACTCCTTTAGGACGATATAAAAACGCAAGAGGAGGGAGGAGAAAAATTTATCAGCGTTCACTAAAAAGAAACCGCCATTTTGAATTCTACAAATCTCAAAAACCAAATCAAAATCGTATTCAAAATGAATTGTAAACAAGGTGATACGGTTTCAGGTCGAATTTTTCGAGAGTTGTCCTTCGATTATAAATCGATTAGCCGGAAATGATGATGAAAATTTCCAACTGTTGAAACGGTTCCGATCGACTGGTACTCGGGGTAATAATTTTGAAAATCCCACAAATTGGACTGATTTCCTGTTTATCAAGTTGACCGCGAGGTTTTTAATATCTTCAACTTATATTATATTATTATATACTTTAAGTATATTCTTTCCCTCATAATTAAGATTTCTAGTTTATTCAAGTCAGCCATGACTTTATCATCTCGTCTCCGAAACCGATATTTAAAGTGTTTCACTACGACTTTTCTCGTAGCTTTACAAGTATGGTGAGTAAAGAAGCTACGAGATAACTCGTAGTTGACGAACATTACATGTCATTGTCTATTTTATTCTCTTCAAATATGGGGAAGAGAAGTTTTTATTTATTTTAAAGACACCGCCATTTTGAATTGGACTCACATATCGAAATTTGCGAGTTTGGCTTAACTATCGATTAACCGGAAACGAGAATGACAAACTGCCTTTTGAGTTATTTAACGGATCTCACATTCAGACACCCAATACCAGCTAGTGATTTCGAAACACTGACGAATTTTAAGGTTAAGAGTTCAAAATAACATCGGAAAACATTTAAAAAAATGAGGAAACCAATAAATAAATCAAACAGATTATTATTAAATAAGACAAAAAAAAGGAAAACAGAGAGAAAAGGTTAGGATCAAAAGAGGGATCTTCTCTACCTCCTAATAACCAAAAAATCGTAATTAACCATTCATCAAAAAACAAAAACAAAAAAAAAAATTTCTAAAAGTCATCAACTTCGTTTTTATTTAACAAAAAGGCGGTTTCCAAATTTCTCCGAAATCAAAAATTTAATAAAAACAACGCAAAAAAAATAATCAAATAAATTAACAAAAGAAAAACATAAATAAAATAAATAAAATTTTATATATCAACATCTGAAATTTCGTGAGCAACAAAAACCGCTTTTTTTTCTCATTTTGTTTCACTAATTATAGCAACATTAATTAATCAGTCTGGGGGGAAAATGGAAAAGAGCATCGTCAAAGCGAGAGTCTCTCGCTGCGGCGTTTCCAATTACAAAACAAAAAAAAAATTATTTTATTTTCTCTTTTTATTATTATCAAACAGTTTATTCCATGACGGAAAACTTTATTCTCCTTTTTAAATAAAAATTTTTATTTATTCTTTCTTCTCATTTCTATGTGCATTATGTAATTATTATTACGAGAGACAGCTGCCGATTAAAAAAGAGTAGAAAAAACAGTGATTTCTACTTTAGTTTATAATGTAAATATTACATTTTACAGCTACCTTTTCCTTTAATCAAGAAGACAAAGCAAAAACAAATAAAAAGCAACAAATAATAAATAAATAAATAAAGATGCGTTCATAAAGAAGTTTAAAAGGATTTGATTATTTTAATACCTAATTCTCACTTTTTATTCACCCAAACAAATAAATAAATTAAAACAATAATAATTAAAAATTCCGAGTTCGGTTGGCAACAAAACCCTATCAAACATGGCGACGGTTTTTTCATTTCCCATCCCAATCAACACGAAACTGTCTTCAGGGGAGAGACAGAGAGATGAAGAGAAAAGGAAGAGACATAGATATAGAGGAAGGGAAAAAGAAACACTTCGTTATGATTGTTAATAAAACGATTTCGAAGATTCTGATAAAAAAATTTTTTCTTCGCGCCTAACCAAAAGTATGATTCTATGATTAATAACGGCCGAAACAAAAAAACAGAAAAAAAAAACTTTCCAATCCGGCAGACATCGATTGTCTATATAAATGATGAGTTGTTACAACAAGAAATCAAATTTTTGTAAAGAGAAAATCGACTTCGTTACAAACACGTGTGTATAATCGACGAAACTTTTTTCAAAAATCGGTGGTTCATCTCAGGTCCGTTCATCCAAGGCTGACAACCTTGGTGGTGTTTCCGGTCGAACGAGATAACGCCGACCCCACAACACACCTTCCAACCAGAGCACGAATGTAGAGTCATCAGAACAAACCCAAATCAAGCTCATCCCAACGGTTCACACCGTGCTCGATTGGAATGAACTGGTCCTAAGATGCCCACCTCCAAAACAATGCTCATTTTAAAACCGTCAATAATTTCGAGAATAAAAACAAACAAAAACAAAAAACCGCGAAAATCAAAAATAAATAAATAATCATAATGCCTCAATCACCACGAAAACCAAAAAAAAATCAACACAGGCAAAATACCACTGTAAAAAAAGGCAAAAAACATTTTTTTTATGCAACCATTTCTAAAGCATACACAGAAATTAATTTAAAACAAAACAAAATAAATAAATAAAAAGGCCCACCGGAAGCAGAGTGAAATAATTTCATTAACAAAAAGCTGTTTTAAAATTATGCGACAAAAGTTACTCTTGGTAGTGATTTTGCTTTGCATTCGCAAACAAACAAACCAAAAAAACAAAAACCAAAAACCACCCGAATTAGTCTTGCTCTGGTAATTATCGTTTTCTAATTAGATTTCTGTAATTACTAGAAATTAAAATTCGACACCCAGTATTAAAGAGATCTAAAACTCATAGAAACGTCTGTCTTCTCACCGGCCAATTAGAAATTAGTTGATGCAGTTGGTTTAAGAACAAGAAATACTGATGTCTTTCAATCATAACACTACATCAATAATTTAATTACCGCTCATTAATTAAAAAAAAAACTCGTAGAATCAATAAATTATGGATTTCCCTACGAAACTTCTTTTTTAATAAATATTATTAACTTCCTTGACCGGATGTCTACTTATAAATCTAAATAGATTACGCTTTGGAGATAATTAAACAAAAATTTTTTAATTTATTTATACTTTTAATACTTATGTAGTTTCGGTTAGCTTATTAATGGCCGTTGAAATCGCAAACTGACACATTTATTAACAAATTGGCACAAATTTATTTATTTAAATTGATTTCGCTTGTATTGATACAATTTTTTTGAGAAAATCCTAATTTCAAAGCTTTCGGGGGTGAGGTTGGGGGTTTTAGTAAGCAAAACGAAGCTCGGGAAACGATTGAGAGGGATAAGCGAGAAGGTCTAGAGAAACGCGAGAGGAAAGTAAGTTGATCGAACTTTCCAGTCTGTTTGTTTTCCTTAACACTTTTTCTCTCATTTACGATTATTTTTGGCCTAAAATTTATTTCAAATCACGACTTGAAGACTATAAAAATAAAACTTAAATCTGATTCCTGTCATTAAACCAAACGAGTGTGCGCATTTTCTATACTTTTGACACTGATACGAATTTGGACGTTGACAAACAAACGAAACTCAAATTGGCATACAACTTTGGTAAGAAATCACTTCCACACTAATTACAATCAATTAATCGGTAAAATGAACGATAATTCCACTCCTTAATTAACTAAATAATTAATTCAACACGGATTATGCGTCAAAAAAAATATCCAAATTCAGGTGTCCCATATAAACTTTATCACACTGGAAAGCTCTTGGCAAATTTAATCAAACCAGGCTAAACTATCTACACTCACTATAACGAGCCGACCTGCAATTCCTTTCGAATAATCGAACCCCTACAAACGAACATAATATATACACACCACGCTCTCTTCATCTGATAATTCTCCAAATTTCCTAACGACTCGATACAAACAACTAGATCGTAAAGTGAGGATTTACCTGAATTTAAAAACAAAAACGATATAATTCACTAACTTAAGTTCTAAAAAATAATCTGACTTTAACAGAACTCTAAACAACACAACAAAATCATAAGCTTAGCCTTTATAAACGTTTGCAATTTCAATCGCAACCATTCTACACATACTTTCCTTCTCTCAACGAATCAAAAATTTGTTTAAAACTCTAAAACAATTTGTTTTGTGCAATTATTTAGTTCGAGGTTTTGTATTTACAATAATAATAATAATTAAAAGACAAACAAACAAAAATTTCATTTAGCAGAGATCAAAATCGTGCGTCGTCAGGTTCTCAATCAAAACGTATTACCGACACTCATTGAAATTAATTTGATTAAAAAGGAAAAATTTTTTATGTACTCATAGCAGGGGGGAGAAGAACGATTTCGGATTGTCTGAAAAAAAAAAAATTTTCACAAAAACAAATTCAGCTTCGCCTGAGAACTGAAAACGAAACAAAAATTTTTTTGACTACTTTTTGCCTTTTTTTATAAATTTGTATTCACCCTGTTTTTAATGAAAAACCGTTTGAATAGCAAAGCAAAATAACTAATTCTAATTACAACAAAATTCTAAATTCACTCTTCAAACTTAAAAAAAAAGAAATAAAATAAAATAAAATAAAATAAAAAAATTAAAAATAAAAGAAACATTTCTTTTTTTTTACTCCTTTTAAATTAATTAAAAACTAACGACTTTTTCATAATTTTGTTTTTTTTCCTTTTCTGTTTTGTTGCATCATCATCATCATCATCATCATCATCATCATCATATTCCATAAATAATACATAACAAATACGTTAAAATTCTACTTTACAACACAAAAATAAAACAATTTTTTTTTCTCAAATTATAATTTATATATAAGTATATATATACACTGAATATATATATATACCGCATATTATACATATATATAAAATCTTGATTTATTTTAAAAAATTAAAAATAAGCTTTTTGAAAAAAAAATTTTTTTTTCACTTTTTGTTGGTTGTTTGTTTTTTCTTTTTTTTCTTCTCTGTTTTCCCCTTTTTTTCTTACATTCTTCTTTGTCTAGCGCTCAAGCAGACGAATCACAAGAGTTCGTACTGGCGAAGATGCATTCGCTGGATTATGTCTCGGCAGTCGTTGAACACGCGTCGAATGTTCTCTGTGTCGACCGCGCAGGTAAAATGTGGGTAACAATAATGTTTTCCGTCTCCGGAAGCCGTACTTATACGCTGAAATTGGTTTCGAAAATGTTTTTCAATCATCATCAAATATATAAATGAAATACAGTGGAACCTCTCATAACGAGTTTAATTCCTTCCGGAGTTTTGCTCGTTATGTGGAACAACTTTTTATATAAATCAATGTGAAATAGAATAATGCGTTCCAGACCGAATCAAAAATCCTGAACACAATTTATGTTTGGCGTTTATTAAACAAGGAAATACATAAATATTGTTGTCAAATATGAGATTAATTATATTTTGTTAGTTATGTACCTAATTTATTTTTACTGTACAGTGTTTTGTCTTTACCGGGTTGTCAAAATTTGATAAAAATGTGAGACCGCATTATCATTGAAGTATTTCGTGGCGCATGACTACTGCCCTATTTAGGGTGATGCTCCTCAATATACAAAACAACAGTTTCCACTTTGCTTTCAGCATTTCTCTTGTTTCGCAATATTGTTCTTTGTAAATTAATCCCTCATACTAAAAATTGTCTTCTAATTCGAAAAGTCTGAACAGAATCTGAGATGGAAGTCATGATTTAGAAAAAAAGGAAAATCTGCCCCGATTTGGAGTTCGGAAGTCTTTTTCTCTACCAATCGGGGATTCCCCATATACATGTCGCTCATTATGCCAAAAATTGCTCGTTATGAGAGACAGTTTATTGCAATTTATGCTGTTCGTTATGCGAATTTCTAGCTATGAGAGGCTCCACTATAAATAAACAACCGAATGGTGACTCGTACGACTTTTACAAAATCACGCGTGAAGGAAGGCAACTCTTCTTGAATGCATAAAACTTTCGATTTTACGCCACTCTCATTACTACCTAATAAAAATTTTTCTTCAACTCATTAACTCAACCTTGAAGAGAAGAAGAAGAAGAAGACGAAGAAAAGTTTTCGAAAAACAAAAACTAGTCTCGTTTTTAAATGAATGGCCCAAAAAAAAACTTTTAACAGATGTCGGTCGTTACGTAACAAAAATTTTTCAAACTCATTATTCTTAACCACCTCCAAATGTGTCCTTCAAATAAAAAATGAAGCATGGAGAGTTTCTATAAAAATAGACAGGCTTTTGTCTTTAAAAACGAAAATCTCGCTACTTTTCCCCCGACTCCTCTCAATCGTTACTCACCAAAAATTCATCCCTAATAAAATATTTAGCTCTTATAACTTGAGAATCATCGCCGGGCTCTGGTACCGCATCTCCCGGCGTTTGATATCTAGAAAAATCTGCAAAATAATCTTCTAATTTCGATTTGCCAGCTTTTATTTTCTCCGCTAGCAAGTCTTGCTTGTTTAAAAATAAAATTATCGATATCGTTCTCAGCCACCTAAACAGAAATAAAAATCAAAAATTAAAAAATCGAATCTGGTTGACTCGGTGATCATTCCAACATTCATCCCGGTCCTCTTACCTACCTATTATTCCAAATACTTTTAAAGAGATCTAGACTTTCTCTTAGTCTATTTTGTGTGGGATCTTCCCTTAAAACCATGTTGTAGGATGAACAAGCCGTTACAAAAATAATGGCAGTTACGTCATTAAAACATTGAATCCATTTTCGTCTTTCGTCTCGTTGACCGCCGACATCGAACATGCTACGAGAGAATAAGTTGAAATCAAATTTTGAGTCTGGTGATGACTCTCAAGACGCAACGAATATTGGCTAGCAACTTACTGAAAATTGACTTTGTCCACCTGAAACCTTGTTTCGAAAATCCCAGAAGTTAAAACTCGACACCTGAGAATATCTTGTTCGGATGGTGTATAATTGGGTTGTTTCACGGTTTCTACCCTATCCAAAAAGCTGAAAAAGTACACCGCCAATTTAGAAATCTGACTACCCCCTACTACCACCATTAAAACTTTCAAATAAAAATTAAGTAAAACTTACTACTTCGCGCAGTCAATGAGCTGGTATTCGTTTGATCGTTCGAAGCACGTTTGAACACCTTTGTCCTTCCACAGGATTTCTGTGTGCTCGTAAAATTCCTGACAAAAAAAAAATTTCCAACAGATAATCCAGTTGAAATTCTTTCCAGTTAAAACATGCTCTAAATCCTTGGTACTCAAGCTTTTCCTTCCCGGGTCAAATTTTCATTTTAACCATTGCGACTGGGCCACACGATATACCAAAAAACGTATACAGCCCACCCTCAAGGCATCATCTGTATGTACATCTGTCAGTCTGTTTCTGTATATTGAATTGTAAAGAGAAATTGAGGTAAACAATGTTAGCAGTTTCTGAGCACAGGGCCCAACATTTTCGTACAGGCACTATACTCCAGAATTTAGACTTAACAGTGAGCAATCGACCTTTCACAAATTTCCACTAAATCGGTATCCACTGGGCCACTCAGTGGAGCTTGGTGGGCCGGAGTTTGAGTACCAAGGTTCTAAATGGTTTCAAAGGACTATATAAAATTACTTACAGGAGGATAGTCAAAATCATGTGAAGATGCTACATCCTGTATATAATCTACCCTGACTTGGTTTTCCGGATGTTCTAGAGGTATAGGAGGAGTTAGAGTACTCATTGCACCTGTAATAGTCTGAAATAAAAAAAATTTGAATCATTCAAATCATTTGTAAGTCAGTTACAATATCCCCATCCAAATCCTTATTTATTCTACAATACGATCCTCCAATTTTAACCGCGCCTACAAAATACAATAAGCAATATTGTTATTGGTAAAAACGCCTCCTATTAAACTCATCTTCGGGAAAAAAAATTTATCTAATTAATTATTAAAAAGACATGAACTCCTTTGAAGTTGTCTGAATAAAATTCAAACCCGAGCTCAAGAATTTTCCAGTTCAGTAAGCAATTAACTTTTTAAGATGAAATAAAACTTTTTTTTGAGTATCTCCTGGCTGATTTAAGCCTTTTTTGTGGGTACTTTTTCGGGGTGGTTTGAGAATATTTCAACCCAAAAAGGTCGCGGGAGAAAAAATAACAGATGGAAAGAGGAAAAACAAGAACAACAACAGGCTGTTGTGCGATCAATGTGCTTCGATACAAAGACAATTTTTATTTCTTTTCATATAGCTTTGTTTGTTACGTTATAAATTTAGACTAAGACATTGACAAACACGGAACTTATTAGAGTTCCGGTCTAAGAAACCAGTTTAAATTATCATTCGAAATAGTACCGACATAACTTTAAATTGGTGTCTTAGGAGCAACCTACGAGTAGTAGCAACCTCGTGACTGCAGTCGTCTTGTTGATTTTTGTTTACTATCCCCATACCTAGCTCCTGGATCAACTACAAGAATTAGGCCGAGAGGGTTAACACCCTAAGGAGAGTCTACTGCTAAGTGATTAAATTATTTATTAGAGTAGATATAGACATACATAACAATTTATAAGAAATGGGTCTGGTCATCAACAAGCCGAACCAAAAAGTTTTAGAATACCTCCAAGTTCTGTATGGACGGGAAAAACTTTGGGCAAAATACCATTCAAGTCCAAACAAATGGCAACAGAATCGCTTGGGAACATCAGAAAAAGTTACACATTAGGGACATCATGGAGAAAAGACGAACCCAAAGTGTTTTGGACAGATTTTTAATAAAAGTGGCTGACCCTAATGAAAAGCGACGGAAGGTAAATAAGCAAAAAGTCTAGAATGGAATTCTTCTTCCACAGAATAAAATTTTTGCTTTTACATTCCAGTTTTAAGGAGTTTGAATTGATTGAATGGATTTGATTTTGATTCAATGATATAAATATACAATATAATAACAATAAAAATCATCATCACTTTTTTAGTGTTCAAACAATAATCTATTTTACAACCCCATTAGTATGCTCCACCTTAAAGTTATAGTCATGAATTAGAACCCTCCCCAAATCCTGTTATATCCAAGAGTAAAGAACAGGATGAAGACCCAAATAAATAAAATACTACACCACATCAGCAGCAGTTTCTTTTCACAAGAAAACAGACTAATTATTTTGCATTACTTCTTACAAGAAAGGCTGTTTTGGTGTACATCCAATTTGGTATAAGTCCAAACATCACGAAATGATTAAGCTCTTATACCGAACTGATAAAAATTAAACCAAACCCAAAGCTAAAAAGGTTGAAACTTACCAATATTGCATCTCTTATATTTTTCTTAATATCTTCTATTTTTTGTCGCTTTTCTCTGCAAAAATAAATGAAAGAAATTAATATTGACAAGGATGATATATTTGCTTTAACGAATATATTCACAGGCCAATGCAACAAGTCGTAACAAATTTCAAAATAAATTATTTAAATAGATAAAATGGTGGATAAAACAATTTTAAAAATACAAAATACATGAATCAAAAAATTTTTACTTACTCTTTACTAAAGCCATCAGGAACATGAAGAATTCTCATTTGTTTAACAATAGTACTTTTTCCTGACTCTCCAGCCCCTAAAAATAATTTTTTCAATCTAAGAGTTGTGCACATCAATTTGAAACTTTTTTTAAATCCACAAGACAAATATAAATTTAAATGAATCAGTGTAAATCCTATTTTAATTAACTTTTTCAGTATAATAACAATCACAGACATTTGAATAGCAGACAGATTTTGATATGGGGCCCCCAAACATAACTGACTATATTCTGGATTATGAATGTTACTAATTGATACTTTGATGATACTTGTAACATAACATTTTTGAGTTTTTGACATGGCTGAACCAATATGAGATTTTTTAACTATGAATGTAAACAGATTAACTCTCAGTCATCCTGCAAAACAACTTGTACAAAACTTTGAACAAGAAACTTAACAAAACTCAACCGACTAATTTCTCGAAATAGTACGTTGTCAAATATCTAAATTTACTCTCCGCATAACTCAGCTATATCCACACTACAAAATAAACCTCCCGTTAATAATTAATTCCGTCATGAGTGGATTTAACCAAAATTTAAATTAAAAAAACCGAAGAGGTGCAGAAATTTTAAAGCGACTTGAAGACATTGATTCAAACATCTTCACAAAACTTCAATAAGATAAAAAATAAGATAAAACATGTGTATACCTTCACATACTCGTAAAACTGCAATTTGTTCACAAAATAGTGATTAAAAAAAACCTTTTTATAAGAATTCGGTGAGAATAAACACAACCCAAAATGGCGGCCACAACCCAAAAATTGACATTTAAATAAGCATAAAAGGATTACCTAATAGTAATAGTCTATGTGTCGCTCTATACACTTGTTTATCCTTATTTATTTGCCGCTCTATCTCTTTACTTCTCTCTTTTCCTTTCTTATATTCGTCCGCATCTTGCTTAGCATTAGCACTGCCAAAACAACCCATTGCATTGGAAAAAGAGAGGTACCAAAATACACCACAGTAGGCCTATTACACTCGGCCCTATATTTATCAATATTTTAAACAATAAAAATACTACTAAAACACATTTTTAAGCTTTTAGCTGCCGAAGAGCGTTAGATTTTGCTTTTTATCCATTTATTAGTTAATAATTTAAGTTTATATATACATTAAAATTCACAATTAACTGTTTCACTTTTTTTCGAGAGAAAATAGTTGCACTGTACTTTCTGGGTGGGAGACCTACAGAATTCTGGGTAATTCCGGACCCCGTGACTAGCGCTATCCCCGGTTACTTATTTTAATTTATTTCAAACATTTATTTTAAACATTTTCCCGTTTCGGATTGACAAAAACCGGATAGAATTCACTTCGTCTATGATTAAATCCTCGAAAACGTTCCTTATTTAAGTGACAAAGCCGTTATTTGATTAATTAAATAAATATTATCCGATTCGACTTTCATCAACGGAGAAACACCGAACTTTGATAAAGAAACGCGTTCGAAAAGTAGACGGAGAAAAGGGGGGGTAAAACGTGGAACTAACGAAATTATAGTCTGCTAACTTGTGCGCACGGACGCTATGTTTTTTTCTTTTATTTTTATTTAAAACTATCTTTTAATTTATTATTATTGAAGCGATGGGCACTAATTACGAGAAGTTTTTACAAATACTTAAAAAGTGGCCCGTTGATACAACTAGACCGAACCGAGATTTTGGATGTTATCTCCGTGAACTGTTGAAAAAATCAAAAAAGCATGAAGAAATCTTCCCGGGTACTGTGGTAAGATCAATAGGGCTTAAAACAATTTTTCTTTGAAATAGTCATAAATTTCACTGCCAGTTTTTCAAATGTCTTTGTGTGAGCTACAAAATTACACGACGTCCTAATTATTTGTTTAAATATAGCTTCCAAACAGCCGATGAGGTCCTAATTTTCGACATACCGGTCTTTTATATAGGTCTTAGTCTCAATGTCCCATTCCTTCATCACTTCATTCAAACCTTCAAAGTTTTTTTTTTTAGGAAGAAAATACAGCCAAGATGGATGCATTGTTGAGATTAGCAGATGACAGATACTTGAAGACACACACTCACAATAAAACAGCAGGTGTCACTGGCTTAGACCTTCAAACTCTGCACAGGGCTCTTAGTGATGAAATAATTAAGAGAAAATAAAATAATAGGTTATGAATATTAAAAGTTCAAACTATGATTGTCAGGAATTATCTCAAGTAAAGTGACTGAATCTTTTGAAAAACATATCCCAAATGATAACAAAATGGAGGATTCAGTTGAGCACATGGACTTATTGAAGTCATCCTAGTCATTATCATAGTACTGGCAAGTGATTTTACGATTGATGGATGTGTGATAGATGTCACTTAGAAACTACATGAAACAGTAAAATGACATCATCAAGTCAGATGTTCAGAGAAGAGTTTGTGTAGACTTAACATAAATTACAGTTAGATTTGTATTATTACTGAAATCAGTGATGTTTATACTAATTGATGTAGTAATGTGAGTGAAAACTGATTAGATAAACATTGAGAATTATGTAAAAATATATTATATAAATTGTGTAGTTGCATAAATGTAGTAAAATAAAATAAATAAATAAATATAAAACCTTCAAGTTTTGTTTTATTTCTATTTCTAATTTATTTTCTCTATGACATGATTTCCTATCATCTTAATACAGAGCTCATGGAACAAATCCCTTTTCCTTAATGACAAAACAGATTTAGTGAGGAAAGTTTATTTTAAAATATTAAGTATGTTTAAATAATTTGAATGGCATTTAAATCCCAAAACAGGTTCACAAATCAGAAATAAAAGTCCTGAAGCCCATTTGCAATTTATTTTTTGGTACCTGATTGAGGTCAGTGATTAATACATAATCAAATGAGAAAACAAAAATGGCGGGAAGAGTAGAGTAGCAGCAATTTCTGAGTGAAATTTCTCATTGTCTTGATTTAGTTAAGATAAGTTCTCATAATCAGTTCTTAAAGAAACCGTCGCCATTTTGTGTTTTCATAATGGAGGGATCCGTTTGAAGCGGCGCGTTTTTTGGTAGAAGCGCCATCTTGGAAACCTTTCCAGAGAACGACAAAAATGCCGTAGAAACAATACGCTCATGTTGGAAACTTCAGGAAAACTGTTTTTTGGTATTATTTGCCAATTCTTTCAACCAACGACGAAAATGAATAATCGAATCCTAGAAAACACGCAAAATCCGAAAGGGCTACCTTAAAAAGAACCAGATGGTTGCACTTTCATAACTGAGCTTGCGCCCAACTTAAATTGAGCATAGGTTCGGAATAAAATGAAAGCTTCCTCCGGTACGAATTCCAGTTCCAACATCTCATTTTAATTTTCGCCGAGTCAGTGTTGGCCCGGCTTAATTTTTTCCCGACTAACCGTAAAGGAAAATTTCAGTCGCGAATTAATAATTTTTTACTTTATTCCTACATGCGCGATCCCTATATATGAATTGATGAGGCACTCCCGAGGGAGAATTTTCGTTTGCGCTTGAGCTTTTGCCCACTAATAAGCCTGAGGACAAAGAAGTAAGTTAGTATGAACGGACCGGTCGGGACGCAAGGGATGTTTTGGACACCCTTTATATACACTGAACTGTTATAGGCTACGTGAAGTCAAGTCCAGTCGTATTTTCAGTCTAGCTCCATTGCGTCGTGTAGAACTGTGCAAGTTATAGTACCGAGCCGATAATATATATGTATTTTTGCCGTGCGTGGTTTTTTCTTTTCCGGGCCATAACTATGAAGAAACTCGGAGTGAAATAAATTTTTTTGGTTATCAGGACCGCCCGAGGTCCGGTCCGTGGAAGCGGTTCCTTATTTCTGCCTCATACACAGCTCTAAACGTGCTTCGGAACAATAACAGGTACTACAATCATTCCTTTGTTATAACCTATCCCTCGATATTTATTTATAAAATAATTACGGGGAAACCAAAATGATCAGTCGGATAAGGGTCTCATTACAATAAAATAAACATCTGTCACATGCAGATGCACTGGATCAATAAAAACAAAAATTTTTTAATTGTCAAAAAACTTGATAAGGATTTTGAATGTAGGTCAACAACCGAGAAGTAATAAAGGAGTGAATTCTGCCCTCTGGTCAGGAGAATGAGGGAACCCCTATTCCCTCGACTATTTAGGGAAAATCCACGGTAGTAGTCTCCTTTCACTACAAAAAAGTCCCTTTCCTTTATTTGTAGGACAATTCTCAATGAGAAATCCAATAACAAACGCGTATTCTTAATAATCGTAATTCCGTTTCACGAGCTTCGTTTTACGCGAAACAATTCCCCCCTTAAAATGGCGATGTACTTCAAAAGTTATGATCGAAACACAAAAAAAAGGGCCGTAGCTTCAAGAAAATTTTTTTAGTTTTGAGTAGTCGCTTCCTTCGCTCGTAGAAATTCTTTCAACTCAAAGACTCCCTTCTTTATCTATGGAGGTAGGTGAATTCGGCGAGGAATTCTTTGTTATCAGTGCAAAACAGGCATCGCTTAATCGACAACCTTGAATTCAACCGATAATTATTAACGGAAGCAGAAGGGATTGTTTTGAGCTTGAAACTCGTGAGAAAACTTAAATACTAAAAATTTACCTACAGTACATAAAACCGCAACATGCTATTTCTGCTACTACATCCGTCATATATCTGCAACATACAAAATTATTTAGTTGTAGTTATGACAACAGCAAATAATTTATTACTCAAATTAAGGTTCGGAAAACTTTTTTGAGTGATTCCCCAAATAAAAAAATATTTTAAAGTACCATACAGTTTGTATTATACTATATACCATAAACAGGGGGTTTTGGTTTATAGTATCAGAATGTTAAATGCAACTAGAACTATACTTGGTTAGTTGGCGATAAGGAGAAGAAATTTTTTAAATATTGTGCATGCTGGGCCGTAGAAAAACTTTATGCCACAGGTTGTCAACCCCTGCTCTAGCACAACGCATGAATGCATTTTAGAAAAAAAATATTCCCCAACATAAAAGCTTAAATCACCGAAGAAATATTCTGTTTGACTCTGGATCAATAGTTACACTGTTATTAACCCAGCCTAACAACACTAACCAATTGTTGATTCTTGAAACTTTCTTCTTATCAAGTCATAAATACAACACACGGAAGTGAACACTCAATTTATTTACGTACAACTAATTTTTAGAGAATTATATTGGCGGACCGAACAAAAACTTCCAACGGGCCGGAGTTTGCCAACCCCTGTAGTCTACAAACACGTGTACCTATTTCAGTTAAGGTTTTCGCCAATCAGATAACCCGAAGAAATACTCTAGATTTGAATCGATGGCTATTCTGCTATTAACTCAATCCTACAATACATACCAAATAACCGTTCATTTCATAAATAATGCACACAATTTGAAGAAATTAATTATAAAACGACTGCACATGATGATGAAGTCATTTCGTAGGTAGAGCAAATTGTTAGAAAGGATAATAAAACTCTAAACGAAGACTTTAAAGCTTCCGACGGGCCGCAGGTTGTCAACCCTGATTCAAATTAAGTAGTAACCAAACCACAAGCCCTGTCTGGTGTGTTGTGCATTGTGTGAAAATACGACTTTTTGAATTTAGTACTTTCAAGTATTAATCAAGATGAGTAGACGTCTCAAACTTTTCAGTTTTAAGTCCCAAGTGACTTGTCCATCGGGCCCCCAAGAGCCAAGATGCAAATTAGCTGATTAGAATTTGAAATCACTTCTTACGATTTCCAATAGTAAACTCGATCGTAACCACAATAATCAGTAAAAAGTTACGTAAATCTCTGTTGACATTTTTAACAGTTATTCTCACTCAACCTTTTGTTCTTCTTTAACCTCGCTTTCTGTGATTTTGTAGGGTGAATCTTATTAATTACAAATAAGATGTCGGATTTCGTTATGTCGGTTGTTGTGTTTCTGGTTTTGTTTTGGAACTCGGATTTTAGTCTGAAGACCGTTGCGAAAAATTACCGAAATGTAATGAACCAGATTAGTAAGCTAGCAGACAGTTGGATAGTCAACCAAAGCTATACTACATAAAATACAAGGTACCGTTTGACAAAGAATATATATAGGAAGCGGTCACTAGCAAGAAACGCCAAGATACAGTAGTACACCGAGGAGGAAAAGTCTGGTGAGAGATTAGAAAGCAAAGAACAAAAATACAGCGAAAAATCCTGAGCCTAGTTAAACAAAATAACGGAAATCGGAACGAACTATACGAACATATACCAAACGGACACCTTCCACGGACACCTGGCGAGAATGGATTGAGGAACACCGACCAGCCAGGTTTTAAAACAAACCCGGCTTCGTAAAAACTAAAACCAGAGAGAAGCAGGGGTCACAGCAGAGGTCATACAAAGTTGAGACACCCACAAGAAAAAAGTAGAAAACACGAGTTACCAGAACAAACCACAGCTGAAAACAACCGAAGAGAGAAAGACAGACAGGAAATGGTTGAAAGTAACGTTGTTCAAAGATGGTTTGATCTAGGACACAGAAATACAACAAAATTTAAGTAGAATAGAATAGAAGTAACATTTAGAATGGAGTAGAATAAAAATAAAACTCAAAACAACGACAAAATTAATAATCTTTACTAAATAACAGATAATTTTGAATAATCTCAGATAAATTTTTAATTATACTTATAAATAAATAAACATACTCATTAAGCTCACGGTCTGTCAGCAATCAAACCGGAAACGCGATTTCTGAATAGTGTTAACCTTCAAAGGATACTCGTGAAAGATTTCATGATATCTCATGTTTGGTTAGAAGTTAACAGTGGTTGCAATAAAGCAACTTCCGTTGTCGTCAAAACAAAGAATTTCATTTCTTGACAAAAAAAATTTTTTGTACTTCAGGAAAAGTATAGTTGGGGCCAAATCCAAACCTAAATCACCAGGGGAACCAACTAATTAGTATGAAATAGCTGACATCTTAAAGACATTAGAAGGTCGTCTGTTTACGACTTCACACGAAAGTCTGAGTTTGAGTTAAAAATATCGTAGACAGAACCGGTGAGACCGACCGGAAACTCAAAATTTCTCAAAGGTATCCGTGTTTCGGAGATCGATCACCTTTGGAAGTTGAAAACTATCAAGAGACCATCCCATATCGACCGAGATCAGAAATCAAGAAAAGGTGACCTAACACAAAAGGGAAAGATTCACGCCTTCACCTAGTCACAAATTGACGAAAAACACGGTCAAACTGAATAAATTAAACCCGGATCGGCTCTCCATCCACCCTGTTTTCCAGACATAGCCTCCAGCGACAGCGGCTTTTTACACACTTTAAAAACATGTTCCACAGTAAGAAATTTGACTAACGCGAAGAAGTGAAAACTTGTTACGCTAAAACCACTGTTAACTTCTGACCGAACGTCAGATTGTCATGAAATTTTGACAAGTAGCCTTTAAAGGTTAGTTCCGTCCAGAAAACCACTTGGGTCTGTCAACAGTCAGACCGGAAACGCGTCAAAATTAAAACCCCATGAAACCATGTTACATTATTAAATGAACAGAATAATCTGTTGTTATTAATAAATTTACAGTCGACCCACAAACTCGAAATCTGTTACGTATACACATAAATTAATATGAAAATTGTTTACACGTTATTAACCGATATTATAAATACTTTCTTTCTACAAATTCTATTTATATTCTAAATAATAAACCGGACATGTAACAAATATGTTCAAGTACCTGAGAGAATGGGTGGGCATCAAAAATACAGAAAAAGATGCTCTGGTAGCAAGAACAAACTACAAGCGGCGTACCAAGAATATATACAAAAGCGATCACAAGCAGAATGCTCTGGTACTGGAAAGGAAATGTCTTGTAGAGCAACTACAAACCCAAGAATGGAAAATGCTGTCGGAGAAAATAATGAATATCGGAAACATCACAATAACGATCTGTACCAGGGGTGTCAAATTTAAAAGCTAACTTGGGCCAAATCAACAATGTTTAACTTTGAGTGGGCCGCAGAAAACAAATATTTTTACTTTATGAATAGAGTATATTATTATTAGTATAAAGATATATATTAATTGTAAAAAACATGTAAAGTTAATCAAGTGTTTAAAATGATCCGTATTTTTGTTTTCATTTCGGCCTTCTAGAACCACAACAGCCGCTTACTTGCCTCTTCTGCCTTCCTCTTTGCCCAATATTCTTTCATTTTTCTGCTGTGTTCTTCTTTTTTCTCTGTGGTCCACTTTGCTCCTGTTTTTCTTGTTCTTTGAACTGGTGTTTACTTCCTTTCTTCTTTACCCCTTCCCTATTTTTAAGGTTGTCTTCTGTCAGGTTTATTTCTTTTGTGCCTTTTCAACCTGTTTAAACGAGTCCCCCTTTTGTAAAATGATCTCTATAGTTTATAGATAAACTATATTATAATTTTATATGCTGGTTCCGTTTCTAATTCATGTCTATTTTTATATTTACTTCGAGTCGGATAATTTGACTGGTCCGCCTGATCTATTACAGGTGTGCGCTTACTAGGGGTTGCCAAATTTTTCTAAATTTCGAATTTATCGTCGAACATGGATGAGATAATAGGAAACTTACAGCCTCATACATCTCATTAAAGGGTAATTCGACTGATTTTTATGTTGTATAAAAAGTATATTCTTAAAATTATTATGTGTCAGATTTGACGAAATGAAACAACTGCGAGAACTATGCATCGTATTTTTGAACATCTACCTCAAGGAGTCGCCAAAATTTTTCTCTCTACTGAAGGGGTTGGAAAATGTTTTGCGCACCACTGATCTATATGAACAAAACTGACCTATGATAACCGATGTATCCGAAAGGGAAGAATTGCCTTTTACGGGCACCCGGCGAGACTGAACTTAGAAAGACTGACCAACCATGCCGTCAAACACTTTCTCAACACAAAAACTGGCATGGTTCGTGGAAACGGAGAAAGACCAGAGAGAGCAGAGGTCACAACAGGTCATACAAAGATGAGATACCCTAAAGAAGAAAGTAGAAAACACGAGTTTCCGGTAGAGGGCAAGATAGAACAAAGCGGAAAAAAGGGAAAAACAGGAAAGGGTTGGAAACTAACACGGTAAACGTGGCCTGATGGAATGAAAGAAAGAAAACTGTGCACAGCAAACAATATAATCCAACAACACACAACACTAATACTCGTTACTTAATTGAAATCGGGGAAAATCAAAAAGTTTTTAGCAACTTAATTGAAAGGGGAAGGAAAAAAGGCCCAAGAAATTAATAATCGAGGTCGAATCAATTAAGTTAATACCTATTCAAAGCTAAATATATGAAACTTACAAGAAGTTTTGTTATAACAGTCTATTTCATTTAAGGATAATCATAAACATTCTCAAAATTCAACTTTCCTCCGTGGAGATAAAATTCAAGTGTATTCTCAAAGGCTCTATCCCAAACCCTCTCTTTCTCAGTTACCCCGCCAGCTCAAAATTAAAGAGAAACTTCTCAAAGTACATTGTAGTGGTTCACAAAACTTAAAACTACTTTTAATTACATGTTTGAACTATCGTTAAACAAAACCCTGATAACAATCACTCACTCTTCGATAAGAGCAGAACCCCTTTTCTCAATGGACAGCCTCTTTACGAACCCCCAAACTGATTTTATAATATTATTTTGAAGTCGAGTTGAAATAGCCGGAAGGCTTGTGGTTGAAGTGGTTGAAATCTAAAGTAACCATTAGCGGGATCAAAACTTAACAAACAAATAAATAAAACCCTCCGACCGATTAAACCCGACAAAATAATAATAATCGAAGCGTTATATTAATATATATATTATAAAAACGAACGAGAATGTTGTCGGAGTAACGATCATCTTGTTTATTTTCTCTTCTGCTTCATTTTCCCTTTTATCGAAAACTAGTGAGTCTCGAACCGTGAATGTGGTGAGTCGCCACATAATAATCGAGAATCAGTCCCAATTAAGAAGAAATAGAAACGGGAGCGGTGAATCAGATGGAAGAAACTGGAGAAACCGAGAGAGAGATGGATGGAGGAGATGAAGGCGGGGAAAAGCAAACAAACGTCTTCACGGAGAAAATTGCCTTTCCGAACATCCTCTTCCTTTTGTAACTTATCTGAAGAAGTTTTAATGAAGGCGTGCGAATTTAAACTTCCTTCCAGTTAATACTATAATAACGTCTTCTAGATAATAAAGAAGCTAATACGACGGAAATGTCTGCACTTGTTTCTTGATACTAAAACAAAAAACAAAAATACGTTACATTCGTCACGTTCCTGAAGATAGTAACTTCGGTGAAGATTACCATAATTAAGAGAGCCGATTCTATTTTTAAATCACAACTCCTCACTACAATTAATAATTAAAAATATATATCACCATATAATAGTAGTCGAATCATGTCTGAGTTAAAATCGAAACTCATCCCTTGCGTATAAAAGTATATATTGCTACATTGTTGTAGGGTTCCGCACGCCATTGTGATGTAGCCAAATTGTATGAGTTTATGGCTTACAATCTCCCACATTATTGCTGCACTTAAAAATATTGCGAAACGCTCCCAATGATACTATTCATTGGGCACTCGGAGTGAAATTGAGTAATAAAAAAGGTTTTAGACCTAAAACTTTACAACCCCGAAGAGCTACTCCTCCAAGCTACTTGTTGTCTCGTCCTCGCTGACAGCTGACAGTTAATTAGAGGATAAAATTAAAAATAAAATTATTTCAAAGGTAAAGGTTTTATGTTACCGTTAACTAAATCTCTTTACTGAGCTATTAAACTGTTTCCTATAAGTTTCTTTGTAGTATATTAAATTTATCTAACGCACTACAATGAAGGATTCACTATAAATATTAAACAAACCAAAAAAAATTTCGGTTTTGTATGTTACACGTAATAAATACGTTACGGTAAAAGTGATAAATCGGGTAAATATATATAATTTTTAGAGGTTAATCATAATCACCAACTAAGCTTGGTAAATGTGACAAATTATTGACTATTTATCACATTTACCGGCCACTTTATAAAATATCCAACTCGTAATATGAGCAAACTTTAATTAAATTCCACATTACAAGTTGGACATTTTATAAACAAGCCAGTAAATGTGATACATGTGATAAATATATGTTACGGTAAAAAGTGATAAATGTGACAAATAAATAATTTCCGACGATCGTTTATGATCACCAACTAATCTTGGTAGTGTCGGAACCAGGTTGTATCGTCAATGAATAATGAATAACGCTAATTCAAAACGTATATTTATATTGATATAAAATATTATTATAACTAGAATTTGGATTGCAGATAGAAAATATAAAGATGTGCACTATGCGGAGCCCCTGGATCATGAATTTGGTTTCAGTTGTCGGCTGCTTGCGCTACTATACACATTCCGAATGTGGAATGTGGCGAACGCCAGAGTAGAAATTGCAATTTACTATTTATCACATTCACCGGCTAGTTTATATAATCTCCAACTCGTAGTGAGGAATTTAATCAGAATTCGCTCAGATGCTTAGTTTCTATCACTTCTCTAACAAGAGATAAGCAATCCAAGCAGCTGAGTCCGCCGGTAGTAGTGAATGAACTTCCCAACACGAAGCGGCGAACACAAAGAAATGACAGGAGACAAGGATCTGATGGAATTTTGATTAAATTCCCGTTACGAGTTGGAGATTTTATAAACTAGCCGGTAAATGTGATAAATAGTCAGTAAATTGTCATTTCTACCAAGAGTAGTTGGTGATTATGAACAGTCGTCGGAAATTGAATGTATTCGTCAGATTTATCACTTTTACCGTAACATATATATTTATCACATTTACGTTTATTAGTTTATAAAATGTCAACTTTAATAAAGTTTGCTCATATTACGAGTTGGATATTTTATAAAATGGCCGGTAAATGTGATAAATATTCAATAATTCGTCACATTTACCAAGCTTAGTTGGAGATTATGAATAATCTCTAAAAATTATATATATTTACCAGATTTATCACTTTTACCGTAACGTATTTATTACATGTAACATACAAAACCGAAATTTTTGGTTTGTTTAATATTTATAGTGAATCCTTCATTATAGTGCGTTAGATAAATTTAATATACTGCAAAGAAACATACAGGAAACAGTTTAATAGCTCAGTAAAGAGTCTTAGTTAACGGTCCATAAAATCTTTACTTTGAAATCATTTTGCCTTTGCCGGTAAATGTGATAAATAGTCAATATTCTGTCACATTTACCAAATATAGTTGGTGATTATGAATAATGTATCACATGTATCACGTTTACTAACTTGTTTATAAAACGTCCAACATGTAATAGAAGTTTGTTCAAATTACGAATTGGATATTTTATAAAATGGCCGGTAAATGTGATAAATATTCAATAATTCATTTATATTTATGAAATAATTTCCAGAAATTATGTTTATTCAGCCGATTTATCACTTTTACCATAACATTTATGCGATATTACTTCCTGTATATTCTTTTTAGTTTAGAAATATATTTTACCATTGTCCTATTATTAATTGACTTCAACTAAATACTATCTTTTAACGAAAAACAGACATCTGGTGCAATAAGTCTACGAAATATTAATAAATCACCTTTATAAGTGTGCATTACTTATGAATTGAATCCTCACGGCAGCGGATCTTATAATTTATTCAGTTTCACTAAAGTGATTGATGACTCGGCATAACATTAATCAATCAAGTTAGTCGTTTTTAATATTAGTCTGTAGCTTTGATACGCAAAACTCAGTTTCACTATTAGATAATATCAAAAAACTACCAGAAAGTGTTACATAACCCGGATACAGTGAACAACTGTTTAGACACATACACAGCAAAAATGTTTTCAGTGAATGAACATGAATGAATAGGAAACGAGAGTTCTGAAAGGGAAGTTAGGGAAGAGAAAAACGCTTCCTATAAAAAAACTTTCAGGTCATTTTCAATTAAAACATAACTTTCACACTCCAGCTGACATTTTTCTGTTTTCCTCGAATGAAAATTTTTTTTGAAATTTATATCCCTGCGATCGGAGAACGAAACTTATATCATACAAACGACTGCTTTACAATCGGGAGAAAGTGTGGGAGGATGATGAGGAGGTTATGATAATCATGTCGTGAATTCTCTATCCTAGAACATCAAAGCTGATTTGTGAACGTGGTGAATGTTAAACATCCCCTGTCAGGAGGGATTTTATGTATTTTCGCTCAGTTACGATATCTTAAAACGTCCTCATATACTACCACTTAGGAAAATAAAAGCGCACGACACGTACACGTTCACACTGATAATGTGTACCAAGAGAATTGAAAGTATTTTCTCTGTTACTGGGGGTGTTCCTATCTCCGAGCCATACAATCCAATACTATTCACAATGCGATACAATAACTCAATCAAAACTATTTTATAAATAAAAATTTGGAAATCAATTTAGGACTAGATTCAGCTATACAACTTCGTGCATAAATGATGTTTGCTTTGATAAAGAACTCAATTCATCCGTAAAGTACAGTTTTATAAGAAGCTCACTTTATAAATGATGCACGGGTAACAAGAATCCGACTCACTGACTTATGAATAAATAAAACTTTTCGAAATCATCAAAAACCAAACGTAAACAATGCTTCAAAAGAAACCGATTCTGTATAAACACTAAATTTAAATCAATTTGACCACAGCAAAACTGAACTACCTCCCTCAAAAAACCAATTTCAATAGGAATTTATGACCCAAACCAAATTTAAAACGTTTCCTTCTGTATAACCTGTATAAATGGACTCAGTGTGCATTATTTATGAAACGATATTGTAAAGAAACTCTACGATGTTAATGAAATGAATTGATGCTATTATAATGAGCTAGTTCTGCCAAAATTGTGCATTAATTATGAAAATATAATGGAGTTCGTTATAAAACTATAAATAAATTTGGTTTATAAATATATAAATTAAAACGAGCCAGGTTGACTCATAATAAAACTCACGAGGCTTATTGAAATGGTTTTGAATGAGAGGATCAAGAAAAATTTTTTAAATCTAAATTTATTGAGATTAAATGAGTCAAACTGGCTCAGTTTGTAACATCAGCGACAAAATCGACATCCAGAGAGTCTTTAGCCCAAATGAGCTACGAGATATTGTATCAAGCTAACTTGTAGTGATCAGGAAATTTTTTAGTCTGTCAGAACCCATGTCTCCTTGGCCAGGGAACGAAAATCCAGGCGGGAAACAAAAGGCGGTGCAGTAATCGATGAAACCGCAGGTAATAAACTTGTCTAAAAACTATGACGGTTTTTGACATTTTGTTAATCCGGTTGAATATCCGACAGAATCTCAGCATTTTGAGTCTTTTCACGGATATTCGGGCTGTGGAACACAAAAACAAACATAACAACCGACAACAAAGCAAAGCACACCCTTACCACTTCACAACCCCATATCCTCACCCCCACGGTAAAAAGGAAAAAGAAAAACGCAAGCTCCAAATCCAATTTCACATGACGTTAAAACTAAAAATTTTTCTCTCTCTCTCTCTCCTTCTGTTTTCTGCGGGATAACAATTTCCTATTTTTGAGTTAAAAGTGAAAATATTCTAACACTGTCAGGTATACGTTAAAATCCTCAAAAATGAAATTTTTTTGTTCCTGTCAGCTTTTTGTAATTTTCGGAAGCATTTCAATTCCGAGACTACTAATTTTAGTACGAATATTAAATGAGCCAGAGTACACCGTTGGGTGGTTAGTTTTTGCTAAAAATCTCTTCTCAACCCTTTGCACTCCTATGTTACACTACAGGTGATAATACTAATCTACTCGTATATCAGATGTTGAGAGGAGACCCGATGGATAATCCACATTTTAGGGCTTTACTTCCGTTTTAATCAGACTTTTGGTTGGGAGTTTTGATAAAGAGAAGCCTGACACACACATGAGACCGACTTAACACGATTTAACTGAAATCGTGACAGACTTAACAATGAGCGATCGACCTTTCACAAATTTTCACTGGGCCAGTCAGTAGATCTTGGTGGACCGTAGTTTGAGTATCAAGACTTTAATTCACTTAGCTAAGAATAATTACAAGTTGACACCCGACAACTTTGAGAATAAATCGAGTGCAAAGGGTTAATAACTTTCAGGCATTTCGCTTGCTTAATCATCTGTAAGCATACGTTGTTTATCTTCCATTTTAGTTTACAGTCTCATAAAGGATCTCACATAAAGGATCCATTTTAAAAATAATGCACACGCCAAAAAAGAATCCATTTCAAAAATAATGCACACTTCAATGAAGGATCATTTCAAAAATAATGCACACTTCAATGAAGAATCATTTCAAAATAATGCACACTTCTATGAGGACTCATTTCAAAAATAATGCACACGTCAATGAAGAATTCATTTCAAAAATAATGCACACTTCAATGAAGGATCATTTCAAAAATAATGCACACGGCAATGAAGAATCCATTTCAAAAAATAAACATTTCAAAAATAATGCAATGAAGGATCATTTCAAAAATAATGCACACTTCAATGAAGGACTCATTTCAATAATAATGCACACGCCAATGAAGGATCTATTTCAAAAATAATGCACACGTCAATGAAGGATCTTTCATAATGATACAAAATGCACACTGAAGGACTATTTCAAAAATAATGCACGTCAATGAAGGACTCATTTCAAAAATAATGCACACTTCAATGGAGGATTCATTTCAAAAGGATGGGCGGGAGGCCTGTGGTGTCGTGGTTAAAGTGCATGACTGTGAAGTTATAGTCATGGGTTCGAATCTTCCTCCCGTATCCTGTTATACCCAAGGGCGAATACGGGATTAAAACTTTATAATATAATAATATACTACAAATATATAATAATATACCTTCATAAGGAATGAGAAATTTTCTCACATAACAATTTTCGAAAGTATTTCCTTCCTAAAAAAAATTTATTTATATCCAAACTCATATTATAATATATAAAATAAATTTTAGCGAAAAGTGCTTAACACTTATGAAACGAATTCTTCAAACGGCTTAGTTAATAAGTATAAATAAACAACAAAAATACATTAATTATAACATAGATTTTGAGTAAAACTTTGCAATGAATCTTATATGAAAGCGTGTATAACTTATAAAATGGATTTTCAAACCCGTTAGAAACGGTTCGTTTAATAAATAATGCACAGTTTTGTCAAGAACCCATTTCATTTCTAATATCATTTATGCTTTTATACATATAAAAAATGAACACTTGAATGAAGAACTTATTTCATAAATAATTCACTTCTGGGAAGCACTCAACTCAACAACAGATTCCTGAAATATTTTTTAAAAATGTTATTCGTAACGTATGCATTGGTTATATAATAAATTCTCCATTCACACGTGCATTATTTTTGAAAAAAAGGGTGTTTGAGGGTAAGGAAAAAGAGTTTCAGAAATTTTTTTCCTAAAGCACGGAAAAATCATGAAAACCGTTTCTGCACTTTCCTATTGATTCGATAAGAACAAAACGATGGAGACCCACCTGCCCACCACCCAGATGGGTGAAGTTGGATTGAAAGGAAAATCAAAGCTGTCGTTAAATTTATCCGATTCCCCGACTACAGAGTTGAAACAAATGAATTTTCCTCGGACGAAACGAACCCTTAACAGTCCCTCTTTTGAAATCCGAATCCCAAATCGCTCAAAGCGCTGACTCAAGTAACGAAGTTATTTAGCGCCCTTTTTTTCTCTTGTGGGCGTTCGTGTGGCGAATTTAAAAGGAATTTCTTTTTGGGACGCTCTAAACGGGATATAAATAATGACTTTCGTGTTGGAAATTTCCCGATTTTTGGTTTTCCTTTTTTTAATAAAAAATTTCACCCCCTCCACCCATAAAAAATATTTTGCGTTCGGAACTGGTCACAAGTAAATCATAAGTATTTGGCCAAAAACTGTCTTTGTTCTCTTTTCCCCAGTTCCATTCTGTCCTTATTTTATTTTTCTAAAAACTCTGAAGTATTTTTAGAGATTCTAATTTCGTTTCGACTAAAGATAAATGAATTCATTTTTGAGTTTGAACGATCGATAACGGGGTGAGCTAAAACCCGACTTGACGCGCTTAACAAAACCGTGTACACATTCATGAAGAATCCATTTTACAAATAATTTTTATTTATTTCAATTGAGCATTAATTTTTATAAATAATGCACAATCGGGTAAAATTCAGCTCATTTCGTAAAAAAAACACTGCCTTCTAATAGAACTTCAAACGACAAGAAGTTATTCACCCTTCCATTAAGAACTCATTTTCATAATTAATGTGCACTTCTTTTTCAAACCCCACGTACGCTCAGTAAATTGTCCCGGATGTACACTTCCAGCAAGATTTCTAGATATAAAATCAGCATCCGTAAATTTAGTGCTGAGCACAGGTCACGCGACATTTTAAGCCATGGTGATGTTCCTTTTGACGATTCGAAGAGCTTTTTGATGGACTGAGTTCTTCATCAATTGTGTTATTAACGAGGGATTTGGTGTAATCATTATAAAATGAAGAATTTAAGGAAAATTTATTATGCAGGCAGTTACGGGCATTTTAATGCTATTGCTGATGCGTTCATTGATTGTGGGATGAATACGGGGTGTGGTGGTCAATTTCATTGCTACAACCCTTTGTAATTTCATACAAACATGGTTTCATTAGGCTTGTAATAGGTTCACTATATACAACTAGTTTTGGGCCTGGATAAGGTTTTGACCCTGTGGATTAAGATTTTGAGGACTCCAATTTTTGGTTTGTTTTTGCATTGAGGTATGGTTGGTTTCAGGTAGATCGAGGTTACCTTTCATAAGGTTTTGTGACAAACATTGTTGTCAAGTATAAAATGAAATTTAGTCTTTGCGAAGTATAAGCCAGAAACAATACAATGAAACTGTAAAGCGTAGGGCGCATACGTTCCACGCATCCTAAACTGAAAGTCTTCAAAAAATGATCTGACAAGAAACGCCATGATAATGCTGACTTTCTTAAAGAACTTTTGCATAAATATTGCACCACTGATTCTAACTGTTACGAAAATTCAGCTCAACAAATAATTAAACTTAAGTCCTTACTAAACAAACCTCCTGACCCACGTCATTCACTGGATGTTCGTTTCGCATGTGGAATTCCGTTAGAAATTCTTAAAACCTTCAGAACAGATCTCACCTCATATTTTTCGAAAATATCTTTAATAATATAAAAACCTTTTCGCCCGTGTTTTACACAGAGTGGCACCGACAACTTTTAAATGAAAAGCATAACGATGTTAGCTTGTATTAAATATATTTAAGTGCACTAATTAAAATTTAACGGTTGCTGTTAATAAATATCATTAGGAACTTTTAAAGTAAATTCACTGTTGTCATATTCAATCGACCTACAGGGCACAACAAAACTTTAAATGTCGGGTGACCTGTGCTAACACTAAATTTTCAGTCTTTCATTAAATACGTAAATTGAATAAAACGTTAATATTGAAAGCATAACATCAAACATAGGAAGCACTGTGCACTATTTATGAAATGGCTTAATAACAAAACAGCGTCAACAATCTCACTCAAACTTCAAATCCACAATTTTCTACAGAACACTTACCAACTTCCATTTTTTCTTCTGTTTCAGAAAAGCAAAATCGAAAGTGAAGTTATTCCGGGGAAAAGTGTTGTGACAATGATTCCGAATCGGCTAAATGAGGACCAAAGAATAATGCTCATCAATAGGTTAATCAAATATTATACTTAAGGTGCCATTTGTTAAACCTAATTGGACTCACAGGCTCACGATATGACATAAACACGGAGGGCCTGAAGAGTGCATTGGCGCGCCTGCGCTCTCGGAGTGCAAGTCCCGCCTCTCCAACTTCGCATCATCGCATCATCATCATCATCATCATCATCAACAACAACAACAAACACAACAACAACAGACACACAAACACAACAACAACAACAACAACAGCAGCAACCACAACAACAGCAAAACAACAAGAGCCAAAGGTAAGTACCAAAAAACTTTTCCACGTTTTCACTTATTGCATTGTCTTCTCCCTCGCTTCATTTCTGAATAATTTAAGATAAACATTCGCACAAAAAAAGTTTTAGAATAAAAACTTTCTCAAGATTTTAATTTTTTATTTGGAAACTTTTTAAAACGACAGCGTGCACTTTGAGCTGGCCTTTAGAACTAAATCCAAGGATATCCTCTCGTAAGTTGATGGATATTTAAGCAGAAAATTATTGTCATTTCCTAAGTGTTACACATCGTATAAGACTTTTCTAACAGAATCCGAAGATGACGTTCAAGCTTTCTTAACTTAAAACAGAAACTCAGAGGAAGGGGAGGCGAGAGAAGAAAATAAAACTTTTTCGAAAGTTTACAAATTAAGTTCGGTATTTGGCATGTGATCCTCAGACCTTCTATTTGACAAAACTTATTGAACACATTTCCAATCGCTAAATTATCGATTTATTGATCATGTTTCGAGCTAAACAACTAGAGAGGATTGAGTATATAAATCGATTTTATTTAGATTTTGTTGCGATTTGCTGATTTTATGGGTTTTTGACCTCTTTTTAGAAATAATAAAAAATCTGGGGAAAAGAGATGACTAGTGAAATGTAATTACTGTATATGTTGTTTGTATTTGATGTCTGATGATATATTGCCGGTGACAGCTTATTTCACAATGAGAAACTGGATGAAATAAAAATCCGGTGAAAACGACCTCGTAAACACTTTCCACATCCTGTTGTGTCATTGCTGAGTATATGACTGTTCAAAAACTCTTCAGTATATTCGCCATTATTAATATCCTGAAACAATTAACATAAATAATATATCTGCGAACTATTACGGGCTAAGGGGGTATACACATAAAGCTGAACCTTGATTTATGCGTATTGATTTTAAAGTTAAGTGTTGTATAAAATTGAGAACATATTCGAATACAATAAATTGAAATTAGAAAGAGATAAATTAAATTAAATTAATATTATTATAATATATAATATTCTCTTATTTCACCGGAAGGTTAAAATTAAATTTTCTACACGAAGAATTACAAAAATTGCGCGGTCGTTCGGGTAGCCGTTCGAGTTTCTTCGCCAATTTGCTTGTACTGAATTAACTGACTGCCAGTTGATCGCGTGGTATATTTATATGTTTCGAGTATATGTATTTATAAGTATTACCTTAATTCCTACAAGTCTCATCGGGTCTTCATGCAAGTTTCTGCATGTCTTGTGACTTGTTTGTTACAAGTCTAAGTGTTGTGTCTTCATCGCAACAATTTTCATAAATAATGCACACTCCCGAAAGAATTTATTTCCCTCTCAGCAAATAACTCATAAAGTGATTTATATAAATTATATATAATATTAAGAATAATTTACTGCATAACACATTTAAAAATTTCTAAACTTTGACACATGGTTTCTTTTTGACACAATCAATTTCCAAAATGTTCCATAGCATTATGAATCACTAATTTCATAAATAATGCACACTAGTTACCGTTTACCAACAGATTTCCCCTCGACAATAAACGCAATTGCTTAGAAATATTAGAAAAAATACAAACTTTTACTTTCCTTCTCAACTTTTTACAAAACTTTGCTCGACTTCTTACAAACTTAACTTTGATTTTCTGTTACGAAAAAAAAGAAAATTCCTTTTCAAATTTCCTAAAATACAGTCAACGAGACAAATTTCCCTTTCTTTCGTATTTTCTCTTTTTCTACTAAGAATTTCTTTTTAACGCTTTTTTTCCCTCGCTCTTATCTTCATAATTCATTTAAATATTACCCTCGTATCTGCTCTTCTCCTCTCTTTCCTCCTCTCCTCCTCCCTCCGAAAATGTTAAGTTTAATTCTCTCTTTTTACGTCATAAATTATCTTCGTCTCCATTTTTCTTAAATTCGTTACAGCCAAAGTGTAGAAATTCATGAATATACACAAATTTTAAATGTTTGGTTTTCTCATTTCCTTACTTATATTAACTTGATGTCTTTAGATATTATACAATAAAGAAGTAACATAATTTCCTTAACTGATTGTTACAACTAATTTACTGAGTGTTTGATTCTGCTAGCTTGATAATTTAGACATCAAAGTATAATAAAATAAAATTCTGACAACTTAAAAATTTGCTGTTGTTCTAGCACAGAGGTCGGCAATGTGCGGCTTTTTAATCCTTGACTATGGCTCTTCCACGAAATGTTTAGTGTAGGCCCGGAGTATTCTTTATAACCTAAATATTATATTTATATAAGTATGATATTAAGTTTTATTTAACATACTGCTAGCAGTGGCGTACCTAGAACTTTTGCCGGCCGGGGCGATCTCCAGTTTGCCGCCTTTTCTATTATAAGTCAATCAAATAGTGGTTTTTAAAAATTAATAGACATAAATAAATTATTAAGTTATTTAATCAATATTAATTAATACACAGAGTAAATTTTAAAAATGCTGTAAAATACATAAGTAAATATAAAAAATGCCGCCCCAAGGTAAGTGCCGCCCGGTGCGGACCGCAACCACCGCCCCCCAGGTACGCCACTGCTGCTAGCTAAACTAACATATACAGTATTTAGCAAAAGCAAGTTCAAGAGTGTACTTTTAACCCTAATTATTCTGTTAAAAATGTTTATACTAAAGCTTAATGAAATGACTTTTAAATACTTTATGAAAGTATATACAGTAGAACCTCTCATAGCGAGAAATTTGTATAACGAGTAAATTGCAAAAAAATGTCTCTCATAACGAGCAATTTTTGGTGACATGTACCTGGAGAATCCCCGACAGGTAGAGAAAAAAACTCCGAACTCAGATTCGGGGCAGATTCAAAGTTAAATTTTTCTGTATCTGTCTTATTTTCTTCACTACCACCCAAAATTCTTTCACTTTCAAATTCTTAAGCTTCTTAGCTACACCTTTTCTTTTCCTAAATACTGAAAATAACTTTTTTTTAATGCTTTTTTGGGCCTGGAACGCATTATTCTGTTTTATATGAAAAATTGTTTCGCATAACGAGTAAAATTCCGGAACGAGAGGTTCCACTATACAGTATAAGTACAAAACGGTTCTTCGAATATATTTCAGTTTTGTTTGGTTTATATTTGGCTCTTTCGATGATGAGTTTGCCGACCACTGTTCCAGCATATACCTCACTTTCATTACAGCGATTTTCTAGTAGGTGAAGTGCACATTATCCAGATAGTATAACAAATGAAACCATTTTTACTAAATCAACGAATCGTTCAAGTTACTCTGTAAGACTTCCAAGACAATCTGTAGATTCACTCATTCCTGTACTTTAGCTGTAACACGTATATGAATATATATTTCTATCTAGCGTCGTTACAGTTTATACGCCATTTACCTACGAATGATTCCGTGTATCACATTTTCAGGAGAAGAGAAATTTCTGCTCGAGTTCCCTTTATAATGATCACAATGGTGGGAGAGAGAAAAAAAAATTGTTTCTGTTTTGTTTGTGAAATTTCATCCTTTTTTAGCTTTCTTTCTTTTCCCTTCTTTTCTGGAAAAAAAAATATACAAAAAACAATGACATTTCCTTTGAAATTATCACTGTCGACAACAACAACAAAAACAGCACACAAAAAAATATCTGAAAAGGTTTTTGTGCTCGAAAAAATTTATTTATTTTCAAGCCTTTTACGTTAGCACCCGCGCAAAAGAAGGCAGTTCATGATACGATTTTATTGCCTCGCTTAAGAATTCGCATTTTATTTGATTCTCCTAACTTCTGTGAACACTATTAAGAGAGAATAATAATAACTATACAGTTAGTTATTGTTTTATTCAAGAAGATTTAACAAAGCTTAATACGAAAACGCCTACTATACCTAAGAGAGCGGATGTATATTGTCTCGTTGTGTGGATATGTTTGCCACTTGTCACTGTGTCGCGTGATTTGAATTCTACGACTTATGTCAGTGATGAAGCTGAAGACAGTCACGTGGCAGACGAGGAACTCCACAAAGCTATTAAGCGATTTAAATACAGTCCAATGCTTATAAAATAAGTGAACACCACTTTGAAACGACTTCTCTCTGAAGATGTGTGTTGTTTGTGACATAAGTTCTTCATAACATTGGTATTATTTTATCCTCCAGTTTACTGAAACAAATAACACATTATTAAAAAGACTCCAAGGTAAAAGTGTGCTTTACTTATTAAAAATGAAAGATCAGCATGAAAACAAACAAGCACAAAGAGTTAAATTATTAGTGGGCAACTTTTCAAACTGAGACAGACTGACAGTATTTGTTTAGAAGAGTTGCTTAGGAGCAGGATTTTTCCTGCTCTAAACGCCAACGCAAATTTGACGCATCTTTTTTTCTTAGCCTTGTTTTGTCGTTCAACCGCAAATAGTCTTGATACAAACCGCATACAGTAATATTAACAACCGCATATAGTCTTATTCAAACCGCATATAGTATTGTTAACAACCGCATATAGTCTAGTTAAACCGCATATCGTCTTGTTAAAACCGCAAATTGAATGTATCGCTTTTGTAATATCACATTTGCTTTATGGTAATATAAATCCTTCAAACGCCTACAAACACTGTTTCTTAACATAACAAAGAAACAAATTATTATTATTATTATCTACTTTTTAACTGGAGTATAAATGTTATTTGTCGTTGATAATGCAAGATGCAACAAGCATCCTCAGGAACGTGTTGAGTGATTGATGTTTTCACAACAGCTTACGGAGGATGTGTGCTGTGCCCATTAGCGCTATCTCCTACGGCCCAATCCTCTGCTTCGCTAGGTATTTTGCCAAGTTATTGAGAGCCCAAGTACACCAACAACCGCGGGCATAATTTCGTTTTTACTCCCCACATCCGTTGCACCTCAATTTCCAGGCTCTTGTACTTTAGGCGCTTCTCCGCTTCCTTTGGAATTACATTGAGGTCATTCGGTCTATGATTTGACAAGCTTTCTTAGCCAGGTTCTTAATTATGATGTCTAGCTTGTTGCAGCCACCGTCCGACCTGTATGTATCTGGGTGTTTTAGAGTATAGTGCTCTGTTCAACCTCTGTCACTTCTATTATTATTATTATACATTTGTGATCGAAAATGTTTTGAATGGATGTTCGAGAGATTTGAATGCTGACGGTAGTTTTACTATGTAGTTGTTTATTGATGATCATACATGTTGTCCTCACAAAATCTTGAGACAATCTCTTCGTTGGCCATTTTCCTACCCATTGTCCGTTAATTAGGTATGTGCTGACCACACACGGGTGGGTCAGCACCTTCATAGGCTACGTGAGCCTGTTTGATCAGTGGTGGATCCATGCCACTATACATTATATATAATATAGTATTGTGGCGACAGCCAAAAACGAAAGCTAAATTCAATAGTCAGTCGATTCCGGCTGTTTTATTTCACATTTCCGAATTAAGAATGTCGCCAATATATAATAATTTAATTAAAAATTATTATATTAATTAATTATGTTATATATTTTATTGTGTTACAATGTTAGACTCCACATATTTTTAAAAGCAAAAGCAACATAACAAAATCACTAGCGACTATAAAAAGTATAAACTAAGCCATAAATTAATGAATGGATACATACATAGGGTAAAAGATAAACAGTAAATTAAAAAATAATTAGACAAGAAATTTTTTTAATTCCAAGTAATCCTCAAATTATTTTTTTAATAAAGATGGCTGGTGGTAGTTGGGTTCGAAAATTCTTTGACCTATTCAAAATCGATTTCTTCTCTTATTCTTTGAATATTATAAAGATATAAACACATTTAAATTGTAATATGACGCTTTGTAAATAAATCGGTAAAGCAGAATTAAATTTTAATTGTTAATAAGTTCCAATGATTTCTGCACTAATGTTACTATGTAATCGATCATTTGGAAGTCAAGTAACAACAAATACTAACACCGATAAACATGAAAATTCCCTGAATCATTTCTGTTTGTCATTTTCCGATTACAATTTTTAATAACAGCCGTAAGTAAACAACGCAGGAAGGGAAGGGGGTGTGACGAACTGGAGATGAAAGGAGGAAAAAATCGAAAATAATTAAAAATGAGAGAAAACTTCGAGTTTAATTACAAAACGCCAGTAAAATTAAACTAAAAAATCCAACATCTTAAATGCGCTCAGTCTTGTATCCCCCAATGTTCTTGCCAAACGGGAACTTCGCAACCCAAAATCCTGGAAACTTTATTAACTTTGACTTTCCTCCCTTTAACTCCTTGTTCACTTTTGCGCTCTCGATAAATCCTTCCTCGTCATCGTTCCTTGTCTTAATTTCGGATTCTTCAGAACATACAAAGCAAATATTCTTAGCTTCGCTGAGGAGGATTTTCATTAATAATTAAGACCGAAATGGTGTAAAACTTTTAAGGGAATTCAAAGGGGGAAAAAAAGGAAAAGGAAAAATTTTCCGGAGATGAGGTAGTAGCGAGAAGTCAAAAGGCTCATTGATTGACGGAAGGAAAAAATTTGCATTTGCCTTTAGACTGAGGTTCTGAACGTGGAATTTATAAAGGGATTTCTTTCCACGGAGAAAACATGCTTTGAATAATAAAAAATTAATTTTTCCTTGCATAAGCAATTAGGATTAAATTTTCCAGGAAATCATTTGAATCTTCTCGTTTTTATAACTCCCTCTCCGCCTTCTCTCTCAACTCTTCCCATTTTAAACCGTATATAATACCTTAATTTAGCAAACTCTTTAAAGTTAGCTCGAGACATACATACAAACTCTCGAAAAAGGTTCGACAGTGTATACTTTACAGCAGGGGTGTCAAACTCAAACGCAAACTTGGGCCAAATAAACAATGCTTAACGTATCCCGCAAAAAATTTTTTTATTGTGAATAGTACATCATAATAAACATACATAAAGTTAATTTATGGTTTAAAATGATCCGTATAGTTTATACATAAACTATATTATAATTTTATAACCTGGTTTTGTTTCTAATTCTTTTTATTTTTACTTTGCGTCGAACAGTGGGCCGCAAAAATGTTCATCTCGGGCCGCGAGTTTGACACCCCAGGTTTACAACTACCACACAATACTACAAAAACTATACAGAACTCATTTCATAGTCATTCCCAAATACTAATGCCCCCAATTTTAGGAAATTTCAATTCACAATTAATGCACAAGCCATAAGATGATAGACATTTCAAAGTTAATTAATTTAATTTAATAAATTAGAAGACAATGCTAAAAAATTTGTGAACCTTTAAAAAAAAAAATTTAGTTACATAAGTGCCTGACTGAAACTAATTACTTGATTACAAGCAAATCGGAAGTTATTTATGTCGCAATGTAGTATTCCTTCAGGGAAGAACATTGCGATTCTAATAACTATAATCGTGATGCAGAAACGGAAATCGAAACTTTCGAGAGGGAATTATCGCATATTGAGATGAGATTTAGAATTTCTCACGGGTTCGAGCTTACTAAAGGATTTATCTGATTAACTGTAACGCCTGAGGGATTATTTTTTTGTAATATAAAAAGGTTTTATCTCACTTCGTTTAAGATGGAAAAGATTCGAATTCCACCACTCCAAGTGGAGGAAGGTTTGTGATCACTTCAAAAACCAAACGCCATCTTATCTTCAAAGAAGAAAAGGAAAAATCTATATACCGTGCCTAAAACATGTTTGTCTTGTAGTGTGAATACGTTTAATTATGTCACTCATTACTTACCACTCATCAGTGTTAAACTGTAGGTCATGTGATTTGAGTTGTCTTGTCCTCAGGCTTTACAGGAAACTAGACATTAACATCTTCTGAGTGCTGAACTTATTTTTGGACCGTTCCATTAGTAGTTCATCTCCATCTTTATAACAACTTCCTTATGAAATTAAATTTCAACCCCAATGTCTGAAAAAAATAAATAAATAACTGAATGAATGAACAGATAAATAAAAGTTAAAACAGCAAAATTTATATGTTTGGGTCTTAAATATAAATTTATGAATGCATCTTATGTATTAATAAATAATGCCAACTTTCTTGATGCATTCATTTCCCTTGTTTATGCACACTACCATAAATAGTTATATTCATAAATAATGCACATTTTCACATACTATTCGTAACGACCATCCATTTCAATAATTCAGAACCGTAAGCACTTTTGAAAAATATGATGAACTTCATTTTTTAATTCAAATTTAATTGATAAAATGTTTATATTTCATATTTTAATTTATTTCTCTGTCAAAACAACCATAGACTAAAATATAAACTGTAGGGGTTCATCTCAACAGCCGATACTCGGTGGTAGCTAATGCCACGTCAGCTTATGGCGCGACTACCTTCCATGTACACTGGTTAATTCATAAATTTTTTATACTAAAAGCATTTTAGCTATTATAATAGTAGTATATGAACAGTATAGAAGGAAGATATTACCTTTGAAGAACGCATTACATAAACAATACACCCTTTCAGGAAAAATTTATTTTTATAATTTGTCTCTCAGTTAACTGCCATTGGTTCCCAAGATGGAGACAATTTGGTTGTTGATATAGTTGGTGTAGCTTTATTTAGAGACAGATCAGAGTCTTAGAGCCAGGGATTGAGGATATAGCTAAGAATACTGTCAGAAGGATACAGTAAAGTAAAAAGGGGGAAATGGAAAAATAGTGATTAGAAAGAAGTAGAGAAAATGATAATAGATAAACAGAATATATAAAGGAAGTTAGTTATAGAGTAAGGTTTTAGGAGGTGTAAAACAGAAAGGGAAAAAAGCAATAAAAAGATAGGAAGTGAAAGGTTAGGGGATGACGCTAAGAGAAATGTGTTGTGGAATCTAGAAGTGTATGTCTCTTGAGACATCGTTGGTTTTGTCTTTCTGCTGAGGAGAAATACTCTAGAAGTTATGTGAGAGAAATTTAAAAGTAATGCACTCTTTTAAGAGGAATTCATATCATAAATAATGTATACTTCTATTATTCCTTTCCTTACATATCAACTCCCAAACATGTTCACAAGACGCTGTTGAAAATTCATGTTCACTCACTACATTAAATATTCATCAAAATGAATTCTCAGAACCTGATTCATCCTCTTTGACTCACAAATAACATAAATTCACATAACCCAAACCGATGCACTGTTTTAAAACAGGGCTGTCGTTCAAATTACTAAAACTTTTCACAAAACATCAAAAGAACGACTTCCAAACACTGAAAATAATAAAATGAGAGTACAGTTACTTTATATACACATATAAAATTTTGAGTCTAATCACAAACCGTCACTGTCTCAGCAAAAACGCACAACACTCATAACACTAGAGCACTACCCGTACAGAAAATTGTCCGACGTTAAGCTGTTAGCATCATCAGGGTTTCAGTAAGACTGATAAACCCAAAAATTTTATATGTGTATAGCCTATAATTATAGAAAACGACCGCGAAAGTTTAAACACTATTATAATACAGTTAAGTTTACAACTAAGAAGTAGATACACACACAAACTTATTAATAAGAGTAGATAAAAGAATTTCTGGTGGATATCTTTCTGCTCAAAACTTTTGGATAAAACGCACAAAAGTCTTCAAATCAATAAAAATAAATAAATAAACAAATTAAACATAAAAACAAATTTAATTAAAGTAGAAAAATTTATTAAGTTATCTTGTCTGTCAACACCAACTTTCCAAAAAATTTTTTTCTCTTTTTTATTTACCTTTTAAGAAAAAGGTGAGAAACTTGTCAAAACGTGTAAAATCGGTAATAAAAAAATGCGAAATTAGTTTCTGACTTTGGGCGTCGGTGGTGCAGGGATCAGAGAAGTGAAAGAAGAGGAAAATTGAGGGGGCGGTGAGAAAAGAAAAAAAAAGAGGAAAAGCTTACAAAAATAAATTAAGTTTAATTTTTTGAGTTATGTACTTTTCCCCGGGAAATTGCTTCCCTTTTCAAAATGATTCAAAGGTGTTTTGCCGGAAGGAAAAGGATTACGACACAAACGATTTACATAAGAAGAATAAGTATAAAACTAAACTAATTAACGGATAAAATTTCTATCAGCCTTCTTTCCTTTCCACCATTTCTACCATCTCTAACCGGCCTTGACAGACGCGGATAAGAAATTCGTGTTGAGATTAGAAACCACTACGAAAATAACATTGAGGAACGATTTGGAGTGATTTCTGTTAAATGAAGAGAAGAGTAGAGGAGGAAAGGAAAGGGCACAATGAGAAGTGGTGGATTGTTGATGATTTCGTTTTCCACCAAATCGATGAAAGATTCCCACTGTCCTAGTTGATGATGGTCAGCTAGATTGCATGATTCACATTAGTCGTGTAGTTTTTTGACCTCAATTCGTGGTCTTTTCGTTTGAGTCAAGTGTTTTCACTGATTTGAGACTAATTTTATATCTCCTCCAGTCACCCTGAGAATGAAAAGATAAAAAAGTAACAAAACCTGACCAAAACCTTGTAAATGAAGGCAAAGCATAAACTAGGAGCTAAAAACTACAAAATGAAAATAATTGAGTGACAAAGATGAAAAATCACTTCTGGAAATCTTAACTGGGACAAATATTTTAAAACAACATGAAGAGTTTAGAGTTAAAACAATGACAAATACGGAAATACAACAAAAGTTAGAGGAAAAGGAGCGTAGAGCACTAGGAGACAAACAAAAGATGGCCACTTCAGGAGAAATTGCAGAAGAGAAATAACAACATTTCTACTAAAAGGAAAACAATAAAGAGCACAAAAGGAGAAAGAAAACGTTTACTACGCGAAGAGATGGATAGTGAAATGAGGAACTGCCACGCTCTAGAAGAACTAAGGGAACAAAATTGACTAGAACAAACTAGCAAAGACTCAACCATAAAAATTACGAACGAAAGAAGACGATACGATTTTGTTAAGCCGTTATTTTGCAAAGAGCCTGAACAAAATTTCCATACAGCCTTCATCTGAGTGTGCTTCACTTATAAAATGAACTCTCCTTAAAATTTTGCTTTGCCTATAAAACGATTTCTGCGTTTGACTATCCGAAAATATTATTTATCTGATAAAAATGGATAAGTTACTCACAACTTGACATGATACATAACAAAACAACATAAAATTATGTTTGAGATGTACATAAACAAGTACCACATCTCACTTTCAAGGTTCTTCACTGTTGAATAGTCCAAACATTCCATCTGGTTTCAATCTGAATGATGAATGTGTGATTCAAGCTGAATCCAAGGAAGTGCCAGAGTCAATCTACAACAGACAAAAATAAATAAATTAAATAAAATAATCAATAACTCTTAAAAGAACTTTAAGTAAACTATATACAGCACATTAAAAACCGGAGAAGAGTTGCTGTTAAAAATAACAACCATCCCTTTTCAAAAATTTTAAGTATTATAAGTAGATAGACTTCCAAGGATCGAAAATCCTTTAAGTATAAAGTAATGAATAACTAATAAGTATTAATAAGTATTTAAATAAGATTCTTTGGGGGGGAGTTTTGATGTAAACATAATTTGAGGCTCAAATTAAAAAGCAGTTGAATGAAACAGTGTGAAGGGTTGGTAAGCAGTAATGTTACAACAGGAATAAAAATGATTGATCAGAACTCTTAGTAGCGATTCCAACTGTGACGGGAATTAACTTTCTACGAAAGCGGATATACAAATCGATAAAGGAAACACGCGAAGTTGAATTAACTACCAGTGATAAAAATCATTTTTATCTTTTCCCTTTTTTCTTTTTCTTCTTTTTGAGAAATTTTCTCCAAATCTTCGCTACGATTTAATTGCTCACTCAACTCAACCTTTCCTTTCTACCTATTTGCTCTGTTTTAATTGAAAGACATATCACCAACATGGTATGAGCGGTTACCAGTTGTTGAATGTGGAAGGAAGTACACACAACTGATTTCAGATAAATTGTGGATCGCGTTCATTAAAATAGATATATTAATTATCTATAAGTGAACAGCGTTTATAATTATATTCATCTTATATACTATTTATTTATCTTAATTTCTTTATATTCTAAATGGCATAAGCACAATGAAGAATTCATTTCTAAAATGTTTCACACATCCCATCAATAACAAAAACTTATATAAAGCATCTTTCATAAATACTGCACATATAGACTTCTTTTGGTTATTATCTTTGATATTATAGAAACGCTTACACAGTCAAAGTTTTGAACAAAATCTTACTTATCACAAAAGTTATATACAATTTAAGTCAACAATCATTTCATATTTATTGCACATTTATTTATATACAGTAATATCAGTCAACTGATTTACAACCGTTAATCTCATATTATCTATCCTTATTAATAAATTTTTTATGCTATTCCCTAAATCAAAATCAATAAAAAGGCGTCGTCACTTTATTGCAACAACTTTTAATAAACTTGTTTCATACATAATACTTAATTCATAAGTAAATAATTTCTTTTCGTTCATTCATTTATTATATATACACAAGTGCATGCTTTATGATTTGAGTGAAACTCCTCCATGAAAATTATTAAGTATTAATGGGAGGTGCTTCAGATCTAAAGAGCGCTTTCCCTGTAATTATAATTAATGTGAGTACCAAGTTTGATCAAAATCAGTTCACGCATTCTGTAGTTAAGCTTCCACACGAATCTGCTTTGTAAGCAATCTGTTTTATTGAAATGTCAACAAACATCCGACCGTGTTATAGCGAAATCGTGTTTTCGGATCCCACGTTACCTGTTATTTTATTTATGAACGAAAATTTTTATAATTTAATTACTAACACTTAACTTTTAACAGTCGACTCTTCTCTCTCTCTAAATTCAAACCTTTTTTTTTTGTTTCTGATCGATTCCCGGACCCGAATAAAACAGAAAACAAGGAAGGTGACTTTTGGTCTGAAATCCATTTGAAAAAAAATGTCGAAAAGCTGTCAGTAAACACCCTTTTTTCCCTCCCCTTTTCCTATTAAATGACAGTTTACTTACACGGAATATCAATCAGGTGAGAATCCGTCGTTAATTCAGTATTTATTGCTGGTTAACACGAAATTGTTCACGGGATTAGGTTACTCGTACCGGAAAAAGATTTTCCCGCTTTGGCCAATACATCAGCGACGACAATAACATCGTTCCTCTCTTGTTCCATTAACCTTTGGTCATATATTTCCCTTTTAAGGGCATTCAAGACGGTAATGCTTGCCATCAGAATTCCTTTTTATCCATGATTTTTTCAAGACACTCGTTCCTTTGCTAGTCGAAGAGATTCATCGACCTGTTTCACGTGACCAGATGAGTATTTTTGTACACTGACCTATTTCCCTCAAGGAATCATGTAGATATGACCCAGTTTTGGCTTTATCGGCATTCGCTTAACGACCTTTATTTAAAAAATGAGATCCTGATGATCCAAAACTTATATATAGAGAACAATGGTGTGCAGCTATGGAAACCCATTTCTCTGGTACTTTCTGTAATGTGAATTAAAGATACATTAGACGCGGTTATTTTTGACTCAATATTTCTTACTATATTCAAAGAAATATGAGATATAAAGAATGCTCATTATAACCTATGTCACAAAATCAGACTCCTTTTCCAACACTGATTTTGCGAATACCCATGCAGCACATGAAAGTTGTAGAAGTGCAGGGTATGATGCTTTCCACATGATAACATGAGAGAAACTGACGACAGAGCTCATCAAAACTGATTCATACAAGCAACGGCAGGTATTTGCTAGCTTTTGAATCAAATAATAATATATCTGTATTCTTCTAAAAGTGTGCATTACTTATGAAACAAACTGTTGATAAAATTATTAAAAATTTATGTTCTTAAGAGGTATTCTCCTAAATGACTATTGTAGATCACAACGACTCTTACAACCACCAATTCTTTCACAACAGACACTCTACATAAGTTTGAGTAACGTCAAGAGTCATTAGTGATTTCAAAAAATAATTGCTTTGGTCAATCCGACGACTGTTTATTCACAAAAATATATTAATTTCCTTCAGAAATATATTCATACAATCTCCACAAGGATTTTCTCTCACAGCAGACCACAAATGGAGATTATTGTACGTTGAAAAATTTTAGCTTTCGAAGAGTTTTTAAACAAAACTGTGATATTTTTCCAATCAAAAGTTTTCCCATTTTAATCAAAAGTTTTATGTAAACCAACAACGAGATTGCCACATGCCAATATCCTTTCGTTAATTTAAGTTAGATACGTTGATTTAAACAAACAATAGCCGCCAGAGTTTTCCGATTGAAATTGAGAGAACAAAAATTTTAAGAACTCGGCTAAATCAATAAAAATGAATAATCTCCCCGTTTTGAACGATGGACCGTCTGCCAGGGCTCATATGTTCACATAAATATAATTCAAAACCATAAAAATGAGGGAAATTTATTTATTTTTTGCTTAGCGTTTGGAAAATAATTTATTACTTGAATTAATGTATTAGCTGATGAAAGAGAAACTTTCACCCTCACCTGTTATACAGAATTTAAATTACAACTGCTCAGGTTACAGTGAGTCGGTTTAATGCAAATCTTATGTTTTTCCACGTTGATGCTCTCTGACAACCACATTTGACTGGCTTACGGCTTCCATACGTCTCACTTCCTTTCAAAGGATTTCATCTCGGCAATTTGTGTTTGTCGGTTCCCTCTCACCTTGTTTATTCGGAGCCTCACCCTCTCTCCTCCTTCAGCAACGCATCTGGAAAGGAAGTGTGGTGAGAACCGATGGAAAACATATAATTCAATAATGTTTTTTCCTGTGGTCAGGCGCTAGCATTGATTCTGACACCTGCCACTTTTCATTTCCAAACTCTCTCAAACTCTTTCCTATCGAACCTTTTCTACCCTGTTCTGACAAATTTCGATACAGATCTAAACTTTGTCATTACAAATTAAGATAAATAATGTTAAAAGCGTTCTACTGAGTAACAAATCAAAAGTTTATTAGCTCTGACTTTTGGGGTTAGCCAGGGACTTTCAAAGGATGCGGTTTTGACGTTTTTGCAAAACATTTCACGAAATTCTGCGACTTGTCCACGTCTTCTAAACCGCTTCAAATAAATTTATTTACTGAGCAACACGCCGGTTTTATCTGCTAACAAAGTTTCAGGTCATGTTTTTTGCTTAAAAATATTTGGAGCTAAATCCTCAAAAACTGAGAAAAAGTACTTTTGGACTTTCTGCAGTCCTAAAAAAAAATTTTTTAAAAATTGCAACTGGCAAACCAGTCGAAACGTCAGCGTAAAAAGAAAATTATTTTCCCCAAATTTGACTTGAGTGGTGTAACACCCAACACAATAACAGTACTGAGCTTATTAGACTTTCGTTATTGATGTGACATATTTGATATTGTTAACAATAAATTTACGGATGGTTGATTCTATGTCTATTGTGTTTGAAGACAGTCAATTTGACTCACACCAGAGTTGCAATTATTCGCTCAAAAAAGAGTTTTCAAATGAATTGTAACAATCAAAGGAATTAATATTTACGTTTTTCACCTAAAACCAACATATTCAATTAATGAAAAGCATTTAACGCCAAATTTGCAAACTGAGCAATTTGAATAATTGAAAAATTCATGTTTTGTGTTTGTTAAAAAAGGCAATCTCAGATTAGATGTAAATAGATATAATCAATTATGATTTTAATTCTAAATTTTTCATTTAATTGAGTATAAATGATTTTTTGGGCCACAAAACTTTAAATTTTTAGTGGAGTGAGTTAGACTAGCTTATTTAAATACAAATTATTATTATAAACAACATCATCAGTTAATAGAGTGATTAGAAATCGGCATCCCGTCAAACTAGAATCAGAAAAACATATAACAGTAACATTCCTTACCCAAAATTTACTTAACAGCAAGATTTGTTTAATTATCTTACCCACACCATCAAATCATAATTTTAGTGACATGTCTACCAAAAATGGCTCCTATTGTAATAGAGTTTGATGTTCCTTAGTCAACAACCTCCGACGATGGGTTTTCTTATTCTTCTCTCACATTTTCGAAGAGTTTAACGACGTACACGTGTTGTTTTCTAAAGAAAATATAAGTTAAAAAGAATATCCAACTAGCGTTAAAATAGAGACTAACTCTAGATAAAATTAAATTGAGTTTCCTCAATTATCTAACGTCCAAATCAATGTGTTTTCGATTTCCTTTTCCACGAGCCTACCCAAAACCAATATTTGCTTAGAGAACTCCTCATTTTTCTAACCGCTCTTCGTTTATTGGCGTCTGGGTACACAAACGCCGTTTTCCTTTCCTTTACAACGTCTGAATTCAAATGCGGATTCCACCCATGTGCAAATTAATTCCTCAGTTTCTGCTTCACCTTGGTTAACAACATCCTTCTTGAATATTAGTTCTTGGGACTAAAACTACTACACTGATTTTTGCTAAAACAAAAGACACACATACATTAATTTCTTACCAACCTCTTTTTCTAGCAAATATACACAACAATAATTAATAAATTTTGATTATCAATTACATGAAATCTTCCTCAAATTGAGAATTATTAATTAATAAATTATCTATAGAAATACAGATGCCTCTGAGCATCATTCCCATTTTTTATAAAAATTTAGTTTAGTTCATAATATTCTTAATCAAAATTTGCATCAATTTTGACTCAACCTCTTCATGACATCTTATATTTCTTAAGAAATCAAAATTTACAGTATTTACCAAATTTATTCATCAAATAAATTTATAATAAAATCCTTCATTAATTAAAAATGAAGCCTTTAAGAAGGTGTTGCATTACTTACCTCTTATCTTACCTCTTCATCAAAATAACCATCACTCAGACATTACCTCTTCATCAAAGTGTTTATTAATTAGTAAATCAACTCTTCATTACATTTCTCATTATTTAAAATAAATTTTTCATTAAATTGTACATTACTTACAAACCAAAGCCTTCAAGAAAATGTCCCCTGCTTATGACACAAAGGTTGACAAAAACACGCGTTACTTAGAAATTTTTGGACCAAACTCTTCATACACGTGTTGATTGTTTACACAGGAAATCCTCCACTGAAAATCAGAGTTACTCACTAAATTTATAAGACCATCACATACTTCTTGGCTATTCTTAAATATATAAACAATACTGTGTCAGATAGGCCTTTTTAACATTAAGTAAACATCAATCGCGCGGTAATACAACAAACATGTGAACGTCAAGATTTTAAATTTTAAAAACCGTTTAAATGTTTACCACAAAAACTATTTGAATACTCACGTGCTGGAAAAATTCCAAAACATCAAATTGTGTTGGATAATCATTTTTATTTTCTAATAATCTTATGATAATAAAATCAAATTGCTAATTAAGAAATTTCACAGACATGAGGACGCCATACTGATAACTTTCAAAGGTTGAGAACCATGCATGATGCGTGCTGGAAAATCTCGAAAAGGTTTTTTAATTTTTTAATTTACAAAGCCATTCTTGACAATTAAATTTATCACCGAAAATTAAATTTAAAAATCAGGATTCCAACCGTTATAAAATTATAATTTATTCGATTCTTTACGAATTAAAAAAAAATACTCATCATTTCCCCGCGCTTACCAGAGCCTTCCTCAACAACCTTTCCGGCCACAGAATTGGTTCCATAAAGTAAATTGGGTTGGTACCCTGTAAAATTTTCCATCTCGACTGGAAGAGGTCAGACGGTCTTTTTCAAGTGAATTTTAAGTTAAAATTTTTTCATGGTTTTTTGAGCGGAATTAATCTGGTAAGTGTAAAAATCAATTCTAAACTCATTATTATACATTTCTGACTCTATGAATGACATTAGTTCAAACTCTCTATGAAGAAATACTCAATATTCAGACTTGGCTGGTAAGCCAATACTAAAATATATCGATCGATACTTCTAGCTAGCTAGCCCTTTTATGAGGGACGAATAAGCTATTGTGTAAATCATACAATTAGCTTACTTATACTTCGAAAATCGTGCGAAATCGCATTTATACCCAACATCGAGTATAAATCGAGTTAATTACGTCATACACCATCAATTCAATATGAAGCATATAAACCGAGCAATGAATGCGGTGGACGATGTCACAGACAATATGGAGGACTACGTCGTATCCAAATATCAGAAAGTGAGAGGTTTCATTTCTGGTGTGTTTAGGAGGAGCCGTGTGAGTTACTAACCATTAACATAATATTTGATCATTTATATTTTTGTTTTGCATGTTTTATTGTGATATAAAATAATATAGACACCATAAGAGAACATGATAGCTTTTTATCGATTTTTCATGATGACGCAGTTACAGAAAAAATTTTCAAATTTTTAATAAATATTTTAATTAATCAATTTGTTTCACAGGATAATTGTATATAATCACTAAATATGAATATTAAAACACTTTTCATATGAAAATATCCTTGATTTAAGATATTTATAACAATATTAAGATATAATTAACATGTCCCGGGGATCCAGGGTCTTGGGTGTGGCTCAAGGTCAAGCTGAGATTTTCCATTGAATGAGGAAAACCATTTGAATTTCACATAATCTCGTGCGAAACTTTCTTTTTTTCATTGCAAATTACATGCAAATGAGTCACATATTTGTATTTTCCATATGAAAATTAAAAAGTGGCGACATTTTTCACAAAAAAAAAGAAAGAAAAAGAACTTAGAAATTTTTTCCTTCCCGAAAGCCTCCATATTATTCCTCTTTCATTTTTTTTTTCGAGTGCTTACAAAATAAAGTTATCTGGGAGAAAGTAATTTAGCTAAGAGTAAAGTTAAGATAATGACCTTTAAAGGATCTCTTTTCCTATTATTGTAAGCTTTCTCTCTCCTCTTCTGGTGGCCTCTAAATGTGATGCTTGAAGTTTTCTTCATAATGACGAGTCGAGCTGTCGAAAGGGGATCTGAGAAGAAAACCTTTTTTTTTGTTTTGATTGAATTAAAAACATACTACATTTTGAATTTGTCTTGAAAGGATCTCCCAACCCCCGCAATTAAGGAAAATCGAACCTCTCGACTCTACGCTTGCTTTTGCTTCATCCTCTATTATCATTTTCTTTTCCTTATTTTTTATTTATTTATTTATTTTTATTTGTTTACTTACTTCTACATATACTATAATCTATCTCGTCAGCTAAATGTTTGTACCAAATCTCTGGTTTGAACTCCGGAGAGTATCTTATTTTCTAGCTTCACTATATGCTTATTGCTGTTCCTTGGTCGTTTACTTGGAGGTAAGAAGATGTTGAATTAACAGTACATCGGTATATTAGTGTTATATTTCGAAACTGAAATTAATCACTTCACATTGAAGTTGTTTTAGGTAGACAAAAGATTGTCAGAAAGGTAAGAGAAACAGAAGATTGGAAGACACTCCCATAAATCTAATTAAGTTAATTTTAATACCTTAATCCATGTGAAAAGCGGTAAAAGTAGGAAGCGGAGAGCGGGAAAAGAAAATTATCAAAACTTTTCAACCAAACACTAATTTAAGTTGCATCGTGACGTGACATTTTATTTGCTTACATCCATATTCACATTTTCTCTCTGCCTTCAACTTGCACAATTCTAACATGCTTTGCAATCCGAGCGGAATCAAATATTACGGGGTAAACACACAGGAAGAAAACAGTTTGAGAAGAAATAAGGGTTTGTACGTGCTGTTGGAAACAGCAATGAGGTAGATTTCGAAATCATATACTTGTCAAATTGGAGGTAACTGTCTTCAATTTTGACTTTGTCACTGTTTCTGAATTTTTGGTAACGTTTCAACCTTCGATTGAAGGTGATAAATGAAAAGTAGATAGACGACAAGAAATGACGTGAATGTGAATTAATAATTTTTTCGAAACGATCATTTTTTACAGGCATCAACTTAACTTTATCAAATTTTTCTAAATGTATGCAGGACTTAGGTCGTTCAACAAAGTATGCAGTACATATGATATGGGTTTGCGGAAGGAAATCTACATAAATAAGTCGTTCAAAAAATTTTAGAGTAATTAAGAAGCAAGATGCTTGGTGTGCAGTAAATATAAAATAAATAGGAGTTTGTTCCTGTATATTCTCCAGAACACTCAATTAATGACGTCACTTTACCCGAGTTACCTTTGCACTTATGTACTTTTCTTCGCTATTTGGCCCTCAAGTTTATGATTTGCTAAATACACAAAGCCCAATCAACTGAACTCATCAAAGATTCACTCGGGCTCACTATATCGCCCACATCCGATAAGGACTTCGTGAATTAATATTGTAATCAGTTATTCCGATTTATAATTCCAGAATGAAAGATAGAAATAAATCCAGATTTAAATTCATTCCGAAATGAAAAACGTATCGACATTTTCCATGAGTTTTCCCCAATTTTAACAGAAATTCCAGTGAAAATGAATTAAATTTAATCCAGGTAAATGCGGAAAACATGCTCTCAATCCATTTTCATTGATTTAATATTTCGGTTAAAAATTAAATGAAAAATTAACTTTCACACATTTTTTGAATTTTCAAAGTTTTATATTAAACGAATCGATGCTCATTTGAAACAGTATACAGTTAAATACCAATAAACGAAATGAAACTCATACAGTTTGTCAAATAATCGCTACATTTATTCGTTGCCATATTAAGTACACTGAATACTAGGGAATACCGAAGACAATAGTTAATAATAGGAACATACTAGGATAAACTTCTACTTATTTCAAAAGTGCAGCACACTGATTAATGATATACTAAACTTATAAGATATCCCATTTTTCTAAAAATTTGTTTTAGTTATTTAATTTGGGAAACCCAAAACTAAACTGTACTACTTGAAATCATAATTTTTGAACTTTTTACATAATCATATTATCTTATTTATTGGTTGAAATACTACAAAAATTTGAATATATATGGCTTGAATGCAAGACTTTCAACTTAGGAAGCAGATATTTATATATTTACTAATAAATGTACCACTCTCGGTTATTATTTATAAAAAGAATATATTTATGTAAAAATTTACAAAATATAACAAAACTACATACAAATTGTATGTGCAATCATAATATTTTGGGATCATTCTTATTGTTCTACAAAATGAAATTTGAATCAATTGTCGACTAGTAGGCACTTGATCTTGCTGATGAATATTTCTATTCTCTTTATATTATCGATTGTTTAAAAAAAAAACTTTTGCAACTTTCTACTTTCTAAAAAGTTATCTTTCATTATAATATTAACATTATTGATTTTTGTAACTGTGTATTAGGTTTATCGGTTTTCATACAATTCAAAATCAAATTTTACCTCATACATATTTAAATACTTTAAATTATTAAGTAGAAATATATTAACGAAATAAACAAATGAATAAGGTTTCTTTCAAAATTAAATTACTTTGAAAACATAAATATTTAAAAATCACACAATTCAATTTAAAAAGATTAATTTAATCTTTAAATATTTACAAATTTAAGCACCTTAAATTGGATTTAAGTAAATAAATACACAATGAACTTAAGATAAACAGGTGAATTCGTTTTGTAAGCAATAAACACTTCTCTCATTTATAATGACTTACATATCTTCATTTTGATATTCAAGAAAGTCCTTTAGTTTAGGTACATCATGTTATTGATGTTAGGCTCTATTGGTACCTAGGTACTTAGGGGACTTAGGTATAGAAGGTATTTATTGATGCCAGGTACTATTAGCATTTAGGCACTTAGGGTACTTGGGCATCATTTATTGATTCATTTTAGTATTTATTAGGCCTATTTATAGAATATGTTTCAATTTTAAGAGTTTGGTAGCATTGTTCTCGGTACAATATATATTAGTTTAGGGATAGGCTTATGTTATAAAACACAGTACCCTCTGAAAAGAAGAGTATGAAAAAAAATGAAAACTCAGCTAACCGGAAACATATTCCAAATACTTACACTTCTGTTGATCTTGATGGACAGCGAACAAAACTTCGCTGACACCAAATGTTAGAAATCAAGAAAAAGAAAAAGATGTAGAGATAGATATAGAAATCACCTTTGAGGATATCCAAAATAGTAAACCACTTTTTGGTGAACCATCCATTCACTGATTGATAGGGGTTTCCTTCTCATAGCTACTGCCTAGACTGTATCATAAATTATTCAGATGTTCTTTCCAAAAATGTATATCACCTGATCGGAAAGCTTTTGAACAGAGAATAGGATACACAATAGGAGATTTCATTTTATGGAATGAAAACTCCTCTTCAAACTCAAAGACTCTTCTTTGTCTTTTAAGAGGAAATTAAAAAGGAAGGACAATGACTGACATTAAAATTGACGTCCAAAGAAAATTTTTTTTTCTAAAACGCGACTTTTTTATTGCCGCTGAATAATAAGGATGATCTCATTTTTGTTTAAGTGTCATTTTGATTTATTATCTTTCTACTTTCATAAATTGTCATTTACTTTTTGGTTGTCTTTACTTGTCCTCTCAACTTAATAAGAAAATTCTGCAGACATTTATGAGATATTAACTTGTAGTACCATAGTCTGCTAACTTAAACATTTTTATTTATATATTAAACATTATGAGGGTTGAAAGATATTGAAGACAATGTTTATTAGTATAAACACAATAATGAACGCCTTCACATGCCATAAGTACTGCAAACTTTCGTAGCTAAAGTAAATTTACATAGACAATTAATTTCTCTCTGTTACGCATATTTTGACGAACACTGTCTCTTAAATGATGCACATTACTGTCAATAATTAATTTTACAACAGATATAAGATTTATTGAAAAATATTGTTCACATTCACGGAGTTTCATAATTGATGCACATTTTGGTCAAAAAATTTTAATTTAATCGGAAAGAGGATTCATTTCAAAAATATTGCACAATTGTGTACAAACTTTAAGTTGTAAGTAATGTACACTTTTAAACAGAACATGCTTTATCTATTAATGAATGATGCAAACTTTTTTGGAAAAATTTATTTCATCTACAATGTAACTTCAACAGGAACTCATTTCATAAGTAGCGAACACATCATCTCATGCGTATCAAACTTTTGACGGGATTCATTTCATATCATTTCACATTCATGTTCATAGAGAAATTTCAACAGGACTACATCGTTGGTAAATCATTAAAATTTGAACAAAACTCCCTTAATTAGTTATTTCGAGGTATGTATTTTGTTTATCATTCACCTTTTCTGTCAAATAAAGTATAATCAGGAAGGCTTCTTTCGAAAACTACAAAACATCACTAAAACAACTAAACTTCTCAATTCGATTGATGAACGAATCAGCTTTTTCAGACTCACTCCTTTTGATTTCTCACGCCATCTTCCATTTAAAACTTACTAACAAAGTTAAACTTTTCTCCTCTTCAACCCTTTCTACCCCGCTTTCAACTTTTCGTCAACGGATCTACCCAACCCCCAAAACCAGAAGATTCAGGAATGTCACATTAAAACTCCACCAAAAGTTGATTTAAAACTCTATTACAGTAGACAAGCAGACGACTATAACCGGAACACGAAATAAATTTAATTTTCCCCAAATATTTCCCTTACAAGGACAGTTTGCATATTCATTTCAGCAAAAACATTTCACTCATATCATGAGATAGAATTTAGGACATTTATTTACCGGGAAAAATGTTTTTGAGTCGAGCTGTTAGATTGCTGTTGCTGTAGGGAAATGAAAACATTTCGGGATGAAACATCAAGATTAATTTCTTTTTATTTAAAACAACTTTCACAAAGATAAAAATTTCATCATCAAGAACTTTCAACCCCTGTTCTTCATTTAAATAAATTAATTCCTGAATTAAGTTTTTGTGTCCTATAGTTAATTAAACATAATAGTTGTAACAGCGACAGTTTCTTCTAATCTAATTACTATATAATAAAAAAAATTACTTAAAAACGTCATTGTTGCGGTTATAAAGCTTTGGAGGAGATTTGAAGATTAAAGAAATTAATTTTTGGTTAAATGCGAAGTTTAAATTAGATTTTCCCTTAATTTCTTCCCAGTTAATCTTTAAAGAAGAAATCTCTCTCCTTTTTGCTTCTTTTGTTTTTCCTCAAAGAAAAAACTCTGAACTCAAACCGCCTTCAAAATTAAATTAATTTTTTTTTTGTTTTGATTTATGTTTTAAGATTTCGTTTGTTAAAGGAGAAAATTTTCGATGCGTCTAAACTTGAGGGAAATTTTCTTTTGTGCTTTCTTGTGTTGTGCTTCTCTCTCTCTCCCTTTCTCATTTTCGAATAATAATAGCTTAACGAGAAAATGAAATTTGATTTGGTTCGAGGTGATGCTAACGTAAGGCTTTATTCTAAATTTTCGAAATCCTAATGAAAATTATTAATCCCTCAAAACATGGAATTATTATCGAGTCTCTATTCTTTTATCGACTTGGAGTTGATACTTCCATTGGAAGCCATTTTCAATCAGGTTTTCCTCAAGGAATTTAATATTCCTCTCCCACAGACCTCCCATATAATAATTAATTCACATTCCTGTTATGTCTACCCTATATTCTTAGCAGAAGCCCATGCTTCTACTCTGAATCTAAACTCAAATCTTTATAAATTCAATAAACGAACACGATTTGAAGTTTGTTCAATTGTTGTTCGTAACGGTCTCATCCACGATACTTGAGATTTGTTCAGACAACTTTTTCCCAGCAACTTCATTACTGTTGTTAGAATCACTGAAGTTGCTTTATAACTTTTTATATAAAATATAACTAAAACTTTTTTAATTACTAACTTGATATTTGTAGTTAGTTGTGTAACATTAACATATTGGGACAATTTTAAATAAATTTTTTTTTATCATCCCCCCAATCGGCTGCCACCTATCTCTAAGTCTGAGATGAGTAGTTGGTTCAGCTATAAGGGGCTATATTTAGGAAACCGATCAGTACCTTAGCCGCAGAACTGGATGAAGAAGAAATTCGATCGAGAGGAGTGGACAAAGGAAAGGAGGGAGTAGTGATTATAAAAGAAGGAAAAAAATGAGAGAGATACAGGAAAAAGAAATACGGATTCGGTAAAATTACAAATTTTGATAATAATATGAGGCTTATAGACAAACGATTAACAAAAATTATACTCAAAGCAAAAGATAAGATGATGGATAGAACTAGATGTTGCTATTGAATTTTACTTATACAGGTTTATGTTTTTGGAATAAGGATTTTTAAAGGACACAAAAACCATTTGTAGACCTTGGGAACTTGTACGACTTTAATATTAATTACATTCAACTCATACTCATACTTGCATGACCGATACATACCTATGAAATGAGATTTTTATACAAGTGTACATTAAGCACTAAATATAAGAACAACGACGGTAAACCTACGAATACAAGTTTGAGATTGATTTTAACAACACATTTACGTACTCTCTCTTTTATACTAATGTAATCGATATTTACAACAATACAACTCTTAAAAGCTTCCACAAGCCAAACAGTAAATAAATAAACATACAATAATTAGATTTTTATAACAAATTAATCAGTTTCTTCATTAAAAACAAAATACATGTTCGAATTACAAACAAAATTTTCGAAAGTACTACGCCGTTCAAGTGAGCCTTTACTGGAAATTTAAAATACAGTCACGAAACGAATTACCACCTTTTCAAAACAAAAGCGAAGGGAGAATTCTCAAAAGCTTAAACGAAACCAATATGGCGAATGTTTGGTTCCTTTGTTACAAATTTAACGAAAGAAAGCAAAGAACCTCAAACATAAAAGGTTGAATTTCTACTTTTCAAAAAACCCTTTTCCACAAAAAAGAAAGAAAGAAAAAAGGAAAAGACTTTGAGTCTAAAATTTGTTCTAGGAGAAATCAAAAGAAATATTCTGAGACGTTGTAATGTAATTATGAACAAGTGCGAGGCTTTCTCCTCTTTCAAAGAGAATTCAGAGAGGTAAAGGAGAAGAAGAAGAAGAAAAAGAAAAATCAAAGGAACCAAACATGACATTAAAGTCTATCAATTATAGTCTTAAATTAAATTAACGAACGATGAGAGAAGCCATTTCGACATTTCGTCTTCACAAAGCGAGAGAATTTCGCGCCTAGGCTTCTGTCGAAACTTAAAATTTGATATTAAATTACTTATGTAATAAATTACTCCCTTTTAAGAGGGAAGTAAAAACAATTATTTATAATGTCAGCTTTAATTTGTCACCCGAAACTCATAAGTTTGTTTCGCCAAAGGTTGCTTTTAATCATTTTGAACTCATATCATTTTTTCAAAGGAAGTTTTTAAGAGTGTTAACTCGTGTGAACTTTTTTAATTACAAGTCTTTCACCTTACTCGCGAACTCAACAGTCTTTCTACAAATCAACTTCCCTTGCTTGATTTACTTATTTATTTATCATAAATTATTAATGTTATATTTAAGTTTCAATGAATTTTTTTTGTCTGAGATATTATTAAACATGTAATGGCTTCTTGCAACAGACAAGAAATAATAATTAGACTAACTAAAAAAATCTATAAATTTGAAAATAGATTCTGAAATTAGTAAAAATGAATAGCAAATACAAAACAAGGCAACAGATATCTTACAAATCATAGATTCATAATAATACTGCAATTATTAGGCAGACAGTACAGGGGTACCTTGAGGTACGAATTTGATTCGTTCTGTGATCATCGTCGTATGTCAAGAAAATCGTATCTCAAAGCTGAGCGAACGTTTTGCCATTTTGGGATCACTTATGCAATTATCGCACACTCCCAAATTCGTACCTCAAATTTTTCGTTGAGGTGTAAGTTTTAGAATATTTCATGTCGTATCTCAAAAAATTCGCTAGGACATTCTTATCTCAAGGTACCACTGTATAATTATATATCTTAGTAATTTTGAAAGGATAGTAGTTCATATTCTTGCTTATGAAACTTATACTTAAAAAAAACGTGCATCACTTATGAATTAAATAAAATTTGATTCAAGTATATCGTCATATTCTTAACACGCACTAACAAGACGTATAACACAAAACATGACACATTTTACAGTACATGTACACTTACACCGAATCACCATTCGCGAAAGCAGATCAAATTTGTATCTCAATGACTAGACCAAATTCTAATAGGGTCAAGACCAAGGACGTTTTTGTGAATTAAACGAAAACAACCCCCACATCAGGGGGTTAAGTAGGTCATCCCAGAAACCGTTTGGGCGGAACCATAATTTACTCCCCGAAATAACTAAAAAAATCATTCAAGTAAACTCATACGCGAGAAGCATCCTAAAATTGATACAGACTATTAAGACTGATTAATGACCTGACGAACTGTATTATTTACATTATGTACATTACAACATGCTTAAAATAAAGATAAGTAAATAGAACGTAACAAAAGTAAATATTAACCGGAAGAATGATTTCGCAATATTTTTTCACGCCGTGTTTATTATGTCGTGTGAATTCGAGGTTGTATCAATTTAATATTCTCTTTTCAACAGATTTCCTCTTTGAAAACCGGAAAACAAAAACCAAAACAAACAAAAAGGAGGAAAAAGAGATTTATGAAATAAGAGGAAAATCTCCAGATGTTTTCTCTTAAAAACCATCTACAACACTTCAATCCTCTTTTCCTGTTTTCAAACCTCTTCGCCTTACTTTCCCACTTCTTTTTTCCTTACTCTCCTTCTTCTCCTTTTCGACTCCCATCCCACCACGCTTTGATACGCTGATTTTTCAATTATTTCTTCGCGCAATTTGACATGCAATGTATAAAACGTAAACGCGAATCTGACATTAGCGTGATTCACAAAATGCGGATCTTCTTCCTTTTTTTTACTTTACTATTTTATGAAACTTTTAATAAGTGATAGTATTACGAGGAAAACAAAAATTTGTCACAAGACAAAAAATTGTCTCAATGGCGAACACAAATAGCAAAATTTTGAATTAATGAGGTGAGTTATTAAACCATAATATTTTAATAATAGTAATGATTTTACTGATGGAAATCTTTCAAAATACAGCTAAGGAAAAACAGTTAAAAACAAGGAAGAAGAAACACACACGTGTCAAACTAAGGATTAAAACACCCGCATCCATAACTCAATATGCAGCAGAATGTTTACAACAAGGAGAGACCTCGTGGAGAAATTATTGAAGGAACGAAAATTATCTACAAAATATTCTCGATCTAACTAGAGAAAACAGCAAAGCCAAGACGAGGCAAAGAACTATCTCGAATGGACTCACGTAAACCTCCTGCTGGATATTCTGGTACTTCGTAAAAGAGAAACTCAAACGTTTTACGACGATTTGGAGATAGGGAAGGGCTTAAGATCAAAGGGTTATAAACCCGTTACAAGAATTACGTTCTATTTATTTACTTTTTTTTTTCGAAACGGTAGAACTGTGAGGTGACTCATAAAAACAAAAGAGGATAAAACTCCCGTAATTTTTCATTAAACATATGAATAAAAGCACGGCTCTGAAATTTCATTAATCTTGGTTTGAAAGAAAGGCGGAATACGGTCGGAAGCTCATATGCGAATTTACACACACGTTGAATAAAAATCAGGATAATAGCCCCCTTTCCAACTTTTTTCCATATGAGATATGGTCCTCGCTATTTTTTTCCTCTCTCTCCTCACAGTTTACATCTATCTTAACGCCATTTTTTTTTGTTGGAAAATTAATGACTGAACAGGGAGCGATTTGTCGTCGAGGTTAATGCACTTCCCGAAAGCCTCGCAAAAGGTTTTCCCCTCCTTCATGAATGTTATCGATGAAAACGTTTTCTATGTAAATAGCGTAAGATGTAGGGCTATAGCACGTAATGTAATTAGGGGTTTCTAATTCATTCGAGTCATGCTTCTCAATTTTTTAATCAAATCCGAGGAAACCAACCTCTAAATTGAAAATTTTTTTTTCGGAGTTGTCCTATCGGCACGTTACGATTAATTACGTGATATCATATTTTCTTAGGTCCCAAATCTCACGCCTGAAAACTGGAGAATGATTTCCAGTTTCTAGATTTTTATGTTGTCTTGTTTTTTGATTTTTGGAAAGTTATCTATGTTCGAAATATGCAACAAAGCCTCGCGTTTATCTGAGAATTTCCCTTTTTTGAAAGCCACAAAAAACGAAGGGACAAAGGGTACGTAATTTCCCTAGCTAATTAATAAGTCGTTGATGGTTGAAATTGAAAAACGACTATTATTTACTTTCGTTTCAAAGCTATTTGTTACTACAAGATTATTAATTGCTTTTCCCCTTTTTGAAATTAATAAATGATGCTAGTTATTTTATTAACTAAGGGAATACATACATCCCAAACCGTTAAATGTTTTTGCTTCGTCACCACTCATCGAGTAAAATTTATACAATAATCGATTCTGGGTAACAATATCATTTGCGTTTTAACAACTGTAAGGTTCGGATATAACAGACTGTCTTGTCGTTTTTGTAAATATGCGATCAGGCCATCTTCAGACCACGCTGGTTTCAACTTCTCCTCTTTTTCTCCTGGTCTTCTTTTTTTCCTTCACGTCAATATTCTCTCAATTTCTGACTGTGTTCTGTCTTCTATCCACTTCCTTCCTGTTTCACATTTGGTTTGTCCTAGAAGCTACTTTCCTCTTTAGGATGTCGCGCCTTCTCTTATACTACTTTCCTCGTGTCCCTTCCAGTTTTTTATGAACCATGCTGGCTCGGTCTGGACTTTATATTGAAAAAAAAAATTAAAATTTTAAATTGACATCTTAATTAACTATATTATCAATTTATTAGTTAAACAAATTATTTTTAGAATAATTTTTTAAACAATAAAATTTGAAATATATCATTTGCACACATCATACCTCTAAATAAATTTAGAATTTTCCGAATCGTGGAATACCATTAGAGACAAATTGAGTCACAGGATCAAGGGATGATGTACTACTAAATAAAAAATTGTTATATAAATCTAGTTTTATCCTAGTTTCAATTTGTGTTTGATACTCGAACGCCTAAGCTTCCGATCAATAAAATGCGAAACCTTTTGTGTCAGCCTGGGTTTTCTCTCTTTAATAAAATCACCAAACAGAAACATAAAATTGAGTGATTGATCGTTATTCTGTGATTAATAACAAAGCTTCAGGTGAACTTGGCAAAGACTACAATTTGTAAAAACAAGTCAACCGTAAAATCCTACCTATCTTGAGACTCGAGGGAATGAAAATGGAATCCCGTCAAGTCTATTCATAAAATCCCTGAGGTTATGTAAATTTTTTTCTTGTTTAATGACAAAGTAAATATTAATATACGAGTATAATATCCTCGTCTCTAGTGACACAAGAACGGCCCACTCGGAATCGAAACGAAAATAATTTCCTTATTCAAATAACTCAACACAAAGTTTTTATAGTTTTACAAAATCATAAATAGTTATACAAAACCATCAATATTTTTCCTTCTGGTTGCTTGCTTATAAAAAAGCAATGAACTGGCCACAAAACTAATCACGAGCCTCAGTTATAAAACATAAAAACAATAAAACGCGTCGATGGAAATAAATAAAAATTTCCTTTCCAAGGAAAAACAAAGTTTACTGACCGAGATAAATTTTTATGAATCTCTGACAATAGAAATAAGGCAATGTGGGTGGTTTAAGAAGCTATAGTCTTGAAAATTTTACTTTACATAAATAGAAATGATTCTGAGAGAGAGAAATGTGGAATCGCTTGTGTATGAAATTTCAGAATGTGGAGGCAGACGTGGAATACTATTACTCGAAATCTTGAGTTTCGGATTAATTTACCTTTTTCTTCGAGCTTTCTCCCATTCATTAAGTTAATAAATTCAAAATTATTCAGTTATTCAGCTTTTAGCTTCCATTTTTATAAATTTATTAAAATATAATGAAACAAAAGAAATTTTATACCAAGACAAGTACTATCAAGAATGATTTCTCAAGATTTATTTGACTTAACTATAACTCCAAATAAATACATAAAAATTTTTTTCATCACTTAATTCAAGTGAGATGATGAGTTCTTTCCATTTTATACTGAAAACAATATTTGAGAAGGAAATTTTCCAAATTGAGTTTTAATGTCATTTTTTATCCTGGGGTACACCAGGATGTGGGAGTGTCCTCCTACTTTCAACAATTACGTGGGTAGTCCCTGTCCGTTGTCCACTCAGCCACTATATTCCAGAGAAAAAAAAGAGAGAGACATTTTTTTGGAGTTCTTGGAACGAACTGCGGATGTCTCTCGGGACAAAGTAACTAATTAAGCAAGTGAATGAGGAATTCTAATTAAATTAAATAAATAGAGAGAGAGAGAAACCCGTCTTTTCATAAACATTTTTAAAACATTTTTAAAAATGAAAAGCATGTTGTATATTAAGATAACTATACGTAAATGGATAGGGTGGATAAAATATTACACTGACTTAAAAACAAAACTTTCATGTTTTCCAACATCACTCTCTTACTGTCTACTGCTGAAACTCTGCGCTTGACTCCAGCGCTTCATATTAGCCTTCTCTAAGAAATCACTGGAAGCGTGCATATTTTGGCGCTATTAATTTTTCATAAGGCCGTACTTATTAAATAAATTCTAAATTAATCATCAAATAAGAATTTACTTGAATTTTTTTTTAATTAATTGTAGGCATCGTCTTGAATATCCGCCACTACTCTTTCCGCTCAACCACTGCCGTCAAATTTGACTTTTCCTTTTTAATAAACCAAACTCAAATATTATTCGGGATCCGAGAAACATAAAAATTAATTACTACAAACTAATATAACTATTAGTCTTTACTAACATAACTAAGCCTCAGCTGTAAATGACTCGAGAAGATAGTTCGATGATCAAAGATACATAAATTGCCTCACTAAATAAAAGTATCGGGAAGAAAATAAGAAAATCCATCAAATAGGAAGCCATTATTAATAAGAGGCCTTTTTGAAATGGCATTTGGTAACAGGAGGCATAGAGTATTTGATAAAATGATATAGGAGGCAGGAAAAACGATAGAAAATTCTGGAAACTTGTGGAGAGTGTTGTTGACTGTTTGCGTGTGTGAAAAAACAAAATTGTGAATGTTTTATAGAGTGAAAAGATGTGGATTAATTAGTCTTCAAGTCATTACTATATTTTATTTCTTAAAACCTCAAATATATAAATATGAATAAAGTTATTGAATAATATTCCAAATAACTTTCTGTTTCTTATTAGAAGGGTTTCTTAAGACGAAACCTTTTATTCTTAAATTTCGAAATATTTATTTTTTAACAGTAAAGCGAGCATTTAAGCAAACTACCGGATTGATCTGAAGTAGAGATTTAAAATTCCACATCTTGGTCATTAGCTTTTGATAATGGCGAAGTCAGTGGGCGTGACTCCTGGGTTCTGATTACTTACTCTATGAACGGGTGTGTTTTTATTAAAGGTGTTACACGGTATATCCAATTTGCCTGCTTGAGCCTTTTCCCAGTTTTGCGAATCTTAAACCTCCTCCCTAGTGTAAAAGCAAGTATTTGAATTTATTAAAATCAAAAAATTCTTATTATTGGGAGAGCGGAGCATATTTGACTTGGTTGACTCATGCGTGGTAACTTTTACAAAGAAATAAACTAAGCAAGTTGAATAATTGATAAACATTGTAACCAGTGTCGCGTAACAAGTTATGCAATAACTGAAGAAAAAAAAAATTTTCAATTTCTAAAATAAATGTTTTTTCTATATAGAATAAGTGGTTAAAAAAATATTCCCAGTTTCTGATTGTGTATGTGTTTGTATCTGAGAGAATATGAATTGGCAACAAATTTTGAGCAACAGTGTAAGGTAAACACATTTTGAGAACTTATACTTTAGCTGTGTTCGTCCAAAAGTACCCTTTGCAAGTTATACTGAATGAAAGCTATTGATAATTAAAGATCGAAAACATTTGTTTGAACCTCATCCTCACTAAGGAAGATAGATAAAAGTGTAGATATATAAAGGTCAAGCATGTGTATCTCCTTAGGTGTGTTAGTGTGTGTTAATTCAAAGGGCATGAGCATGACTAATGATTTGACCGCATATTTTTATTCACCGGCATTAAAACAAAAACACTGTGCACATCCACTGGTGTAAATTTATGAAACAGAATGTCACCAATTTTGTGCATTGTTTATGCCTTAGGTTCCTCACAAAAGTTAGCTAATAAAAAAAACGGAAGAGCCTCCATTTAATTATGATAGCCATAATATATATAATACCGTGTTTTTGTCAGTTCTTTCAAGCCTTTCTTCGAAGCGACTGGTCAAGAAAACTTAAGCCTTAGAAGGAAGAAATTCATCAATCTTCATTATTAATGTTTCTGCGTATAATTACGAAAGTTTGAGAGTTTTCAACGAACTCAAGATGGCGGTTAATAATTTCTTCCATTTCACGAATTTCCCACAACTCGATAATCCCTTTATATTTGTCCCGTAAAGAAATTTTCAATATTTTTATTTATTATCATTGTTTTTTACCTCTTTGTTCTAACTTTCTTCTTCATTCTGTCTGAATTCTTCCCAATAATTCCTTAAACTTCTTTCTACCTTTTAATTTTGAATTATTTGAAAGGGAACTATTGAAAACTGATAGAAGTACAAAAAGTGAGCACGAAACATATCCATGACGTCATTTTATTAAATCGAATATTAAATATTAAAGTAATCCAGATCAGTAGTCGGATTTTTCTTTTTCGTTATCGAAATCGATATATATATAAATTCCCCACAGTATCCTAGATAAATTGAAATCTCTTCATGTTAAAATACACCTAGAATGTAAATGCGAACAACTCTATCTAACAGTAACTTAGGTCGATTTACAAACACATATACGTATATACTTCATGAACATAGTAAAACTCTGGGAAACCAACCTTCCTTATTTGGATTTTATTTTAGAAGCGAGCTATGTCAATAATAATATACTCTCTATTTTTAATCCCCCGTAATTATATGTTAAAACACTTTGGAGTTCAAAACACTCTATCAAGAGTTAAAAACACAAACTAAACGTTTCGTCCACTTAATTGCTGTGGACGGGTCTATAAATTGCTATAGATAGTTCTATTTAGCAGTAGATCGTCATTTTATTAAATACTTATGTTCAATAAATTGGTCAATATTTATGTTATTATATAGAGATACAAATTTGGGGGTAATCTAACTTATACAAATTAATTTCCTCACCTTACACTTATACAAAAATAAAGACAAATTTATCAAACAGCATACCTGACTCTTACACTAACCTACATTTTGTAACAACTAAAAACATAAACTGAAGACACTGACAGACAAATCGACTTGCACTCTTATGTATATCTATTGAGTTATAGACCCCGTCATCAACAAATCCTTAAATATAAGAAAGAGATCTTCTTATAGAATTAGATTCTTTTTTTTGAGTCAGCAGTTTCTTTTCTATTCATTGTCTTATCGGATTCCAGTGAAATATAATTTTAAAAATTCCAAAAGGAAAAGTTACATTTTGAAAATAATCAGCAAAAATGGAGGAAAGTATTCCACGAATAAGAGAAAGGAGAAAGAGAACAAAAATTATAATTTGTTTTCATTAAATTAATGATGTAATGCGAGTTCAATACTGCGGTAAGAATAAAGAGGAAATGGGTGAAGGAAAACAAACTTCAATAAATTTTCAGCTCAAGGTTTGATGCCTTTTAACGAAATTTTTAATTTGCCTAAAAGCTGACATTCGACCATGGCTTATTTTAATGAGGGATGATTGCGGGTCAAAATGATGAAGAAAAAAAATTTGAATATTAAATGAAAATCTTGATAGTGACTTCCTGTCAGATAAGAGCCGACCCATTATTTATATAAAGTTGGTTCAAAGTAAGCAGGAAACGCGGAGAAAAGCGAACATAATTTTGCAAAGAGCTAGGAATTGAAAAGTGGCACCTTTTGCTGATTTCCCTTTTTCCCTTCCTCATTTTATTAGCGTGCTTCAAACGAATCACCGCCAAATTTCGTTTTTGATTAATTCCTCGTCTTTTCTCACGCTCCCTTTCCGTAATGTTACTGAAAATAATATTTGATGTTCTTTTTATTAAAAGGAAATTACTTGAAACTGATATTTTAAGTTAATTAAAAATCGGAATTATAATACCGTGTTTTATACATATTACATAGGATGTATGTTTGTGGCTATATATACAAAAATGATTCAGAAAGTATAATAAAATCTTTTGGTTCGATTATTTAAGGCCAGCTCATAAGTGTAACAAATACTAATTAATATTAAAACGGATTAAAGATGAAACTAACGGAGGGAGTAATGTTTAAAGTATAACAAAATAGTTATAGTCATTAATAATATTATATTTAAAATTATAGAAGCATTTATTCTAGAGTCTTATTGTGAGTATATGATATTATATATTGCATGAGCCTACCATTAGTCTACCACAGACTCTTCTTGAAAGTTATTCATAATGCCTTGAAATCTTATTTTGATTATTATTTACCAGCTGCTATCAATCTTGTATTTCTTGTACATAAATTTCTATTTACAGTCAGCTGAGACACCGTCTCCCCGGAGGAGTCCCAAGATGACTGTTAAAGAAAAGGGACCATCGAAGGTTCAGAGTCCGAGTGAACATCGACCGAGGTCAAGTAAATCGGAAACGCGACGGGAAGCGAGGAGAGAAAATGATTTGCTTAGCACGGCAACCAGTGCTTTAAGGAGGTTGAATTTCCGCAGCGCAGGAGGGAGTCATCCTAGAAGAGGTTAGTTACTTATATTGTCGTAACACAAACCTTTTTTTCGTTTTCTTATGAACAAACAGTACCGAAGCCTCTTACGCGAATCATTTTTGTAATTATTCTAATTGGTTCATTAAATTTTCTCAGGTTCTGTTTTCAAGTCCCTCAGTAACACAAACAAATGTGAAGTATTTTGACTGAGTAATTCACTTCTCCCTTTTTCGGTGCTTTTTTTTACTTTAAAAGATGAAAGAGCTTTATATTCATCCTTTTTGTTTTTATACTTTGCCTAACTAATTTTTCTTTTTATGTATCTTACCTTATTAATTTTAATTACAAAAGAGAGAGCTAAGTCTTCACTTAAAAACTGAAATAATAAAACTGAAGAAACAAAAACAGGGGCAACACTTGGGCAAACAATTACAGATGTCGCTAATATTCAAGTGCTGAGAGGAATCTGTTTCACGGTATCTAATCTAAAAAATTCTCAAGACTAGAAGAAATCTAGGAAAAGAATAGTTGACTACTTTGAAAAGATTTTATTACATTACTGTAAATTAGCTAGACTAATTGCAAGGTTACAAGACTACTGACCTAATGACAGACAGAATAGTATTTGGCATTTCTTTTATAGGGCTAATCATTAATCTAAAGCTAAATCCTCATATTTGGGTAAACTGTAAGATAACCTTTTTGTAACCTAACCAGAGATCCTGTCATCTTATGTTTGGCTTCTATAGTAGAGGCTCTGTCAATTTTTATCACAAAAATTTTCATCAGTCTTTCAGAGTTTGGTAGTTTCTCACCCAGTGATCTACATCATCTATCCCTTTATAGTAAACCCTTTTGTCCTCAATCTGTTTTTGACTAATCATGTCAGCTAAGAGTTAAGACCTCAAAGAAACAACTTTTATTATATTATAAGCCTAGAGAATCTTAGAACTAATAGCCTAGAGAACTAGAAACTAATAGAATGTGGGTTAACACAATCAGGGAAGACTTGTACAGGCCAATCAGCAATGAAAATATTTAGAAAGGGTCGTATACCTGTAACTGAACAGAGAAATCTAAATGTTAGGAGTGAATGTGACCAGTACTTTTTAAGAATGAAAGATTTACAGGGTAATGTGACAAAGAAAAGGGTTGAGAAACAATGGATGACCTTAAAGCCGATCGTATTTCACTTCCCCAATGACACACTGCTCTGTTTACACAGCCCCCTGTTGCCATGTACAGCCTGTATGGATCCCGAGGATGTTATCTATGTCGTATTTCTAAATAAACTTTACTTGGGATCAAATCAAATATTTATTGAGAAAATAAAAGATTTAATGATGGATTGATGGTATTTAACGACATTCACGCTTATTATCATGCGAATTGTGATTGAAAATATCCTCCCTGTCCTCTAACTTTGTCTCGTTTTTCAACCACGTGTATTTATTACAAAATCAAATTCGGCTTCCTTCGATACTTGAAAATGACGCGGGGCATTAACACAAAACTTTTTATTTGAATTCTCAATTACACGACAGAAATACTGGCATCCCTAATTCATTTGATTATAGGATACTCAATGAATTCGCCAAATTCTTGGTTTTAGACTTTTGGGAACTGGATATATGAATGGACTGACGTCATTTTTCCATGAAAATCATGTGACGTGGTATTCAAAAGGTTGAGTGCTCGGTAATCGAATCAAGGGTCAGTGGTTGGACGTCCACTTGAGGCTATCCACCAGCTCTAGAGACCAAGACGTTGGTTTATTCTCTAGATAAAAACCCTTCTCTAACTAACTAGTTATTGGCTTATTAAAGGACAGGTGATAATTAATCCAGAAACATAGAAAAATGAAATGAAAAATGAAAATTCTTTCCTCGTTCTACGTTGAAAACGCAGCTCACTTATTCAAGTGTTTTATTTAATTTCCTTTCTCTTCAAATTTCCTCATACACACGTGACCGAGTGACTTAACTTTGGGTGAAAGCAGTTTGGGAAATTTTGAAAAGTGAGTTTAGGAAACTTTGAGACCTTTACTCAGGCAAATTTGTGAGATTGAAAAGTTTTCCCACAGCAATTCATAGACGTCTTTTCTAAATGAAATGTTCCTTAAACTTTCTGGTAACCTTATAATCTTAAGAACTTATACCAGCAATTTCGAACGTGAGGAAGTTGTAAAGACAGGTTATATACATGAGTGATTCTCAATATTTTCCAAAAGATATTGCCAACCTTTTTGACTTTTTAATCTCCTCGTGGAGCAAAAACTGACCTCAGGATTCACCGCTTTATCCAAAACTCAAATTTTAGTGAGTCTTAGATTGATGTTTTGGCGTCTCTTTACAAGTGATTTCTTTTCAACGCCTCCTTTAATAAAATGCCATGATATTTAGAGTCATTTACAGTATACAAATTATGATCAATTAATTAGCCATTTTAGCCAACTCAGAAAAAGAACAATAGATACAAATTGGGTCAAAATTTGTGTTAAAATATTTTCCCAAGTCCAATCAATATTCTTTAGATCAACGCTCTATAACCTTTTAAAGGTTACGGACCGATAAATAACGATTTTAAAATTTTATGAACCATTTTCAAATTTTTTAAATGTAAATTGATGCTATTTGTAAGTGTTTGGATTTGTTTTATCAAGTTATTCAAAATTAGAGAAACGATCTCACAGAACTAAAACTATTCATACCGACGGAATACCTAAAGAACTGAATTTGTGAGTCTAATACGTCCACAATAGTCAAATTTTCCAGCACGTATAAAACTTTTTTTGTGAAGACAGGTTACTCTACAATATATACGAAAAATTCAAGAGAAGATTTTAAGATAAAAACTGATTCTGATCATTCGTGCTGCAGTTGTGTTCAAGACCCCTCGCTTCGCCTTCACTCCAGATTTTCTTCAATCTCGGTTGTGTGTTTGTCAACTTGTGTAAAAGACCAAAATTACAACAAAACGATTGATTCTGGTTCAAAATGGTCATTACGTGCAAGGTTTTCCCCGTTAAACCTCCCGTCATGAAATATCATAGCCTTTTCGAAAATTACACCGCAAAAACAAATTTACCACCTTGTTTTCAACGTGATTATTAACGATTTTGCAGGAAAAATTTTAATTAAACCACTTTCAACCCTGTTGCTTACTTTTTCCAACCGGAGAGTAGCAGTTTATAACAACTAAAAGGGCATGTTTCCACAAGGTAAACTCAATTTTAATGTTGAAAATCACGGTTCAAAGAACTGGAAATATCGCTCCTTGTTTATATTTTTTCCATTGGTGAAACTGTTGACAATAGCGAACTTTATCGATTGACGTTGTCTTGTAGCCAAGATAATAAATAATAAAAAAACATGACAGATGATTTTTTATATAAATTTTGAGCAAACCAGACACTGGACACATGTTCGCAATTTTATTAAATCCCTTCCGCTCTCCCCCCTTTCACCCTCTAAGACACCACTTTTCCGTCACCTCAGCAGAAACAGATTTTAAGCTTTCCTAAGCAAAAGTCGAACGTATTTGTTTTAAATAATATTTCTTGAACACTGCTGCTGGCGAAAGGATAAAAGTGAAAACGTGTGGAAGAGAACGTCATGTAGTAGACATTTTTCAAAAAAACCAAAAATTCGGGAGACATTTTCTCAGTTGTCCTTCTTAATTTCATTTTATTGAGACTCAGTTATGTTCAAAATTAACCGCCCCAACTTCTCCCACGGAATCTTTAATTTCTGTCTCATAATCGCGGGCCGTGATATTGATTTTTAAAAATCAATTAACTTCATAAAAAGGTTCAAGCACAAGCACCCTCTTAACCCAATTATTCAAGCTTTTAAAATTTAAATTAATTCTTTAGAACTATAATATTAATGTGTGTGAAACAATTCTCATTTTAATTTAAATTTAAAAGGAAATGGAAAATTTCAAAATTTCAAAATGCAGGGAAAACTGTGCATGTGGGTTGACTTAAAAGAAAATTCTCCTCGCTCTCTCTCTCTCTCTCTTTCCTTTTCACTCTCCGACTCTGCTGAAAAGTGACACCAAAAATTCTAAAATCTTTTATCTTACCCTTCTTTCTTCTCCCTTGTTGGGAAACCAGTTTTTATTTTATTATATTTTACGGCTCATCTGATAACGTTTCCCATTTTATAAAATATGTCACCCGAAATTCCGTTTTTCTAAATATCATTCTTGATGATATTTGCTTCAATCTTCTTCTTTTTTTTTCACTCGTCTATTGATTTGAATTTACCTTCTTGCTGTTTGAAAACAAACCCAGCCATTGGTTGTTTTAAATATACACATCAATTTTTACTAAATTGAGACAATTTGTCCTACACCTATTTAATTAAGTCCTTGGTACTCAAGCTTTTTCCTTTCCGGGCCAAATTCCCATTGTGACCATTGCGACGGATCTCGACTTACCGAAAAAGATTTTACAAGTCCGGTTTTCGACGTATACAGTCCACCCTCAGAGTATATGTCTGTAAATCTGTCAGTCTGTTTCTGTATGTATTTTCTGTATACTGCCTCATAAAGATATGTTGAAGTAAACAATGTTAGCAGTTTCTGAGCACAGGCCTGAACATTTTTGTACTGGTCAGGTACTATAGTTCAGACTTGACAATGAGCAACCGACCTTTCACAATTTTCACTCCATCTGTTTCTACTGGGTCACTGGGCCACTCAGTAGAGCTTGATGGGACGCAGTTTGAGTACCAAGGAATTAAGTTGTTGGGACAAACTAATGTAAATGTTACGTTTCTTTATTAAAAAGTAAATCTTCTTCTTGAAATGGAACCTTTACAGTAATATTAATAAAAAAGAACAACATAAATTTTTAAATATGTTCTTCGATTAACATATATATTAATATTATCAAAAACTAATTTTGTCAATTTTTAAAGATACAAAATTCAGGATTGACTTTCACAATTCATTTCCTATTAAACTATTTCCTAGAATATAAAAAGACACACTGAAGCCTTTTTTGAACGTCTTGCGAATTAAGTCACACCTATTCGGCCTTTTTTAAGCCTAAAACTCACATCACTTTCATTGAATGCCATTTCACTATCCCCCCCAAAAATGGCGCTCATCTACAACTACATGATTAAAACAAACTATTTTTTAAACCTAAACAGAAATCTGCTGTTATAAAGTGTAAAAAACATGACACTTCATTTACGAAGGCCATTGTTTTGAGTTCCTTTATAAAATAACTAAAAACATGACTTTATGACGTGTCACTTCATTCCCTCGACTGACATATAATGGTGACATGCATTCATCACCTTCACTGAAATCGTTTGATTAACAATCACTCTCCAAACGGGGAGTGATTATCAATTGTCCGTAAACCATAAAAAGTGTAAAATTATTTTACACCATCAAATGAGATTAATTATGTTAGAATATAATTTATATTTTTAGACATTATCGCAGTTTCTTAAAGCCCTTTGCATGCAACGTAGATTTTGAGCGGTTGTTTTGGAGTTACGCGATCTTGGTGAAACTCCGTCATGAGTCTTTTTAATCTGAAATATACAGTCCAGCATTCTAGTCCTTAAATTTTCACCACGAAGCTAGAAATCACCAAACTCTTTTTCAAATACACGATCCATTCCGATCCTCTCGCAGTATCCTCACTTGATGAACGATGTCTCTAAAGACACAAACCTTTAGACTATATAACACTTTCGCCTCGCCCTTTTACTTCTTCACCTTTCTTCTTTATTGCTTCTGTATCCTCCTATTTTCCTTTTTATCGCTTTCTCCTTGTCTTCGGTTTTATACACAAACCCGTATTTCTCTTTTTTATTTCTCTCCTTTTTAATTACAACTATCTTCTTCCTTCCTTTATTTTAATTTCTCCTTCCACCCCACCCCATCGAATTCTCAACTACTTTACCTTTTATTTCATCTTGGAGTTAAGTTGATACATTCCTTCGATAAAAGCGCTAGTTTAACTGTTGTTGTCACAAATTTGGAGACATCTGGCAGTTAACTAGAGCGTAAAAAAATTTAGATTCTTTCAACCCATTTATACACTTCACAAATTTCTATCGCACAACCCCGACTGTATTATGTTTTGACGTCAGCCTCCCACCAAGTTGTTTCGAAAAACTTTTCCTAACAATAAAAAGAAAAAGAAGACTTCAGACAACAGATTAAAAAACAAATATGTAAATTTAAATGTGAAAATAGCAGAAGAACTCTTAATTACAGGGAATATAAAAAGTAATTAATTTTGGTTCCTGCGAGGAATGAAATTCATTTAAATTCCGTATACAGTCAAGATCTAAAAATAAACCGAACTAAAATAATTCTTGCACTTAGATCGATAAACTTTTTAAATGTCCACCAAAGCCTAAAAATTTTTCGTAGATCTGGTTCTTTTACACCCTCAAAAACCATTTCCCTTAAAAAGGGTAAATCCACTAAAAACTGACGTACTAACTCTTTCCAAAAATCAAAATTACGTTAATCCGTGAAAATATATGACTCTAATTGGCCACTCGACAATTATTTCATATTTTTCCTTTCGTCGAGCCAATAAATCAAAATCTGAAAAACTGCCTCTTCTTATAAATAAATAAAAAAAATAAAACGACTGTGGGCCTGTTACCTACGCTCTTCAAAACCTGGAGTTTTATTGTTAAAACTTCAAAGGTTTTCATTTTTGGAACGTAACTAAAATGGCGGTTTATCGATTTTGGGCGAAAATGGAATCCTAATAGAATTATGAGAGCAGAAGAATGAATAAATAGACACAATCTTTGTCACAAACACCGGCTTTGATCGTGGAATCATGCACTTCAACAATTTCAGCAACAACATTTAATTTCGTCCTCGGAGCTCGGGGCGGGGGTATTTTTATTTTTCTTATCAAGCCATTGAATGGAAAACATTCAAATATGCTTTCGACGTAACTCCGTATTCATTTCATTTAGTCGCATATTTTATTCACATTCACAAAACTAAAGAAGTATGTTCGAATAAACCGGAAAACCCCATAAATTCATGAATGGAATTTAACGAAATTTCTCCGCATACATTTATGCCACATCGATTGGGTGTGAACTCCTCTCAGCACTAATATCATTATATACTCTAAGCTCCTGCCTTTTCTCATCACAATTTACTTCAAAAACACTGCCACAGAGATCAAACTTCAAAACTAATGCACACTTTTATGACGCATTCTATGAAGAATTCATTTATTAACAATGCGCACATTTATCTAGGACTCACTTTTTTTAAATTCAACGCTTTTCATCCCCAAAACCATCTTTTTATTTTCATTATTAATAGCACGCCATTAAATTTCCCAAAACTATAACAACAACAACAAAACTTTCACTTCCGTTCAACATTCAACTTGTGACGTTGTTTGACGTTTCTGACACTGAGTCGACTTAAGTTTTGAAACGTGAGATTAAAATCACTATCAGCCCCACAAATTCCAACATACGACCCTGAAGAATTCTGGAGAAAAACTTTAAAGGAGCCATTATTTCCTTTTCATGTTTTTCGCTTTAAAAATTATATTTTCCGATTTTTTCAACTCAGGATTTTTATGATTTTCGAAAATTTATACAATTCCTAAAATATAACTATACACAATAGCTTTATGGAGAAAGGATGTTTTCGTTTAATTCCCTTTTTCATAATTTTGGGTATGGAGAAAGGGTTCTTCATGTATGTGGGCGTTATTTGTGAGAGAAAAGAACTTTTCATAAATACGTTTCTATTATATAATAGCAGAAATAAAGTATTTACAACACGCTTAAGTTGGACTAATTCGTGTGTTTAAAACTACAGTGAAACCTCTCATAACGAGAAATTCGCGTGAGTAACATAAATTCCAAAAAAATGTCTCTGGTAACAAAGAATGCTTCGCATAACGAGCAATTTTTGGCGACATTTACATGGGGAATCCCCGAAAGCTAGAGAAAAAACTCCAAACTCCGAATCGGGGCAGATTCAAAGTTAAATCTTTCTGTATCTGTCTTATTGTCTTCACTACCACCCAAAATCCTTTCATTTTCACATTCACAGGCTTTTTAGCTACTCCTTTTCTTTTCCTAAATACTAAAAATAACTTAAGTCCTTTTTTCGACCTGGAACGCACTATCCTATTTTACATTAATTTATATGGAACCAACTGTTTCGCATTACGAGTAAATCTCCGGAACCAATTAAACTTGTTATTAGAGGTTCCACTATATATCAGTGGTTCATAATATCTACAAGTTTGTACACCCCTAAGTTGAAGGCTTTGTATGTCACCGTAATGACACACGTCCGAGTGAAGTCACCTATAAAGAAAATAAATGAAAGACGGAGGAAAATACGTCATAATTTTTTAGAAGAATTACGAAACTGTGACATTTTCAAAAAGGAGGCTTGGAAAAAAGTCATTTACAATGACTAAACAAAAGGATGATAAAACTGCCAACAAAAAAAAAACGGGAAGAAAAATGGATTAAAATTTTCCCTAATTTTGGGAGGCGGGATAAGGAATAAGAAGCAGTGAAGAGGAGAGAGAACGGATAAAATTTAGGAAAATTGATTTCAATTTAGACTGTTTACTTTTTATAATATTAAATCAGGCCGAGTGTACAGAAAAAATTTAAGAAAGGAATCCAGCCTATTGAGATTTCACGAGACTCAATAGAAAGAAGTTGGATTTCCCTTTCATTCGAATTGTATAACGAATAATATATTTAAGTTTCTCCGAAAACAATTTTCCTTTTCCTTTTAACTAAAGATCTAAATTGAAAAATTCAAAATGTTCTCATGCGGCCTTAATTTTAACGTCAACCTACCCGTTAAAATTGGTCTCCGAATGAATAACACCCACTCCACGCCATTTTTTCTTTCTTTTCTCTCGACTTCAATTTAACAATTTCAAATAAATTATTTAATAACTCTTCACTTTTGTATAAACTGTAATTTCCGATTCAAACACTGGAAATTAAATGTTTTGTAAAATTTTCTCCAGTCAGTCCGCTCTCGGAAAAGTTCTTGACTTACCACTTCCCTCTTGGGAAGTTATACATCATTGAGTATATATAAAAAAAAAGCTTCTCTCTCTTTTGTTCTCTCCGTTTTATTGTTTCGAGTTATTATTTTTATTAATTTTATTTATAAAGACTAACATAACTAAATAAGTAAACAATTCGCCAATTTATGGTTTATAAGTGTAGATAACTAATCGATTTACTTATAAAATTAAAAAGCAAAGTGGTTGTTTGAATGTTAGTACAAATCAAGAATTCGTGAATCGTCTGCAATACTTAATTACTATAACTACAATCCTAATTACCTAAAATTAGGGGAGGAAATACGGTTTAGTAGCTAATAATTAACTACTAAATAATTATTTCGGAATTAAACCTGACATAATGTTACTATAATTTAGGAATACATCTTCTTAGAATTAATAAAAAATAATTTAACCGAATAATATTTTTTATTAATTAATAGTATTAACTAAAGCTTATTTATGAATGTGAAATGACACACTTTGCAACAGTATAATAATTATTACAAGACATTCCACACAGACGGACCAGTTTAACGGAACAACACAGGGAAAGAAATTTTTAAACATAAATCAAAACAAACAGGGAACAAACTCTGGGACGTCCTCTTGTTTATTATAATTACACTAATTATTATTTAAACCGGCGTTTAATAAATTAAACTTTTCGCACCCCCTAAACAATTACACTTAATAAATCTCGATCGTAAACACCGAGGTTTTTTGCGACGAAAAAAAGTTTCTTAAAAAATTAAACCGCCATTATTCTTCCCAAGTTAAGAATAAAAGTTTTCAAAACAGTTTTCCGATTACTTTAAATGAACAGAAAAGAAATATCGCATCTCCTTCTCCACCACCTCCTCCTCGTCTCCAATTTGTTTCAATAAATAAATAAAACTTATCGAACGAATATTTTCCCTAAATTTGGTCAATTCCCTTATTTATTAATTTCTTTATCGCCTATATATTTAAACAGAATTTGAATTCCTTTTCGAAAATTTCCTCGGATTCATTTCCAGGTGTTTAAAAACCTTTTGAAAGGCGGAAATTCGAGTGTTTTCTTAAATCAAACTATTTTGTGCGGGACTTTCGACTTACTCACCTGAAAATTAATGAGCTAGTGTCAACAATGCTTTTAAATTAGAATTTTGAGGAAATTCGGTGATTAAAATTTTGCCGGATTATGTGTCTTTTCCCTTGAAACCAATTTTACACTTGACCGAATTTAACCAAACTCAGTTTGACTAGGAAATCCTAATAAGACAATTATAAATGAAATTTGCCCGTAGAATGTTGTTCTAATTTGGGTAGAAGTGGGTGGGCCGGGGTTAAGGAGAATGCGAAGAATCCACGATGGCGTTTATTAAGTAAAATGAGAAACGCAAGTTTGGCGCTTCACACGACTGAAATTGAATTTTCCCGAAGACAAAATTATTTATTCAACGACTTTTATAATTAACTAGCAAATTTCCCGACGTTGTTTTCCTATTTATTCCATTTTATTTTCATTAACTCACCATCTATTAAAGTTGAAGCCAAAATATCCCTCGTTCGTATTATTCAACAGAATGAAATTTCCGTCAAGAAAAGAAGAAATTTATTTCTTGAAAAGGAACAGCTGGTGATGGAATTTCAAATTCCAAGAATAGAACCTGAATCCTTTAACAGCATTACTTTGACCTTTCCCTTCGGATTTTTTTTTCAAATTCTCTCCGCCGCAACATTACTTGGGACGCTCCTTTGACCCTTTCACACGATTCTCTTTTGACAAACTTTTTTAACATTTCCTCCACTCTACTCTTCAGATTGCTAATTCTTTGTCAAATTTTGAAGGCTCGATAATGTCTCCATAATTTCCTCTTTTTGAATTTTTTCAACCTTTCTTTGATTTCTTTCATTTGACCTATGACGCATGAGGACTTTACCACGTGCAGACTTCATTGAATCCATTCTTTTAAAAAAAATTTCTCTGCATTGTCACTGATTTCCCTTCTGTACCTGATTTCAAAACCTTCCATTTCAAAGACATAAAGCCCTTCGCTCTTTCTTTTTATTATTATGCTCGTTTGTTTTTTCTCTTCCGTTTTCAACATTCAATTTTCTGGGAAGGTCGGATTTCGTCTTCCTTTCATATATCACCATGCTTTTGTGAGCCTTAAAGTGTGAAACTCAATTCTTCCCAACATTTTTCGATTTAGAGAACCAATTTCCTGTAGCTGTGTTTTAGAAGTCTTCTAATACTCGATTCAAAAATAGGCTCATATATTCACACGAATTTTGAAATTGGAACTGAGTTGGTCAAAAAGGTTAATTCCGCAGCGATGACCAATAATCAACCTGGACTGATCAAAATTACAATTAATGATGACAGATGTTCGAAACCATGGTCGATACAGAATTCCGTTAGACTAACTTTTAGCATTTTTCTCATACCTACAAAAAGCTACAATTTTTTATGTTCATGTTATGTTTAGATTTTTGCTAAAACCCGCGGGGTCGTTTAAAGAAGTAAATGTGAAACGAGGGAACGTCAGGCGTCTTCCCTTATTCAGGAAAACATTCCCAAAATTATTAATGAATCTAAAAACTACAGTAAAACATTAAAACCCTTTTCCTCCACTTTGAAACGTGAAACTAAGTGAGAAAGCATTTATTATGTATACTTTGATTACAAAATATAAAATAAAACAGTTTTTTAAGATCACAGCTCACGAATTCCAACGCCAAAACCATAATAAAGACAGAATCAACAAGAATCGAATGTGAAGGAAAGAAATGTATTTACTTAATTCGTGACGATTCTCTCAATAAAAAAGAAAATTGTTGCGAAACGAAATTTCCTTCCCCTCCCCACTGTTTCTAAGCTTTTCCTATCCGCAATCTACGATTTCCCTCCAGGATCAAATTTGTTCCTTTTGATTTCGAGAAGATCAATCAAGCTGACAAATTGAGTTTGAGAAAGATCAAACTTTTTAGAATGACTTCGAGGTTGAGTAAATTTAACACTAGATTTACGGATGTTGACTACGTGTAAGGAGTTATCGGGTGACTTACAATTGGAATAACAAGCTGATTTTTAGATCATTGAAATTTTAAAGTCAGACTCGTTCTCTATACCGTGATGGTGATTTCAAAACAACAGAAGTGGACTAGAGTAGAGCTCTTGAAGGCTTAACAAAAACAAAGTTCTTATAAACGAGGGAATATTTGTGAAATAATGAAATAATTTCCTTTCAAAGGGTGCGATATTAATCAAGAAGAAATATTTATGTTCATTGCGTTGATAAAAGGTATTGCTTACTCCCTCATAACATGGGTGTTGTGCTTGAACATGTGACTTGAGCTTTTCATCACGTCTGAAGAATCCTTATGAACAGAGAAAAGCAATTAACACGAAACAGACTCTTCAAACTCCCACAAACGAAAACAAAAAAAGACAAATAAACGTACTATACACGATAGTTTTTATTTATTTTTATGGATTTCCACATTTACTTAATTAAACTCCCATAAAAGCCTACAACTCATCAATAATCAATAATCCGACGATTTGATAAGCCAACATAAAACCGATCATGTTCGTTAATTGGTTACCCACTGTATCTAATTTTCATTAAAAGTTAAGTCGGTTTAACCCCCACACCCAAACTGAACTTTTTTGTAATTAAAATAGTTTCTGAATTCTGACAAATATTTCTTACTGTCTCGTTTTCTCTTATAGTTCTCACGCCTGCAGGTCAAAATGGCCCACAATTGAACAGCAGCACGACTTCTGAAACTACGACAAATACATCAACCGATTCTTCGAACACCGTTTACACTCTGATAACGGTGACGGATGCTGAACAAGAAGATAAATCCGATCACGATCTTCTTGAAAACAAAGCCCTTTTAAAGGATGACAAGCCCTCGGCCAAATCAAAAGAAAGCTTAGAGCCGAGAAGAGATTCAAGAGATCAAACTCGACGGGCCGAAATACTGGATGATTTTGATGAATTGTTTTTGCAAAGTGAGAGGAGGGCGAATGCTGAAAAAGCGAAAGGAAAGGTTATCAAAAATGGAGTCAAATCTAATCAAGGAGCAGGAGCAGTCGGAGGAAACAAAAAAGGTTTGAAACTCTCTCTGTTTAGAAACTTTTAAAAGGATTAAATGTTCATTTCTTTGGGGGTGAAGATAATTTTTATCTCTATTTTTTTCAACTGGTAACCTAAAATATCCAATTTAAAAATTCCTTTTTCATCCTTCTATTGTGTCTCTACATACAAACTTTGAACGAAATCATTGTTTACGAATCTCATTAATGCAAGACAGTTAAAAACTTTATGACAAATAAATTTAATTTAATTTATAACACAAAAACCAGACATATGCACCGCCTTTAAAAAATAATAATAATTCTTGAAAAAGAATTCAGTCCCACATTTTTGTCTCAATAATTTTGGAGATGACAGAAAATGCGAAGGAACGAAAGCAAACAAAAATTAAAATTGACTTGAAAATAAATAAATAAATAAAGCTAACAGAAAAACAACTACAAAAAGAAACCTCAGAAACGGAAATGTTAGCAGAAATATTTTTATTTTTAATAATGAAGACCAAAAAAATATAAAATAAAAACGCAACGCACAATTATTAACAACAAACTTGGAAGAAAGAAATCGATATTGAGGTTTTTGAAAAATCCTCGGGGACAGTAAAAATTAAATAATAATTTTAAAGCCTCTAAAGATTTTCTCCCTTTTTATCACTGTCATTTGTAACCATTTTTGATCGACACTGAAAAACAATTTAGCCGAGAGCACTGGGACAAAAACAAAAGTGACTGATGGTTAATAAATTTATGCGACTATGTGTTAATAAAAATCCTTGAGGTGGGATTTATTATATTTGTCATTTAACTGGGCTTATAAATAATTCAAAATTTCATTTGATACGCGAGATGCTGACAACCTGGACCAAAATTCAAAAACTTTACTCCGATAATAATTAATAATAATCACATAAACTACTATTTCCATTAAAAATTTTTATTTCAGGATATGCTGATAACAAAACATCTGTGACCACTGTCACAACCCAGGACAAAGCTGAAAAAGGAAAATTCAAAAAGCTTGATTGGCCTCCAAAGAAAGGGAAACAGCCAGGTTTTGTTGAGGATCAACAAGGGATATCCTCTAAGATGCATGACAACTTTTTTAGCGTCTCGTCATCGGAGAGAGACTCTGATGAAACTTTTAGCAGCATCGAAGAAAAGCAAGCTCTAGGTGAGTAAGAACTGTCAGGTGTAAGGAAATTGTTGTTCAGTTTACAATCCAAATAGTTTGAAAGTTAGAAAATTTTAGACGCCGAAATCAACTGGGAACAAACAATTAACTGAATCCTTGGTATTCCTTTTTACGAGGAAATCCTGTTGCAAAAGTTTTCATTTTACCGCCTGAGGGCGTCATTATAATGAACAAACCTTCCTTAAAACAATCGTATTAAGATTTGTATGACCTCAGAGTTTATTCTTAATTTTTAGCTTCGGGTGGACCTCCGCCTACACCGCTCGCCGGTAAAAAATTCTTTTCGAAACCCTCTATGGTTAATGAGGGAAACATTCAAGCTTTCGAACCGATTGTTGAAAACGGAAACTGCGAAGAGAACAAAAACATGAAAATGGAAAAACCAAAATCCAACATCAGAACCATTCAAAGTGAGCTACCTCAGCGCACTTTCAGCACCAACTTCAACAAAAGGAAGAAGGTGGGAGACCTCGAGGAAAGACGAAGCAGTCACGCTGAGCTGGAGAAAATGTCATACAGATACTCACCGACAACATCGCCGAAATCAAAGAACATGGATGATACTAAGTTTCCATTTCCACCCAGAAGCCACTCGCCAATACCCATGTCTAGATCGTCTTCGCCGAGACTCAAGAGAGAAATGTCAACAAGCTTGAGAAAACTCTCAGACACCTCTCCGATAAACAATTACAGAACTGGAGCTCCAAGGAAGGCACCTACACACAGTAAGTCCCACTATAATGCTTGGCAAGGTGTTAGGATAAAGTACCTCAATTAGATTGTAGTTTAGTGTAGTTCTCTTCCATCTAAGAGATTCTGCTATTTGTAGAATGGAAAGCAAGCGGTGAACAATTGCTGGTAGCTTTGTTTGTTGTTGATCACTTGATCATATTGATCAAAAGGTTTTCGAACTTTAGCTCCTAGTATTAAACAAAAAATTATTGACCTTGACAACAGCAGACTTTCTATCAGAATTGTTATTGCTGACAGTGTTCTATTAACTTTACAAAGATTTATTTTTAGACTTAAATTAATTTTACGCTTTCACTTATAAAACCGTTTCAAAATACGAGCAATAAAGCTCAATTCAAAATATTTCAACTTTTCACTTGTAGCTGCCGTGGCTCCTCTTACGCTTTCAAATTTGGAGAAATACGAGATGCAAGTTTCCCAAGAAGTACAAAGATATCGTTCCAACTTCACCACTAAATTTGATTTAAATTCACCCCCAAGTATGGGAAACTCACCATCGTTTGACAAAATATTCAACCCGAACGAAAACGCTTCAGGCTTTGAATATCCAATTTGCACGTCATCAACAGAAAGCAACTTTACATACATGGATGATGATTCTGAAGAACAATGTTTCGGAAAATTTGCAGTTGATGTTACTGAAGATGAAGAAAAGGCAATGGCCGAAAATCAAGCTAGAATGAGTCACAAACGAAAGAAAAGATACGACCAAAAATCCTTCAGCGTGGATACTTCAGATGAAGAGAGCAAATTTGCTCAGAGCCGAAAATCCAGGGATGCTTTCCTGAATTCGGCCAGCGAACGTAATCTCGACTCGCCGCAGAGCCGAAAATATTCCATTCTGACTACAGACGGAAGCGTGAAAAATTTTGTCAGCGAAAACAGCGAAGAATTTAAAAAGACAGGCGAGAACATTAACAAAGAAAACATCGAGAAGCAGAAAACAGCCAGAAGGAGCAGCGAATGCCCTCAAAGGCACAGACGAGTTTCTATCATACAGGGTGAGTCCCTGAGAACCTTCGTATTCGAAGAACCTGATACATCGCGAATGAAACCAAGCAAACAGCGAAAAGTAGCCAAGGTGATTGAAGACACAACGAGAAAGTTACTCTTGGAAGATGTTCATCCCCGGAAATCCAGCCTGGCACCGGGTGACACTATGAAGATGGGAGAGGAAAGCCCGAGAAAATCTTCCATTGTACCAGACGAAAAACCAAGAAAATTCTCAATAAACACTTTGGGTAAGGAGAATTTTTAATAATTCATTACAAGTTCCGTCCGGGAAGTAATTCTTCCTTGAGCTTACACAAAACAAAACTTTAAGCAATAATCTTTTAAAGTTTTATTCGTTTTTGTCTTGAGGAAAACTTCCCCTCCCCCTCAAAAAGAAACTCTGTACTTCTCTCACAAAATTAGTTTTTTCTTCTTGTGCTGAAAGTTAAAAGAGATTTTTTCTCAAATACATCTTCTTTCCTTGTCTGTTTTTTCAATTTTGAAGCTTTTTCGCTTTCCTTCTATTGCCGTTCTGTGTCTGAAACCTTTTGCTCCCATTTGTTTCTCTTTTATACTTTTTACTTTTCTCTCTTTTATATCGCTGACTTTTAGAAACTCCATAAACGTGCAAGACTTTAAAGTTAGTTCCTCTTATTGGAATCGGAATAGATATAAACTGTAATTTTTAGGAGACATTGTCAGCGCAAGAAAATTTTCTTTACTTCCTCCCGGCGAAATCTACACTTCTCAAGTAGATGGAAAGACAACTGAAGTGATAAAGCTCCCTCCGGTAACAAAGGGCAAACCATTGGCAACAATTGTCGTTCAGCAAGCAAGCATTCAAAGAGGAAGCGTTTCTGGACCGAGCGGCCAACGAGAAGATTCTTTCCTTGACGCTGCAAACACATTTACTCTGGAAGAGCTACATGAGTTTGATATGAAGTAAGTTTCACCTTCTACATCTTCTTTAAAGTACCTCTCATGATTTTGATGTGGCATATAAGTGTCTCCTTTCATCTAGGTATGGCAGTCCACATCACTGCAGATCCCAGTCCGTGAAAACTCCAGGACGATCATGCGGACGTCCTAATTACCTTTGTCTTCCTCAGCAAAGGTCTCGAGTTGCTTCTATGCCAAATACTGGCGTGGAAGAAGAATATTATCGTTTGAGACACTTCAGCATCACTGGTAAAGGTCTTGTGCTGAACCGAGGAGATTCGCTTAAAAGTCGACGAAGTCGAAGCAACAACAGCGTCGCCTCGAGCAACAGCAGTCATAGGTATGAATTTCTTTTTACAACAGCTCGTGTCAACCTTTCACTTTTCAATAGTAATTTTTTACACTTTATGCTTTCGGATTTTGAGGTAACAACCTAAGTCACACAACTGATACACTTCACGTTTTTTTTTATTATCGACATTTTCGAAAACAAATGCGATTTATCTTGACGCAGAAAAAATAACACTTACAAAAAATTTGTGCTGCTTCACTAAATCAATTACATTTTCCTGCGCCGCCTTTTTGCTTTTTCATTTACTTAAAAACTTTTTCTTGTAAAGCTTTTATAAAGCTAAATGAAAGCCCATTTACATCAAAGCAAAGAGAAAATGACTTTATTGTGACCGGAATACATTACTGGAATTGCAAAATTTTGAAGAAAAAAAAAATGTTATTTGAGACTTTATTTCTCCTTAATTTGCAACGAAATATAAATTTTATTGGGGAAACAACAGCAAATTGTTTCAACAATCCGGAAAACCCTCGATTAAAATTTAATAACTATTCGCTGACAATTTTTATTCGGAAAAATCTGAAAGGGGAAATTCCAAACCCCTCGCGACAGTGAGGAATAAATCAAATTTTATTTTTCTGATTGAAATTACCACTCTCCCACCTTCACCCATCCTGTTTTTGCATATAATCGACTTGGTGCATTTGCTAATTTAAAATTTTATGACGAAATATATAAAACTTCAATATTATTTATCACATACATAAATTGGTTTTAGGTTATGTGACGAAGTATACATAAATAATAATTTATTTTTAACGATAAATCGATTCCCGACTACATTTTGTTGTATGAGTCAAACAGAAACATTTCAGCGTTTCTTCCGATTTCGGCAACTTTTTGGAAAGTAATTCTTATGTTAATTTAGAATCGCTGCTGCTGACGATATGGAATTTCATTCAAATCACCAAACATAGCCCTACCACTGAATCATAAAAATCAAATTCTATCAAAGTAAATATTGCATTTACACGAATTCAACAATCTTCACCTCCGATACAAAACCTTCTCAAACTACACTTCTAACCATATCCGTGCCTATTACCGAGCTCTAAAGCCATGTGCTTACACCACCTCTAGTTTGACGTAGCGTAAAAATGTGTAAACCATCTGAAAGGGTGAGCATTTTGCTTTCTCACCTCGGAAAATCGATTTACCAAACATGTTTACGTTTCTGGAAGTAGATTCAGAAAGCATTAAGCGAACAGTCCCTTCTTCAAAAGCTATTTTGGGTCCTTTTCAAAGATGGAAAGACTAGTTGCTCATTCTATCCACTTCCTCTCATGAATGCCCTATTTTTATTGTTCTTTTACATCTCGCCAACTCCAAAGGGCCTACGCGGTATATAAATAAAAAACGACTTCATTTTCCACCGTTTAAACGTCGGCGTGTTTGCAGCCTCTCTTTCTTTCTACCTTCTAAAATTACCAGCGGCGAATTAGTCTCCAAGGAGTTATTTAAAAATTCTGTGGGTATTGAGTCCTAAAAGTAATGAAAGAAGTAAAACCGGAGTAAAGTCACGAACATCTCAATAAAATGTAAAATCACAATTAAATTTTTATTCACTTAAAAACTCTAAAAAGCATTTCCTTCCGCAGAAGCGTATTCTTTTACGATCTTTTACTTTCTTTATTTTTAATTTCCATCCATTTAACAGATTAACTCTCGGTTTATAGAATTCGTCAAATAAATAACCTAAATAAAAAAAAAATTTAATCAAAAAGCCCAAAAAGAGTTTTTAATTAAAGACCAAGAATACTTCTTTTTTCCTTTTTTTCTAAAGAAACTGAAATTAAGTTTTCTGATGAAAAGGAAAGTGAAGAGCAATATAAAAAGAAACTGAAAAAGTATAACTAAAGGGATGGAGGGAAAAAATTTTAATTACACAGATAAAGATCTTTGAAAAATGTTGCCGATGACTCTGTCGAGAGGATTATCCAATTATCTGCTACAAGAACTTCTCTTAAAATTGTGCGGTTTAAACGAAATTTTTGTAACTGTTATCCATTTGGAGGAGATAAAGTCTCGGGTGGTAATTGGATGGGTGTATTGCGGTTTGGGCGTTCGTACCCCGGAGTTCAGTGACCCATTTGATAATTTCAAATGGCCCGCTTGAGTTTTAAAGTGAAATGAGAACCCCAGGAAACACATTAACACATTCCCCCCATCCCACATGAATAGGATTTGCAATTTCGAAATTTAACAAATCCTGACACTTCATCATGATAACATCGACAAAAAGGATGAAACTAATGTACGAAGGTCGCGTCGTCCAGACAGTCTCTACATACTAATTTAAAAGCGCTAAAAGCTTCCCGTCCTCATACATGATGGAAAACGAGATTTCACTGAACTGCTTACTTATTAAAAGACTTTACTGTGATTTCTTAAGTGGAGAAGAAGGAAATACTGAAAGAAAGTTAATATTATATAAGCCTACTTAAATAGAATAAATTCGTTCGTAAGAAATATACATTTATTCTAAATCTCATCGTGGAGATATTTATTGTTTTCTAAAGCTGGTTTCATTCCTTTTGAAATTTTATTTATTAAAGAGGATTATTAAAAAAAATAAATTAGATTTTATGATTAACGTGGGCTCTTTGCATTCCCTTGGATTTAACGGATTTTAAGAGCGAATAATCTGCGAACGCGATATTCTTCAACCAATTTTTTCCTTTTTAATATTTTATTATGTTCCCCTAAAGTTTATTTCTGTTGCTTCTATTAACATTTATTATATTAATAAAATAAAAATTAGCTTTTTACGTCGTCACTCCGTGAGCTAAATCGTTAAGGCATTATAATAATTACAGACCGCAGTCAAAGTAATGATTTTAAAATTACGTCGAGTAGCAAAATATTTATTTACAAAAAATTAATTTAGGACAAGTATGTAATAAGAATTACTTTAATGGGATATAATCAGTCATTTGTTGCGGTGGAAAAAACGGATTAGGGGTGGCTTCTGAAGGTCCGAAAGGTTGATAGCCCGTCCTACCAGCTATCCAAACCGGAACATCCGGTGATGTTTTCCAATGATTTTGCGACATAGAGCTACTAGATCCTAGAGTGGGTTGCGTGCAATGACACCGTCCGCAAGGATTTGATATCTGTGGCAGACTTTGAGTTACGTGTTCTTGATAATTGGACTGAACAGGACTCATAACCCTAGTTCTGTGTCTGATTTCGTCCTGATTTAAACCGTTGTAATGTTTCGTCGTCGGAACGGATCTGTACATGGACACCCCAGGATTTTGACAAACTCCATGCACAGTTTGAACGGGTTGAACAGGTTCAACATGTTGATAATGACTAGTTTGTTTTAACGGAGATTGATAAACGCACTGCTGAGGCTGGGCCTGAACTTGGGGAGACTGAGACATTTGAACGGTTTCCGTTTTTGGAATATATCCTCGAGCTGTTTCTGACTGATGAATATAACCGTAGTGAGGAGGTTTTACCGATTGATAAGGAGATCCGTACTTTGCGTTTGGTGAATGGTTTAATTCCTGATGTGAGTACGCAGGACTTTGAAGGTTATACGAAGGTTTTGGCTCCAAATTTTTCATACTTCCATTTTTGAATATCTTTTTTAATTTTTCACTGTCATCTAAATCCCATCGATCGTCTCCAAAAGGTGACATCATATAACCTGTGGAATTTTCACTTCTTCCGAGCACTTGAAAATGCGTTTTTGCATTACCACTGAACATTTTTCCATCCGATTCAGTAAATTTTGGAGTGACAAAAAAAAATATAAACAAACAAACGGAAATTTAAAGGTTTATGAAAAAATATGGCGTCTACAAAAACTCAGAAAAGCCTTCATAGTTTTCTACTTCATTGTTGAATGACTATTCAAGAGAGCAGTTTAGGATTACCATAGACGTTCAAAAAAGTTCCATTTCCACTTCCCCCCATTTTAACCAGTTTTCAGCTCAGTATTTCATCTCCTAATGCGTTTAATTTATACTAAAAATTTGTTTCTTTCTGTGATTTCAGCACGGATCATTTAGCCACCAATGTGTGCACAGTTGGATCTTACCCTGGAAGTGCAAGAACCAGCGCCGAATGCTCCTTGGCTTCCAGCAGGGACTCATCCACCACGAGCGTCCCTTATAAAGTTGTCATGCTCGGAAGTGCTGGTGTGGGTAAAACCTCCCTAGTTTCACAGTTTATGACTTCTGAGTATTTACATGCTTATGACACGAGTTTGGGTAAGTCAGTTTATTCAAATTGTCGCGAGCTTGGTTATGAAATACGAGAGATAAGTTTTACCGTCGTTGAAAATAAACGAAGTTTTTCACCGAAAAAATTTGAACACAAATTTGACTTTTTTTTATAACAAAACTTTATATCTCACAAAGAAAATAAAAAAATTTAATGAATCTACTCAGTTCCTTCGACCTAAACTAGACGTCGGCAGTGTAAGACTTCAGTTCAAGTCCATTCAACTGTGTTTGTTTCTATAATTTTCAAATTTTTTAATTTAACACGAAAAGCCCATTCTCATAGATATTAGTAATCAAAGAAAAGTTATTTGAGTGGGGTTAAAACCCCGCAGTTAGATATAGCAGGATGTGATGTGGGAGGGGATTGGAACTCTGGACCATTACTTCGGTAATCAGGCGCTTTTACCACTAAACCGCAGCCTTCCCACTGATCATAAGAAAAGGATTTTCGGGAATGAAAATACCATCGATCCAAAAACATTTCCTATACGTTATATCTCTTTCTTGATTTTGACTCACGTTCAAAAAAGGGCAGCGGATGCCATTCCTAAACTATTTCCAAACCTTAAAAAAGAAGAAACCTTATATATTAGTCTTAACAAACTGTGAACGTTTCCATAAAGCATTTTTCATAGCCCGGTTTTATTATACTGAAATAAATTCTCACCATGGGTTTTAAGAATTTGATTTGTTGTCGTCTACGGCATTCCAGGAATGTTCATTTCAGTCAGATTATTGCTTCGACCCACCTTTTTTAAAGTTGAATGGACTTTCTTATAAAATTTATTAAGAATCCCACAGAAAATAAGGAAGAGAAAACGTTTATAGAACGAAAAATAATAATAATAATAGTAGTACACAACAGCTATTGTGGCTTTCTATTCAACTCTGTGAGTTCTTAATTTTTCAAAATTCTTCAGCCTTTCTAACGAAAAACACATTGCACATAAAACACTGACTACGTTTCCATAAAGTACGGCAATTCTTGTTAACGTATTATATTAAACTAAGAACCAATATAAAAGCAGAGTTAACTTCTGAGGATTTATTAACAGCAAATATAATTTTATAAATAACATTACAAAAGAAAGGAAAAGTTCTTTTACTCTTCAAAAAATTTAACACCACCTAGCATATTAATGGAGAGCCCTGTAAAAGTCAAGTCGATACTAACAATAATATTGATAGTCACTAAAATCTCCAAAGTCACATGACATCGTGTTGGGAGTTACCGTCTTACTAAAATATCAGAAAATTCTCATCGTCTTAAAGAAAAAACCAGAATTACCAGACGATTGACAATTTTCCCTGCTTTTTAATTAGCATCATCAGCAACCTTTCGTGCTTACTTGAACAGATAATTAATTTATAAGTTTTATTCTTTTCATCTTTTTCAAAAGAAAAACTTAAATTAAAAATTAGGCACATCACGAATAATTACCATAAGTGTTAATTCATTATGCTCGAACAGCTATGAACCTACAAACTAATTATAAAATTCCTTTGTCTTATATTTTGCCTTCATATTTTTTTCCCTCTTCAATTTTTCTTAGCTTTCCCTTTTTCTTTTCTTCAACCAAATAAAAAGAGAAAATTAAAAAGTTTCCCTCTCTAGGATGAAAGAAAATTGCGGGAAAAACCGAGATAGAAAAAGAAAGAATTCTTTTTGAGTTGAATAAACTTTTGATTCGACGAGAAATTTTATTTGAAAATTTCGCTTCAATCGAGTTCACAATGAGTTTATTGAAAAATATTAAAAATCATTTCAGAAGTAATGAAGCTTAATTGAAAAAGTTTCAAATTATTTCCTAATTGTTTAAATATGCTTGGTTAATTAATCACGGTTTCGTTTTTACGCTCCGCAACACTATGGATATTAATCTTTCTCAAATATTATCTTTGACTTCCGCCTTCTCTCGTCCGCATAATTTACGTTTTACGCGTGGAAAATTGCAAAGCATTGAACCTGTCCTCACCTTTCATATCGTCTTGTAACAAACCCGTCAACAAAGAGTTCATTTACTCTGCTTGAAGAGTTATAAACCCAAATTTTTTGTGTATATTCTTAAAAATTAAAATTCCCAAAACTCAGAATAGAACTATGGGATAGGCATCACGAAACGCTTTTAATTAAAAACTCAACAAAACTTCCGTTTCAGACTAAAGTACTCGAAACGTGACGATTTTCATCGTAAACGGGGAAAACTGATAGATTTCCTGTCTACTACTCCTCCAGATTGAGCACTGTAATCCAACCGCAACCTCTTATCTAGACGAACGTGATGCTAAAACAACACAAACCACACGATACCGCAACACGCTTCCTTCAGTAATCACCTACTCTCCTTCCTACTCTTCATCTTCTTCCTTGTCTTATTCTTTTCCTCCTCCCAATCACTCTTAGAACTACGGAACTGCTCACACCCCAGACTAACCTTCTTCATTCGACAAAAGGTGTCTCAATTTAGAGACAGATGTCAGTTACCAATAAAAATTATACAACAAATAAATTTCTCCATTCGGTTGTCGAAACACAAAAAGGCAATAAGACTTTACACCACAGACTGTTTTAGGTACACTCAAACCTTATTTCATTCCCACCAAATTGGTGTATTTCCACCGGATCCTATAAAACCCTCCAGAATCCACTTTTCTAACAATCCAGACCATCATAACTTAAATTGAAATAATTAAAAAGTATAAAACTACTTATAGTATGTTCTTTTTCAATAAATATAATGACTCAAGTTTAAATAAAAATTTATTTCAAACTTTAATCCGAGTTTCTGGAAACGTTTTCGAGTTAACTTCTAAAATATCACAAAATTTATGATCGTCCCAGAGAAAAAACTTTACCTCGGATACGACAGAGGGAGTTACCAGACAGCTGACAATTTTTTTTTCCACTTCTTTAACTTTATCATTAGTACCAACTTTTTGTTTATTCGAACAGATAATTAATTTACAAAACTTTTATTCCTTTCAACTTTTTCAAAAGAAAAACTTTAATAAAAATTAGGGCCCTAATTGCCAATATTAAAAAAACAAGAGGAAATAACGCCTTCTTTACAAAAATTAATTTTCTAAAAATACAAAACGATATTCAAACATTATTTTATGGTTCTTTAGTTCAATTCCAATCCCAAACTGTGCTGTTGCGTGTATAATTTAAGAACTTACGCCATTTTTTTTGTAACAATACATAACTTATCTCTATCATCAATATAAAATTAAATCTATTTAACGCAAAATGTTACCGTTTTACACGAATTTCTACGATCCCCCATCTATCGTACAAAACAAGAGCTGACTTTAATTTAATTGTCAGAAGGGAAAAACGCTTTTAAAACAAATGGGTTTAAGTGCGAAATATTTTTTCATTTAACAAAAACGTTTCCCCTAGACTGTTCTAAAGATTGTTAAGTTAAATTTTGCAAAATGGAAAAAAATTAAAAAGGTATTTCCCGAAATAAAATGGAAACAGACTTTTCAAAAGATGTAAAAGTAAATGGAAGAATGGGAAAAAGGTTTTTCTTTTATTCAATTTTCTAAAGGTTTTTACAGGGATATTAATATTATAAAAGCATTTTTTATATGTAAAAAAGGTAACTGTTTCTCTCTCTCTCTTTAATTCGATTCAATATTTTATACAGAATATAACTTCCCACGAAATTTAAAAATTTAACTACAATATTCGGAAAAATGTTGGAGCACAACTTTCACAAATTTTTAATAAAAATTTTTATGCAAAGTATCACAACAGACATATACATATAAAACTCTGCAGTGAAATACAGTCGTACAAATCCAACGTTAAGTTTAATTTGACAATCTCCTTTTATCATTTTGTCTAAAAGGGAATTTTGTGACCAACAAAAGGCAACTTCACCTCTTTTTAATCCCTTTGAACCTTTATCACGCTGAAGGTGACACTTTTGTTTTTAACACCTGAGAAAGAAATAAAACAAGTGTCGGTAAGTTATGACCCAGAGGAGGAGGAGGAGGAGTTTCCTACGGCTGACATGATGATGATAAGTAATAAATTAATAACAAAGTTAATACATTTAGTTAGTCATTTGAATGTCACAAAACTTTTATAGAAGTTCTTTCTACAGTTTCCAAATTCCATCCGTTAGATAAGGGTAAAAAAATATTTTTAAGCGGGGTGCACAGCTCAAGATCAATAAAATTTAGATAAATTTTATTAACAATTTAATTTGCACGCTTAATTATGCATGAACTAAGTTAATTGTTAGAAAAATCATATTGTTGGGTGAACCGCAAACAATTTCTGACGGGGAGAGAGAAGCAGATTACTGTGTTATACCAAAAAGTTGTGTTACCATTTTTTTCGAGAAAAAGAACTTTATATATTTATTATCATTGGTCTTACTTTGTTTCAGACGAAGAATATGGAGAGAAATCAGTTTCCGTTTTACTTGATGATGAAGAATCTGAGTTAATATTCGTTGATCATTCTTCTGCTGACATGTCTGTAAGTGTTTGCTTTTTGTCAGTTCTCAAACCAAAATCCCTGTCTATTGTTCAAATCCTCCTATCCAGATCTCCAACTTGCACTTCTTTTTCTACTGGTACAAAAATTGGAAAGAAAATCTCACAAATTCTTTCTATCTTTTAGCCTGAAATTTGCATCACCACCTATCAGCCCCAGGCTTACGTCATCGTTTATGCCGTGGTGGACCGAGTGAGTTTCCAGATTGCAGAAGAACTTTTACAGTCTCTGTGGAGGACTGAGTCGATTGGTTCGAAAGCAGTAATTTTGGTTGGTAACAAAGCGGATTTGGTTCGATGCCGAACTGTCACATACGAAGGTACTTTAACCATATTACAGTCTCATGTCTAATTTTAACAAACCTTTTAATCGCGTGTTTGATGTCAATTTCTAACTTATATAAGATTAATTAATATGCTAATTAAACTAAAATTTGATTTTGGAAGAGAAAAGCTAATTAAAGGTACGAAAATAAATTTCATTTTGTTTCTTTCAGAGGGAGTAAACATGGCTAAATCATACGATTGTAAGTTCATTGAAACTTCGGTCGGGATCAACCACAACGTCGACGAACTGTTGGTGGGAATACTGACACAGATAAGATTGAAACTTCAAAAAGGAAAACCAAAAAGGAACAGATCTCCTTTTGGAAGAGATGATTCGCCGAGGAGATGGAGAAATACTCGTTTGTCCGCCAGCCTCAAAGTGAAAGGGCTGCTGGGAAGAGTTTTGGCTCGAGAAGGCAAGAGCAAAAGTTGCGAAAATCTTCATGTGTTGTAAATCAGTTAGGCCTACAAAAGGAAGGGTCAAACAAAATGAAAGAAGCACAAAAAGTCAAAATTTTTCTTTTAATTTAAACAAGTAATCTGTGTAACATGTATTGTGAAACTAAATTCTCTGAAAAGTTCCTTTCCTTTGTATAGTGAATTAGATTTTAGTATAATACTTAGGACCCTTCCACAGATAAAACAAACGAAGTCTTTTAAATATTCTTTAATGATGAGATGTTCTTTGACGAGGTCAAAGACAAACTTTTCTCAAAATTTGGTTGACAAAAGAAAAAAATTTTCGAATTGCCTCCAAAAATCCTTTATTAACCTCTCAAAGACTTGTTTTCTGGTATTAGACCTAAAAGATCTAATTTAGATCTTTTAGATCTAATACCACAAAAACAAGAACAAAAAACGATATTTTGAACTGTTGTTCAAAATATCATTTTTTGTTTTTTAACAAAACTTTTTCTTGAAAACAAAAAAGTCTAATTCTCAAGCTGTCAAGGGAAGAAAAAAACTTTTCAACAATTATAATCCAAAATTTTCTCTTTCTTTAGATAACGGGATGACGGCTGAGGAAATTCAGCAATATTTGACTTATCAAGAAGAATGGTTTCACAGGGAATATTGTGTAATGTGCGGCTCATGCTGTCCTATACTTTGTCATATTTCATTCGCTAACACAGAAAAATCGAAATGTGTGAGGCAAAACGAGAAAAGCTTTTAAAAAATGTTCATTTTCTGTGTGGATTTCAATCTGTCAATCTATTAGGCAAAGCTAACTATACCCCCGCATATATTTCCAAATTTGAAAAAAAAAATCCTGTGCTTCAAAGCTTAATTAAAACATGAAATTAATCTGCATGGGTCCACACAATTTTTTTTCTTATTGATACTTAGGTCGTATAACTTTTGACTTCTTAGAAATGTTTCTATTTAATGCACATTCTTATACTACTGATTCTATTTATCGTGGAAAAGAGTTGTGTGTAAACATTTAAACTTTAACTGTTTCCCGGTGGTCAAAGATAAATTCACCCATTTAAAAATTGATTTGTCAATTGACAAACCGTGACTCGCGGGATTATCTTTACTGTGCTAAATGCTCTTGGCTTCCGATCTAAACAAATCTTTGTTCTGAATTCTTTTAAATTTGTGAAGAAATATTTCTTTTTAGTGGTAGATTCGTAATCAAAATTTGTCTCGTCTCGTCTTGTAGTTTGTGATTCTCTATTCTCCTAATAAGTACGATACAAAGTACTATTTGATGGTATTTAAAAATAATTTAATTTTGAAATCTTAATGCAAACTTATTAAACGGATAAAAGGTATGTAAGAGTAGTTTGAAAAATTTGGCCCTTGAAATAAGTCTCAGCGTTGTTGTGTAATTGGTTTAACTTAAACCTTCATTCATCACATATTGAAACAATTAAATAATCAGTGATGTCCATTACTCATATAACAAATCATCGATTACTGATTTACTACAACGTTAAAATGAATGCTTTTGCTATAAACCAATCGGTTTTGGGTGAATTTATATGATATCGATAAATTTTGAAATATTATACAAACACGGTCCTTAGACAAAAGGTTCACAAATCAAATCGAGGCTGGCTTTGAGCTCGGTTCGAAATCAAATTTACTTTCAACATTCCAAATAACGAAATCTGAACAATCTCCAACTTAATAATAGTCAGAACTATGGACGACCAATGAATGAGGAATTTGAGGACAATCAAGAGAACTAGAACATTTTTTTTTGATAATTAAAAAATTTTAGGAACCTATAACGTTTAAGAACCGTACAAATTGAAAAGATGCTGGCAAAAAGAAAAACTGACCAGCTTCCGGTAACATTTTAGCTGATACAATAAAATAATTGTACCTAAAAAAAAAATCTTGTTACGGGGCCAAAGTAGATGGTAGACACTATTGTTATGGAGCTTCAAAATATTTTTTTACAGAGAATGTTATAAATGGTGAGAAGAAATGGAAAATAATAAAAAAAATTATTGGGAAGCCCATAACTGGACTGTAACAAAGCATGGTCAAAAATTTTTAAGACACAAATAAAGACATAAACTAGTCATATTCTCATTTCATCACCACTGTATTAATCGTTCATTGCACAAAACTATAATTGTTAAATGTGTTTTATAGAATATTTGATTTAATTGTTAAGATGTATTGAAGGAAAAGATTGCTTTGATAAGATTCGGAGTGAATATGAAAAGTTTTATAAGAGAGGTATTGAGGGATCAATTTGTTGTGATGGAATGATTATTTTCCTTTGATGAATTAAAATATTAAAAAGCCTAAAAAGCCTAAAATGGATGACTGGGAATTTTTAGAACTAACATGTGATTAGTCCGAAGAAATTGAATTTTAATCGAAGTATTTACCGCCAAAAATTGTTTTGATAATCGATTTTCTGAGAAACCGTTTGGGACAACAAAAACAAACAGAACAACAAATTTATTTGAATTAAATTCATATCAGTTATTTATTTAACACAACAAACATAAATTTTCTATTTATAGTTATCAAAATAAGATTTAATGATCCGATTTGATTCATTCATAAATATATCCGGTTGTTGCTTTTTGTTGATGTTTGTTAGGTTTTTGTTTGTCAAAAACAATATGTAGCCTGTGTTTTGGCGTATGAGTTATAAATTTGAATCAAAATTTTCTGACCGGCAACCCACAAAACATGTATAAGCATAAATGAAGTTTTGTTAGGTTTACATTTCTTACTTTTAACTATTTTCATAAATAAGATGAAAATCAATCGCGGTAGTTACACACTCAAAGAAAACCCTCCTTCAGCGTTCATCAGTAAATTAAAAGCAGCTCCCCGTACTGTACAACTGTGAGTGACACCAAGCCACTACAGTAACGATTTTGATCACAAGAGAAAAATTTCAAACACTTGGCTTTTGAACCATGCGCATAACGCGACTCCTGTTTTAAATTTCAACCATAATCTTATACGCCGAACACATACCATACATACAAAAAAAATAATATCAACCTTATCATCATATCATATTATCTTACAACTTAAATATTATCTACTAAACACATCAATTACTTTTTAAGTCACGTAACGAAATACTCAATTTAAATTGATTCTCAACTACTTCCCTTGCAGGCAAGCTTAAATGTTTTATGTAAACTCAAAACGTTTTGATAACGCACAGCTGTTGGCATCTTCAGTGATAAAACTGAAACTGAACTCGCCACGGTTTTACCGATCAAGCTGAACACAGTTAAGCATAACCACTGAAGATGCCAACAGCTTTGCGATTGGTTTCGATTTTAGGAGTGTTCATTGTGAATATCGATTAACTGGTCCGATTGTATGAGTATTCCTTAAACGGTACTGTTACTTTTATACGGAGGTTTGTAATAAACCGAAAAGAATTATAAGTATTTATATACAATAAATAACGGTCGCGATAGTTCAAATAACAGTATAACTTATATTTTTCTTGTTAGAGTCAAATTGACTTACTCCAGTGAAAATAAACAGTCAATATCTATCTATCAAGTGGTAACCAGCTGGGAAGTTGTTGAAACAAACTATTGAAGTACCTTTCATCCTTTTTGGGCTAACTTGAGGCTATAATTAAGGTTAATACTTAAGTAATTATATTCCATTTGTTTTTATAAATAGGATTATGATAAATGTGTCACTTTTTGAAAACTTTTTTCTAGCACAAGTGCTTGGAACTGATTTACTATTTACTGATTTTCTTACTTTAAATTTGATAATTGTTTGAAGAACAATTCTCATTAATCTTCATCTTTATTCTTCACTTCTTCCTCTTCTTCTTTCTTTAAGCTTCTCTATACTAATCCAGTTTTGTAACTGATTTCATAATTCAAATCAGTTAATTTGACAGGGAGCTCATTTCACTTCTCATTCTGTTTACTTCCAAATTCTCTAACTATTGTTTCAAAATTTTTCCATTTTTCAGTCTCTTCAACACAAAAAATTTGAAGAGAGGAAACCTCATACAACAGTTTATCTTTGTCTTCAACTATGGTCTTCTATTTTCTATCACTCAGAACAATCCCAAGCACTTTTTTTTTAAATTCTTGATGTTGTAAGTATAAAATTTATCAAAACTATTTAAATGTGAAATTAAATGTTTAATTAAATGTTTTTGAATGTTTTCATGTTTTGTGACAAATTTGAAATGATAATTACAAACTGGGTTTCAATTTAAAACAAAAATAATTCCAGCATGCTTCCTCTTTAAACTGATTAACAAGAGGATGTGCAATGTGTTGGGTCTGAAATACACTTGCCTCACACTTCCAAATAAAAAACAAGATGATTATTAAAAAAAAAGCATTGATTTGAGAAACCCAGTACATAGATTGATTTCTTGTCTTAAATGTTTTAGATGTGAAAAACCTTAATTAAGAAGTATTGTTGCATGACTTAATTTAAAGAAATAAAAAAATTTTAAAATGTATTTGGTTTTTTAGTTTTTGAGCATGAATTGTTGTAATTAACCCAGGTAAGAGTGGACAACCACAGCTTGGCTGAAGTCAACTTACAAATGAAGGGACGGATTGGACAAGAAAGGTGAATTTTTCAATGACAAAGTACCCCACAAATGTTCATCCAAAGTGATGTTTGTAGATGTGAAAAGTCAGCCATGACAGGTCACAAAAACTAAAGAAATGACTATACTTTGGAGACAAATCCTCAGAGACAAGCTGACTTACAGAGATAAAATTTACAAAATACTTTTATCAGTACCCTACTTGACGATGACCATACTTAATAAAATGAAATTAATGACTTACCGCTTGAAACAGGCGAACAGTTGAAATCCATTCAAAGTTTGTAAGTCAAATCGTAAAGCAAAATTTTGAAGGATGAAATAAGGAAATCACACTCACTACTACGAAATTATAACATAACAACCTAAACTTTGTACTCTATATAAATGCTACAAGAAAATTTAGGCCGATTCAAACTTGCTGTCATGGTAAATCTAAACGATAAAAAATCACTGCGAAAGAAACCGTAATGACCGACGCTCCCGTCAGAAAAACCGCTGAGATTAAACCGGAGACGGAAACTCGAGCAAGCTAGTTATGGTAACTAAACCTCATATCCGGTTTCGTAGGGAGTCTTTGCGCCCTCCAATATGGCGGACGAATTAAGGCCTTTATGGATTAACATTACTTCTACAATTAGCCTTCATTTTGATTCAGGAATTGATAATATCCTAGTGAGGTTTGATGTTGGTTAGGAATCAATATTTTGGGCAAAAACAAAAATAAACTTTATCTTTGATCATCACCGTTCCGAATTTTTTATTTTAAAACATATAAGTAAAAAAATTTACTTTTAAAAAGTGTATTACAGCTATTTTTCAAATCGTTTCATAAGTACACATTTGAATTTGTGTTGACGATAGTGTTATGACTTTTATTGAAATTTTGAATTCTCCAGTGGCCAGAACACCTACAAGTCCGAGCCCATCGATGATCCCATGCAACTATGGCTGCCGTTCTCCTGCTTAAACTTGTCACTTGTGCTTTACCACCGCAACTAGAAAAAAATAATAATTTCAGTATCATTTCGCGCTAATAGACTTAAAAACAAAAACAGAATACATCCTTTGCCAAAAAACCATTTAAATGGCGAATTGATGTTTTACACCGAAGCATAAATTCTAAAACAAATACTAACCGCGAACATTGCTTAATCGTAAGCGGTTGTTTTCCTAGAAAAACATGCCTAAAACTATCGATCATGATTTCAGATTGACATCCATTTTCCATTTGAATTTTGTCAGGAATGTACTCCAAGAAATCAGGTTCAACACCATAATATAACTGCAACAAGAGTATTAATTAAAGAATTGATATAACAGAAACATTTTTTTTATTTATCAACCATAATGGGCACACAGTAAATTACCTGCATGGGCAGTGTTTGAAGGAAGAGAACAGGGCTTAAAACTTGTACAGTAGTGTTAGAAAAATTCATTTGGGGAATGGCCACTTGATTGGGCAAAGAACAGCATTCGTCTGAAAGCAATTTAAAACAACGATATTAAATAACAGCCGAAAAAAATTTAAATTAAAAACAAATGATAATTAAATTTAAATACCCAATAAATTTTCGTCTGATTCAGAAGTTTGAATAAGTCTTGATAACAGTCTGAAAAGTAGAGGCAAAACATCAAAATTTTCGACGCTTCCTACAAAAACAGGAAGACAACTTTGACACAACAATCCCCAGATTCTAATTATCACAAGCAGTTCTCTTAAAGTACTCAAAGCCTGATAATCTCTAGTTAACTGATACTGAAAAGACCAGAAAAAATTTTAATTAATAAATTTATGGACTGATGAGTGATCAGACATTAAAAATTTTAAATAAAAAAAATTACCCCTGAGCTCTTATTAGAGTTCGCTCTTTGTTCAGGTAATCTAGCGAGTAAATTTAAAGTTAAATCAGCGATCCACTGAATCAATTGCTGAAGAGATTGTAACGTGCTCGGTTCGACGGTGAATTCTTTGGCTTCGAGATGCAATAAAACTTTATCGACGTCGGTAACTGGGTCTGTTAAAACGGCTGCAACCCACAAAAAAACACTTAGAATTTGATCTTACGAAAATTGGAAACAAACTATTCACAAATAGTACCCACCTGCTAAACTTTCAGCCGGACCTTTGTCATAATTTGACATATCTGAAGGCCTAAGAAGAGTTTTAAAGGCAGTTGCAATAGAATACAACATAAGAAGAGCGGTTAAGTCTGCTGCTTTTGACTGTCCATTAGCAGCGATTCTGAAAACGAAATAGCACATTATTAATCTATAATTTTCAAACATTTCTATATTATTATATTTGGTAAAAGTGAGTCAGTTTGACTCACACAACCAAATTAAGTTCATTAACCCATTTTTCATTTAAATTGATACCCAATTTTTTTGAGGGGAGAGGGGAACAAATTTATTGTTCCGATTCAAATCGACTCAGTCTGTAAATCTAGTTATAAAGCCAAATTACCTATACAATGAAGTTTTTATGCAAAGAAATTGGACGTTATAAAACTGTTTAGAAGCTGAATTCTGTCTGTTAAAACTTTCCGTGAACTTTTCAACTACTGCTTCCAACATGGACGATCTGAGAGAGACTAAAAGATCCCACCAATCCAAACCAGTCACCAAACAATATTCTAACAGTGTGCACGCGTAAGGAACAGTCATAGGACCACCTAAAATTGACAATTAAAAAAATAATTTATTTTATACTATAAATATGACCTTCACACCGTACAATGATGACAAACATACCATGTTCAGATATTGGTGTAAGCCTATATAAGTACAATTGACCATGAGTATCAGTACATATTAAAACATTCCCTAACCATGAAATATCCATTTTAGAAATTTTTATATTAAGTTTTTGATGTTTTGCCATTGTTGAATCTTCATTTCTAAAGGCGTTATTTATATTAGCAGCTGATACCTACAAACAATAACAATTAATTTCAACGAATTGTTTTATTGATTCAAAACTTTCTATGAGAAAAAATAGAAAAAGAAAATTTATTGTGTCACCTGCTTCAAAGAGTCCCTAAATAAGCAATTAATGGTCCCATCAGCAAGAGCAACTATTATATAAGAGGGTGGAGGCACACTTGATGTTATGCTTAATTTACTGGTAGTTACACAAAGTATCTGATTAGTAGCTCGAAAATGAGATTGATTCTGCCATAACTACAATATTAAAATAATGAATTAAGGATAAAATTGTTTTTTAACCCAAGACATGACAAATATTAATAAAAAAAAATTCTCACCACTGTTTTTAAAGGTTCTATGGGTGGTGAATGCTTTGGCTGAAATAATTTATGAATGGGTAAAGGCTTTTCCCTAAGTTCCCATATTTCAATAATACTGCCTGACTCTCCATTTGCTGCTACCACCAATGAATCAGTATCTTCTCTTACAACAAATTTTAATTCTACAATTTTTCGACCTGAAATAAAAAATTTTGGTTCAAAATCTGCACTTTTGGTTTTTATTTATTTATTTATTTCTTTTTCAGAATATTTATCTGTAGTTTCTCATTTAACTTACAGCTGGCTTCTTTAACTGGAATGTTCTGAAGGAAAAAACTTGGAAGTGCCTGTGATGTAATTATGCATTTGTCATCCACCTTTTTGACAGAAACTCGATAACACTGAATAGGCAATTTCACATTTCCACTGCTGACAGCTATCAAGAAATGACCATCTAAAAAAATTTTTAAATAGCAAAATTCAATTACAATCAATTAGAACTAGGAAGATTAAGTGGGAGGAGTAGTGTAGTGGTTAAAGTTCCTGACTTGGATGCAATGATTGTGAGTTCGAATCCTCCTCCTGCATCCTGTTAAACCACCACCACAACTATCAATTAGAACTAAGAAGATTAAAAAAGAAAACTCAAAAGATTTGTTACAGTATATGTTTTCATTCATTATAAGGTCTACAAAAAATTAAAAATCAAAACCGAGAGGTGAATGTATAATAAAAAATCTTACTTTTTCCATAACAAATATCTGCTGAAGTTATCCTATTCCTCATGGTCCCCAAACTCTCAGAAACTGATAATAAATTACCATTTAAAGAGTCTCTAGCAAGAACTATAACACCAACCATTCCAGTTGATGATACTATTAAACAACCTTCCAAAGGTCTACCACCAAAGCTTTTTACTGAAGGTGCAACCCTATGATGGCTGAATTTTTCACAATACTGAAAATTGTCCTTCTTTTCAAAAACTAAACTTGTCTGGAAACAAAAGTGAATACATTAGAAATATAAAACTCGAACTTTAAATTCTCCTATATTGGGACAAGCAGTAGTCAAAGAAACAACCTACCTTTCTGCCATTATGAAAAAAGGCAGCTGACAATATCCTCTCTCCATGGAATGTTGCTGTTCCCAAACAAATCCAGTCATTCAAGATGTGGTCTTTCATACCCCATATTTGAACTACTCCACTTATATCACCGATTACCAAATTTTCACCTCCCAAATCCCATTCCAATACTGTTATGTTGTACATGTTGGAAGTGATTCTTTAATCATTTCACAGTGGATTTTAATAAACTCAGTTTTTCATTAAAAATCATAACAAAATTAACAAGTTTAGCTACTACCTGTGTGCTAACCAGGGTGAATTTAAATCTGCTACATAGACATGTGATCCCCATGAGTTGGCTGTAGTGTCATTGACAGTAGTGATTGTAGTGAATGCTAATAAATTTTGATTTGATATGGAACATAATGAGTCTCCACTGGTCAAACTATAATTAAACCAGATCACTATTTAGAATTTGATTTAAAAATAATTCTCATTAAAATGAATATTTCAAATGTACCACTTCCCAATCTTAAAAGACCTGTTGGCATATTTAGCTAAAACTGGAATGAACTAACCAAATATAAACAATTTAAGGAGATAACCTATAAATAAAGAATTGTGCGGTTTTGGCAAAAATATTCAAAAGATAGGCATTGCATTCCTACAAGTTATTTGGAGACTATAATTCGTTCGAAATATATTTATATTTTGCTTATCAAGAATGTATTAATATTTATTTATTTATATAAAATAACGAATTATTTTTACCTTTCAAACTGTTTAAAGTGATTAAGGGTGCTATTATTTAATTTCCGGGAAACTGTATACAACAAATCCATTTTACAGTTTAAATTTCCTACTTTCGGTCATTCATCACACTAAACTATACCGTATCACGGAAACTATTAACGTCGTTTTCGTGAAGTAAAACATTCACAACAAAAAGTCCAACGGACAGCGGAAAAAGCCATAACTGAACCCCATTCCTCGACACCGAAATGCCTTTTTTCAACTCATGCGCAATTCATTCCATTTGAGTTACGATCAGGATGGCAAACCTAACATCGCTAACAACCCTGCTTCGAACAAAGCTTGATGGATTGACATCGCGTTCAGAAAGTTGGTACGAGAAGTTAAGCGTTCAGTCGCAAAACAGACTAACTTCCGTCATTTCGATATAAACCCTGTAAGCTAAACAAGCGGTATTTTTGAAAATCCACTGTTATTGTTACCTTTTGGAACGTAAGCCAAGCAATTTCACGAAATCTGTGTCGGGGTTTTCGCTAGATTCTGAAATTCAGTGACAAAATCCGTCTTTTTATATTTATTAGAAAGAGAAATTTAAAAAGGTACTGTGCGTAAGAATAATCATAAGGATTCATTACAGAATTGATATTTCTTTTTAATTTATTTTAAAATTTACTTTGATTTCACAAAAAACGTCTTTTTAATCAGTAAAGATAAGGAAATTCCTCACTAAAATGAAACATTAAAATTAAAAAAACGCCAAACATAGCTTGGCTTGGTTTTTCGCTATTTCAAACTTTATTAAAATGCCCTTATGTAAAGTTTTCTTATAGTATCAGTTACAGAATTCGCTTTTGGAGCGTTTTTTTTGGGAATTGATCTAAAAAAAATGTAGTAAAAAATTTCAAATATTAAAGAATTGATTTCTCGGTTCGCTAAGGTCATTGTCTCTATACTCCGTTATGTTTGAAATTAACTTTAAAAAAATGCCAGAAAACTGAACACATAGTGTTCATTTTGTCCAAAGTTAGAACGTAACGGTCGTTAATTCGGCAAAGAACTTTGAAACTTTTTGAATTTTATTGAAAATTTCTAATTTTTAATTGCAGTTGAAAGGAAATAATGGTGTAAAGATGGAACAGCGACAAACGCAAAATTTTCCGAATCTACCACCGAACGTTTTTATTCAGTATACAAATCCACAAAATAATGGAGATAAAAATTATTACAAGATAGAGAATATACCATTCCAGGCAAACACAGTGAACATCAACCTTGGACAACATATATCACTCATTAATCAGCCATGTGTTATTAATCAAAACAGTACTAGTTTTATCAGCAATTCATGTGTCACAACAGCACCTGCTAACTATGTTAGTTTATCCACCAGTAACTGGAACCCTGGAATGCAGCAGGTTAATGTTTTGTAAATTAAAATGTGTTCAGACTATTTATATATGTGTGATTAAGTATGGTAATTTATGGTTTGTTCTCTGATTTCAGGTCAAAGCTGATGACCAAATGATTTATCAGATAATGTATCCTATCATTGACAATACAGGTTCATTAGATGGTCAGCAACTAACAACAAAACAGACAACTGTCGATGCCAATGTCCTTACAGCTGGAACTTGCACTGTTCTTACTCCAGCAAAAAATATTCCCAAGAAACATATAATTAATAGTTACACTGTAGTTGAAAGGCAAAATCAGTTCACGAATACAGATGCTGTAGCAATATCAGGTATTGATCAATTTGAATTTTTGTTTTGGATTTTTAAAGATCATCAAATTACAGTAATGTTCATTTTATTTTTAATGAATAATATTACAGTAATTGAAGATCCATTACAAAATGCAGAAGAACTGGATGATAGTCTGAATGACAAGGGAAAGAAGAAGGGTAAAAAAGAGAAAGAGAATGAAAATATTATGTATGGATGTCCGATTTGTGGTGAGGAGTTCAAATCAAAGGGCAGTTTAAGATTTCATATGTTTCATCATAATCCAAAATCTAAAAACAAATTTCAGTGCATCGGGTAAGGGACATTGAAAATTAAGTGAAATGGAAAGCATTTAGAGTTTTTATTTGAAGATAAAACGATGTCCTGTTCTTGGAAATACATGAACCACCCCCTTTTTGTGTCTATCATGCCTTGACTATGCCTTTGGTTATTATCAATGCTTATATGTGTTTGCAGATGTAATGAAGGGTTTGAAAAGGAAAAACAAAAGCAGGAACATGAACTAAATTGTGAAAAAAATTATAAATTAGCCGAGCTGGAATGTTGTTTTTGTGATTTACCTTGTGATACTCCAAAGCAGCTAAGAAGACATGAAAATAAGCACAGGCCAATTAGGAAAACGAAGAGATATAGAAATACCTGTGTGTGTATTGAGTGCAATAAAGCTTTTGATGCCATTTTATCATTAAAGGTATTCTTTTAAATTCAGAGTTCTACTTTTACATGTCATCATAAGTGAGTGAAAATGAAGTAGTTTGAATTTCAATTCAATGTTGTTTACTTTTCCTAGGTTCATATTCAAAAAAACCATAAAAAAAGTCACGTCAAACCTTTAGATAACAAACCTTTTACTTGTACTGAATGTGGAATGAAATTTCGATACGAAAGATCAAAACTCAAACATGAGTTTAAAGCTCATTTAAAACAAGAATCTGCAACCTTATGACAAACAATGGACCGCTACATTGCTAACAACAATGGTAGCGGTCAGACCAACCAACAGGTGAGCATTGTATGTGCCATTCTATTTTTTTCATGATATTAAACGTATCGTATCTCAATTCTCTGTTTACATTCAACCTTCGACTGATTTTACGCATCATTGAAACATTTTTGCAGGGAGTGAGCAACGTTAAAGCTATTTCCACTGCCTCGAGTACTTTGGGAAATGCCAGTGTTGCTAATGTCTCCAGTGTAGCTAGTGTTGCGAATGTTGCGAATGTCGCGAGTGTTTCGAATGACCAACAGACGTATATAATTCACCCCGGGACGAGTAAAATGATCGAAACAGCTGCCTTTAAACTGGATGGCGACGATAATGGAGACATAGGTGATTTAGAGAGTGATACACAGTTTACTGCAAAACAGATAGTCGAAACCCAGTTTAGTGAAAACGTCGGCAATACAACTTATATAATTGATAATAATTCCTCCAATTCAATCGAAAACGTTCGCATTGGCAATCATAGTTTTGTATCCGTAGTTGACTCGCCTCTGTACAATATTCCAGGTGATTATTTTTATTTTTGTGTTGAAGTTTTTAAAATTTCTTTAAAATTAAATTCACTATAATAAAAACTCGTATGATATCAATATTCTTTATACTTATATCATTTGCTTTTCTTTTTCAGTTGCTAGTGGCGCGACGCAATATACCATTGAAGGTGTAGTCAATCCAGGTCTTGGAAATTACATAATAGAAGCTCCTGCATATATCGTCGAAACAAAACCAGTGGGAACGCACACAATGTACATACAACAACCTGACGACTCTACTCAGGCACTGCATGCCGAAATCCTAGACGTGAAGAAAGAAAAGGGAAAGAAAGGGGGAGAGAAGAAGAAGAAGGAACCGGAAGTTGGCCCATTTTACTGCAATGTTTGCTCAGCAGAATTCCACTCTTCGGCCAGCTTGCGGTTTCATTCTTACCATCACAACCCGAAGAGCAAAAGATTTTCATGCATCGGTTGTGAGAAGGCGTTTGAAAAGGACAAGGAAAAGGAAGAACACGAGTTGTCTTGTGATATTAATTACACTCAAAACAAATTCAAATGCATATTTTGTGATCTACCTTTTAGCACTCCAAAAACTTTGAGGAATCATGAGAACAAGCACAGGCCCGTGAAGAGAACTAAAAAATACAAACACATGTGTATATGCATAAAATGTAACAAGGCATTCGATGCTATAAACACCTTAAAAATGCACATAAAAAAGATTCACGGAGGTAATGCAGGTCCGGACAAGAAAAAGAAGAGGAAGAAACCGGACGACGAAGAAGAGTCATCTTCATCACCAGTTGTTCACGAACTTAAATTTGAGGCGTTTGAATGACTGTTCAATCATTTTTAAATAACATCGTCCATATTTTTATTCGGATCATTCATTGAGTAGGGACAATTCTCATCACTCTCATCAGAAGATCAATCATTCTCGGCTCAAACGAGTAGTTCGAGAGATTGACGGTTTATTGTTATTTTTAGAAAATAAATCTTAGGTGAATAAATAAGTTCACCGAATTAATTTATTTTTTAAATATATCATCGCTGCCAAATTTTTAAATTATAACAAGGATATAAAACAAAAGATTTAAATTCATCGGTTTTGAAGACGCATATCTTTGATAGATTATTTTTAATTTTTTTAATTATTATATAAAGTCGTAGATTTAGAAAGATCAGAATTTGAAAAAATTGCTTCATATTGAGGTTCCTAAGAAAACATTTTGGTGCCAGGCTGTTACATCGGGCGTTTGTTCTATTTAGGAAACCTCCTTAATCAGTTTAAGATTCAACTTACCGACACAAATTCTTCCGTTAATCGCAATCAAATGTTAATAATTTATATAAGAATCAGAATTTATTTGAAATACGGTGCATGTTTCAAACTTTTCCAGTGACTTAGTTTTAAAATGGTTGAATTGCAATTATTGTATTATTGTTTAAGGGAAAACTGTTTTCATCGTGAAACAAACGTAAATTTCATCCCTCAAAGCTAACAAATTGTTGCTTTTAACTTAAAAAGGCAACTTTGGTTTTTTTATAGTCAAATTGAAACCTTCGTGTTTTTAAATCTAATCTTAATGACAGAATTTGATTTGGTGTCCTTCTGTGTTTTTAAAAATATATTTCATTTATTTTTGTCAGTATTATGGAAGAAAAGCAGTTTTACAAAAGTTTTGTATAAAATATAAATCACGTGAACTGTGTTGAAAGACGTTAATTTTTAAAGTGAAGATTTTTACAGATATATTTTTAGGGAAATTATTTTCCATTAAAATAGTATTTTTTATAATCAGTTAATAAGTAAGTGGTATAGATATATTAATCGGTATAAGATTGTCCGTCAGACACTCTTTTCTATAAATAAATTCTAATTCATTTATAATTTTTTAAATTTATTTTATATCTACCATTATTTGTTCCTGTTTTTATTGCAGTTCCAACACCTTTTTTAAAATTTGAGAAACGTGTTTTGTCACGTTCTGAAGGAGCATCATGAAAGCCAAAAGTTTGGTGACTAATGTCACCATTTCAGCCTGAATTTTCCATGAAAGGTTGTGGGGGTAGCTTTCTCCCCCAAAAACTTGAATATTGTTAGCAAATTTATTTTGAATGCTTTGACCCACTCGATTTTGGGGACAATAAATCTATGATATAGGATTTAACCCTCTGAAAGTGGATGGGGTTCATTTATAATTATCAGGCATTTTTAAAGAACATTTTTAATATACCTACTGTCCTTTAGTAGTCAGCCGTTAAAGGTTTTTATAACACCTTTTAGGGCGATTGGTGTTTGAAAAGTTATTTCCGCCCCTGATTCAGGATCAAAATAAGTGACGGAGGATTATCAATTAATCATTGGAGATAATTAGAGATACTTTGTAACAGTAATTTTAAAAAACTTAAATCCGACCATTTTGTTAAAATGGCAGAATTTTAAATTAGATGTAGACTGAAGAATTTTCGTATCGATACCTTAAAGATTTCGTTTGGTTGGATAGAATCGTTAATGTTTTTATCAAACCACAAATTAATTTTAATAATCAAAATGAAAATAAAGAAGGAAAAATTAAAGTTCAAGTAGTGACCTTAGAAATTCTTTAGTTCGAGCGGTGCGTTGTTTCCTGTTGTATGGTCCATATCCGGTGTTTAAATATTCAAAGGTATTGTTAATTTCGAAAAAGCGGTGGGGTCGTTTAAAAATATTTTTCGTGTGTGGTTTCACTGTAAACTTTGTTTACTTTCTGTATTTATGGTCTAAAATTTTTCGGTAAGTTCTGTCTTCAAAATTCGTGTAAATATTGCAGAAAGGAAGATGAGTTTCTTTCCTGTATTATTACTGTACATCGGATTTCTTAAATTTATAATGTTTATGTTTTCGTAGCATCTCGAACGATAATAAAATCTGATAATTGGATTTCTTGTTTGGTCCTGGTACTTACCAGTTACTTTTACGGATAATATCGATTTTATTCCTCTTCATTATTCAAAGCCAGTCAAGTTTATATTTCTAAATGGGAATAGACTCGAAAATTTCGGTATTGAAAGAAACATTATTTCTTCAGTAGAAATTTGATAGTGATAGAACTGTGTTTGACAGAACAAGAGTTGTTAAGTTTCATTTTTATAGTTTCACATTTTACTTTCAGAAAATGACCCCCCAAATGACAACCATTGAAGAACAAGAGAAGCTTCTGGAGGATGCTCTCTCAGTTGTTAAAATGCAGGCATTTCAAATGAAGAGGTGTTTAGATAAGAATAAATTAATGGATGGGTTAAAATATGCATCAACTATGTTGGGTGAATTACGGACTTCACTTCTAACTCCAAAAAGTTATTACGAGTTGTGTATCCTTTTGAAATAACATCATTGATAAGTGCTACAGTGTTTAATACAATGGTTTGGGAATGCTTTGGTGATTGTTGGCTCTCAAAATTTATTGATTGGCAGACATAAGTTATTTGTGAATGATATTTATAAATTATAAATAATTTTTCAACCTAGTATAAAAAGTTGTAGGATTTTTAAAAAGTTCGTTTTTGGGTTAAAAATTTCCTTAACATAATCTGACAGATATGGCAATAACAGATGAATTGCGTCATTTAGAATCTTATTTATTAGATGAATTTCAGAGAGGGAGAAAAGTTGCTGATTTGTATGAATTAGTGCAATATGCAGGGAATATAGTGCCAAGGCTGTAAGATTATCATTTATCTTAAATTTTGTTATCTTAAAAATCTTATATTACTACATAATAAATTTATTTTATTTTGGATAGGTATTTATTAATCACAGTTGGATTGGTGTACATTAAGACCAACTCATGTTTGAAAAGGGATATTTTGAAAGATTTAGTCGAAATGTGTACAGGTGTTCAGCATCCATTGAGTGGGCTTTTCCTTAGAAATTATTTGTTGCAGTGTACAAGAAATGTTTTGCCAGATGTCGTGGAAAGTGAATTTGAAGCAGAAGGAACTGTATGTTCATGTACCTTAAAAATTTTGCACCCAATATTTACATAGATAGTTTAGTTTTGAATGATGTATATTTTTAGGTCAGAGACTCAGTAGATTTTGTTTTAATGAATTTCGCTGAAATGAATAAGCTATGGGTAAGAATGCAGCATCAAGGGCATTCAAGAGATAGAGAACGTAGGGAAAGAGAAAGAGAGGAATTAAGGATATTAGTTGGCACTAATTTGGTGAGATTGAGCCAGTTAGAGAGTATTAATTTTGAGGAGTATCAGAAAATGGTTTTGCCTGGTATATTAGAGCAGGTGGTTAGCTGTCGTGATGCTGTTGCACAAGAGTACCTTATGGAATGCATTATTCAGGTACATTATTTTGTAAGAAGTTTAACAATTAAAGTTTGTAGGGGAAAAGAACTACTTTGATAAACCAAAATTAATAAATAAACATGTTTTTTAGGTTTTCCCAGATGAATTTCATTTACAGTCTCTGCAGTCATTTTTAAAATCTTGTGCTGAGCTTCAACCTGGAGTAAATGTAAAAAATATAATAATATCATTGATAGATAGACTTGCAACTTTCACACAAAGATCTGATGCATCAACTGTAGCTCCTGAAGTTCAGCTCTTTGAAGTGTTTAGTGAACAGGTTTCAAGCATCATTCAGGTTTGTAAAGTTTTTTTAAGGTTTCAATTAAAAACCGTCTAATGATTATATTGTAATAAATGGGATTTATTTTTAGACTCGCAGTGAAATGTCTAGTGAGGATATTATTTGTTTACAAATTTCACTGATTAATCTTGTCAATAAATGCTACTCAGACAGAATTGACTATGTAGATAAAGTTTTGAGCAATACAAATGATATTTTTACAAAACACAATATTGATAAAATTGATTACAAATCAACACTTTCAAGAGAGCTTACTCGTCTCATGAAAATTCCAGTTGAGTTCTACAAGAACATTCTCACAGTTTTGAAATTAAAGCATTATCGCCCATTATTAGAACATTTTGATTACTTAGGTAATAATTTTTATCATTTTTAATTAAATCTGATTTTAGTAGCCTTATTTTAGACTAATTTGTTCATTAGATAATTTTCAAACGTTCCACATTCTATTAACTCAGGTAGAAAATCATTAGCAGTTTATATTGTTACCAACATATTAGACAATGATACTCTGATACCAACGCCAGAGACTGTAGATATGGTTTTAACCATGTTAGCACCTTTGATTCAAGATCAGACGGATCATCCAGGCATTGAAGATGATCCAGAGGATTTCGATGAAGAGCAGGGGTTATTGGGAAGGTTAGATATTTGAAAATGGTGTTTCAAATTTTGTATAAATATTATTAATAAATGTATTGATAAAAATAATTGTTTTAGGTTAATACATCGATTAAAATCGGATGTTCCCGATAAACAATATTTAATTTTGAACACAGCGAGAAAGCATTTCGGGGCTGGAGGTAACAAAAGAGTTCGTTATACATTGCCACCAATTGTGTTTCAGGCTTATCGACTAGCATTCACATATTATTCATTAAAGGATGAGGTAGTAGATAGCATCCTTTCGTATGAATCAAGATAGAAACGTTATTATAGATACTATAAGTTGTTTTTAATTATTTTTTAAGGATGAAATGTGGGAGAAGAAGTGCGGGAAAATATTTCAGTTCTGTCACCAAAGTGTTTCTGCTTTATTGAAAGCCGAACTCGCCGAATTGCCGTTACGTTTATTTCTACAAGGAGCATTGACAGCTGGACGTATTCCATTCCAAAATCACGAGACTGTCGCATACGAATTCATATCTCAGGTACCATTTCTCCTTGTATATAAATCTGTCCTTGAAATTTTCTAAATCTGACGAATGGGATTGATTACTTTTCAATTCTCCACTTCTCTCCAGGCTTTTTCCATTTACGAGGACGAAATTTCCGATTCCAAGGCTCAGCTAGCTGCTATGACTTTAATGGTTGGCACCTTCGAGCAATTATCTTGCTGGAACGAAGAAAACGCGGAGCCAGTAAGAACACAGTGCGCTTTAGCTGCTAGCAAGTTGTTGAAAAAACCTGATCAGTGTCGAGGTGTTGCTACCTGTGCTCATTTGTTTTGGAGTGGGAAGAAGCTAGATGGGGAAGAAGTAAGTTGTTTTAGATTTTCCTTCTCCTTCCCGATTTAGTGAAAGTGAATTTACTAAAAAGAGGAATTTTTACATTTATTTCCTAATAGATGAGGGATGGGAAGAGAGTAGTAGAATGCTTGAAGAAGGGAGTACGCATAGCGAGTCAATGCATGGACATTTCCGTTCAAGTTCAACTATTCGTCGAGTTACTCAATCATTACATTTATTTCTACGAAAAAGGAAACGACCAGGTTTGCATCATGTCTCTACTAAACAGAAATGAAAACTGAAAACTTTTTCCTAACTCAAATTGTTTTCTCTTTTTCTCCTCAGATAAAAATTGCCATGGTGAACCAAGTAATAGCAAAAATTCGAGAAGAGCTACCAAATCTTGAAGCGTCAGAGGAAACAGAACAAATTAGTAATCATTTCAATAACACTATATCAAGATTACGCAGTCGGATGGAGAGTCCTGAAAATGATGGCCTATCATACAAAGAGCTTGTCCTCTAAGTTTAAAATTGGACTTTAGTGGGGAAGAAGTGGAACATACACTTACCAAATGCTTAACATAAATGGCTTAATAAGAATTATTAAGTTATGGAATCATTAGTTATTGATTTAAAAAAAAAATGCAGAAAGGGTTCAGTCTCATTTAGTGGCAATGACAGTAGTACATAAAAGTAAGAAAATTATTTTATAATTTAAAAAGAGGCAAAAACGTATTTACATTTGCTAAATAATAATTATTAAAAAAAAACTTCAACAGTGTCATGTATGTAATAAACTTTATTATTATTATAATATATATATTTTTTTCATGTATGTAAAACTTCATATTAGATTGGTTTACATTTATTTCAATAAAAAATTTATTCATTTTCAGTATCTGTTGATAAAAGTGAAGTTTTAATTATTTATATGAAAAATAGAAAAAAAAATCCTGACGCATCAACTGATTTATTTTAATTAGAATTTATGTATATTTCTATCATATTATGAATAAATGATTTGGAAATGCATAAATGTCTTTGTGTGTTTTATTAAATTCCTTTAAAAAATTAATAAACCTCAAAAATGACGTTGGTGATACTAGAAAATCCCATGAGTCAATGAGTTGTATTACGGTCCGCCATTTTAAACTCGACCAAAAATTTTTAGGTTAATAATATATATATAGAAATGATTTTTGGGTTTTAGCGTTTTTAATATCAATATTATTTCTTAAGTGTGAGGGTTTTGAGTTGAGAAATAATATAATAATATTAAATAATAAAATCGTGTCTCTAGTCTGGTTTCGAGGGTCGACGGCTTGGGGAATCGACTGTGCGTGAGGCTTGGCAACGTGTCGTAGTTCCAGTAGCTATTATTACATTTGAGTTACCTGTTTGCCAAAATGAGTGAATTTGGTTCAGCAGGGGGACAATCAAATGTTCAGCAAAGCACGGCTTATGCAGCAGCAGTTCAACGAGCGAGAGAGGTAACGTAATCAATCCCAAGTGAAAATTTCCATTTTGAAGCTTCTAATTGTAAATAAACGAAGCGTTCTATCCGCCATTTTGTCACATTCATTGTATTGAACTTGCTTTAAATCGCGGTCCACCAGGGTTTAGAAACTATATTATTCTTTAAAACACTCCTCTAGACCTTGTATGTCTTCTACTACCGGACATGTAAGTCCATGTTTTCGTTCTGCAAGTATTTGTTCGGTGATTTTTCAATTTCGCTCGGAGTTTACTACTCATTTGAGTTTGTTTTAATTTCAATTGCGGTCAGTGAAATCAGTCACAAATTGTAGTTGTGGGGTAGTAGGAACTTTTCTCCATTTAAATTATAATTTTCATTTATTAAAAACATGTCGAAGCACGAATGAAATTATACTTTTTTAAAAATTTTATTTATTTTTCAATTATAGTTTAACTATGTAATAAAATCAACATTTATTATTCATATACTTTAATGAGTTATATATTTTCCAGATTGCAGCCAAAATTAATCCCGAAAGTGGAGGAGGAGGAGGTGGAGGTGGAGGTGGAGTCAAAAGGGATTTGGAGGATGGTTTTCGTAAGTGTTCCCATTTATTTTCCTCTGTCTACAGTTAAATTACTAAAAACTTCAGCAATTATCAAGAATTTTTAATTCGTTCAGAGCCAGAAAATAAAAAAATGGCTAGACCCAGCAATGAATTTCCAGCAGTTCCACCACAAGCAGGACCACAACAACGTCCACAGTTGCCAAGCGTCATGAATTTTTCTAATGATGGAGTCTTTAGTGAAGAAATTATGGTTCCTGATAAAATAGTAGGACTAAGTAAGTTATTTTCAATGAGAATTTATTTAAATCAATATATTAGTGGAATGTTAAAACAAAAAAGTTGTTTTTGCTTCTACATTGCTCTTACGAAATTTTCTTTTAGTATTTTATTGGTCAGATTAGTTCTTATCATGATTTACACATTTGCACTTGTGATGATATACAAAATATTTACTTATCAAAAACTTTTTTGCAGTAATTGGACGTGGAGGTGAACAAATTACAAAATTACAAGCTGAATCTGGTTGTAAAATACAAATGGAAAGGTCAAGGGGCACGATGGAAAGGCAGTGCACATTAACAGGAACAAGAGAAGCCATAGGGTAATAGTCGATCTCAATCTACCGTTTAATTTTATATTCACACTTTTAGAAATTTTCATTCTAAAATTTTGTTTTCACAGGAGGGCTAAAGATATGGTTATGAATATAGTCTCAACATTAATTAGAAATGAAGGTTTTGGTGGAGGGGGAGGGGGAGGCAATGGTAACGGAAATGGCAACAGTAATGGAAATGGTAATGCAGCAAATAACAATAATAATAATAATAATAATAGTAATAGCGGAAATGAGTCTGATTGTCACCCTCCATTCCAACAACAAAATCAAAACTCTGGTCCTCCTGGACAAGCATTTGTAAGTGGAATGTTATCCTATGCTATCATATGTTGGCAACTCGAAATGTTCTTGTAATAATTTGATTAACTATTTTCTAGGCTGAAATAATGTTACCAGGGCCAAAAGTAGGACTTATAATAGGAAAAGGTGGTGAAACGATAAAGCACCTTCAGGACACAACTGGAGCAAAGATGGTAGTTGTACAAGACTCAAATTCACAAGACTTTGAAAAGCCTTTGAGGATAACAGGCACACAGCAACAAGTTGATGTAAGTATTAACTGAATACTGAACAAATTATTGTTTTTATAGTTAGAGTTTTAATTTTAAAATAAATTTCCAGCATGCAAAAGAATTGGTGTATCAGATGATAGCTGATAAAGACATGGGAAATGCAGATAGGAGAAATCGAAATGACAGGAGTCATTTTGGTGGAGGCCAGGTGCACCTAATAATTTTAATAATGAATTCGACAATAATTCACAATCAGGTGGTGGAGCAGTTATTGAGGTACAATTAATTAATTAATTAAAGTTAATTTTTAATTAGTTTCATTATCAAATATAAAATTTAATAATTATTTTTTACAGATACTTGTTCCAAGAGCGGCTGTTGGTGTGGTTATTGGAAAAGGCGGTGAAATGATAAAGAAAATTCAAAGTTTAACAGGTGCAAAGCTACAGTTTGAACAAGGTAGAGATGATGGACCTGGAGATCGAAAGTGTATATTATCGGGTAAACCCGAACAATGCGAAGAAGCTAGAGAAAAAGTGATGGAATTAATAGATAGTGTTCAAGTAAGGCCATCATTTTTCAATTTTTTTGAAAGCAGTTTCGTTTTGATGAAACGATTATTAAATATAACGTTTGCTTTTTAAGAGGCGAGATGATCGCCGAGAACCTGGACGAGGAGGACGAAATGACCGTGGTGACAGAGACCGTCGTGGCGGCCCAGGCGGCGATTTTGACCGACAGGGCGGTCGAGGAGACAGGTGGGGTGGAGGTCGAGATCGACCCGAGAGAACTGAAATCACATTTGCCGTTCCTGCAAATAGAGCCGGATTTGTCATTGGGAAAGGTGAGTATAAAAATGGCATTGATGATGCTCAGCAAAGCTCGTGATTATTTACGAACTTTTTATTAAAAATTCAGGTGGCGAAAAAATAAAACAAATAAATGCTCAGTGTGGAGCACATTGTGAAATAGACCGGAAATTGTCTAGCGTTAATCCCGCTGAAAAGGTCTTTGTCATCAGGGGTACTCCTGAACAAATCGAAGAAGCAAAACGTCTGATTATTGAATATAGTGGAATCGTAAGTAGATGTTAGGCGTTTTGAAATATTGAAACGAACTACTATGTTCTTTCCTAAATTGAAATTTTTAGGAGGATTATTATGGAGTCGGTAATAGTGGAGGATCAGGCGGAGGAGGAGGGGGCGGTGGAGGAAGTGGAGGAGGCGGTGGTGGTGGCGGCGGCGCTAGTGGACATCACCAGCTTCCTATCACTTCCACCGCATACCCTAATCAAGGAGGATTTCAACCTCAAGGTTGGGGTGGCCCTAACTCAAACAGTTATCAGTGGGGTGGAGTCGTGCAATCTGCCGGCGGCGATTCAAGTCAGTCTCAAGTTCCAATAAATCCTGTTAACGGACAACCCGATTATACGCTTCAGTGGGTGGAATATTACAGAAGCATAGGAATGGTTCGGGAAGCAGAAATGATAGAACAACAGGCTAAAAATAATAAGGTGGCTTGTACTTTTAATGCTTCTCCAAAGAATTTTTCTTGGTATTATTTAATACCCTAAGAGAAAATAATTTTGCTTTATCACTAGATGATGGTAAATCCTAATCAAGGCCAACAATGTTCGAATTCTCAAAACATGGGAGGAGGTGCAGGACCAACTCAACCAACTGCAGGCAATCCCCAAGCCAACGGGGCGCAACCAGACTACAGTGCCCAGTGGGCGGAATATTATCGATCTATAGGGAAAATTAAGGAAGCCGAAGCAATAGAAGCTCAAATCAAAGCCAAGGTTTGTTTCTCATTCGTTTCTATATTTCTGTATTCTTGTTTATTTGAATTTGTCAAAATTGGTTTTTGAAAAAAAAAATTTTTTTTGAAAATTATAGGCAGCAGGTGGACTGAATGCAGTGAATCCTCAGGGTGGAGCCCAACCTTCTCAACCACAGTCTGGTCAAATGATGGGAAATGCACCACAGCAACAACCTCCATATCCTCAATTTGGAGGATATCAGGTAATTCTTGTTAAACTAAAACTTGTTCTTTATTTTGGGCTGTGTTTCTAAAGTGTGATATCATGTGGAGAGGTGATTTTGTTTTGGGAGATACTAAACATGGTGGCAAGTTTTCTGTTTAAGGAGAAGGTTATTATATATCGATGGGTTATTGCCGATGAAATTGAATCTTTTTCTGTGTCTAAAACACTGAGCTAATTTAATTTTGTTAATTATTTTCCAGCAACAAGGAAATCCTGGACCTTATTACGGTGGACCCGCGCAGGGAGGTCCATATGGGAATTATCCAGGATATGGTGGAGGATATGGTCAAGGGGGCTCGGATAACTGAATAAGCTCGTGTTCGTAAGTAAAAAAATGAAACATATAAAACGAGAAAATGAACATTAATTTTAAGGTCATTTACCCTCCATAATTGCTAAAACACCTGACAATGATTCTGAGGACGTAAGTTAACAGAACCTTAGTGAGACTTAAAATGGGTATAAAAAATGATGAACTGATTTTTTTTGTAAGGAACAGTTCAAATATTTTAGTGTGTTTTGAGGTGTTTGAATTATAAGTCTCTCTTTTTGAGGTTCTCATGGTTCTTACAAGTCCTTAGAAATGTCAGTCGGGTTTTATTATCGTTGCTCGTTCATGGTCTGTGAAAATGTTGTTATTCTTGATTCGTTTTTGAAATCGTATGTTAAATTTCTTGGAGGCAGGTCACTGAATTCAATTTTAATATCTCTGCCTTCGTAAATGCTCTTAATGTTTACGTTATGCGAATTTTTTTTCAGCACTTTTTATACAAAAAGCGATTTTTCTGGTCAGTTTTGTTCTTGTGTTCTTTTTGTGTCTGTTTTCAGATGTCTGACATTCAACTTCCAAGAAATTATTTTTAAAAAATAATTTTGCAAAATCTTCCATCTTGTTGTTTTTGGTACAATAATTGTGGCGCTCTCGTTCAGTATTTCGGACTGCATATCGTGTTTCGTTAATCTACGAAAATTTAGGCTTAAAAACAGAAAAAAAACCAAAACTAATAATAAAAAAATGTATATTTTACAATTTTTTAATTATAATCACCATCATTGTTAATTAGTACCATCACCAGTACTGCCATCGCTTTATTGTTACTATTTATTATTCCTTTGTAGTTACTTAGAATGCAAAGAGAAAAAGTGATGGCTTGTTGGTTTTTTGATTTTCACGAGAGAGAAAAAAAATTATCGTTTGCTTGTGTCGGTGAATATTGGATTTAAGAAGAAAGTGTTTCGTGAGTTTTATTGCTTTCAGCCAGGATTTGGACATAATAACAAGAAAGTAAGAGAGACTGATGGAAACCAGCAAGTCGGCCGTCACGTTGATGGAGTCAAACTATCTCCCGCCCCCTCGCCTTTTTGTTTTTAGTGAAAACGAGCATTTCACAGGTGTTATTTAAAAAGCAATTTTTAAAATTGAAATTGTTAATTATGGATGATAACAAAATCTGGAGTACTATGTGCTTGTCCAATTATTTTTTTGTTTGTTATTGATCTCAATCTTATTGACGTGCCACTGTGATTGTATGCTGTCAATTTTTAAATAATTGTTTTCCAGATAAAGTCTCAAAAAATACAGATGCGCCAGGGTTGTCATCGCTGTTGCTCTTGCCCTTATCATTATTATTATTATAATTATTCTCTGTCTGATTTTGTAATGTTCGTTTGACCTGTGAATGGGCGTGAATTTGTTTTCACAAATTTCTTTTTAATTTAAATATTGTATCAAAGGCGGAAACATGTCTTAGATTAATTTAGATGATAATAATAATTCACTTAAGTTATTTAAGAGAAAAAATAAGTTCTGAATGTGTAGAAGAGGAATATTTTTAGCATGGTTTATGACTTAAAAAAAATTGATTTCTTTACAGAAAAGAAACATTGATTTGACCTAATCTCGTTGCCCAAAATGGCGACCGGAGTTTCATTTATATATATATATATACAGATGATTTTGGTATGATTTATTTGGTTTGAGTGTAAATAAGGTTTTTTCTTGACTCTCCTCTATTCTTCGTCAAAAATAATATATTTTAAGTTAATCCTGACAAAAAATAAAACAGTTTCTGGATGGAGAGTTTAAATAAAGAAAACTTAGGTTACTTAAAGCCTTTAGACTTAGGTTAAGTAAAGCCTTCTAACTATTTAACCTAACCTGGTTAGGTTAGGCGAAGTGAATGATTTGAAACCGCTTTTGGAATTAGAATTTATTAACCTAAGTATAGAATTTAGTGATTTATTGGTTGAGAAAAGTATAGAAAACTGTTTTATTTGATGTCACTGACAAAAATTTTGGTGAATTAATTTTCTTCAAAGTTTTCACTGAATTGTGTCCAGCTGAATCAGTACTTTGTCCCTGTTTATTATTATTTTGTCTTTGAATTTAAACAATTTGTAGCTTAATTTCGGTTGTACTAAGGTATTTAAAAATTTGAAAAATGTATATTATAAGTAATCGTACAATGATTTATTTAGTTCTAAGTTATTTTTCGTATCCCGTGAACTAATATGAGTTTGCAGCATCGATTTTAAATATAAATGACAAAAATTTTTATAGGAATGGAAATGTTTTTGATTTCCTCTTTTGAAGTTTTTGGGTTGGTTGGTTTCATTATGTTGGGTTATGTTGTTGTTGACTCCCTGATTTAACGGATTGTACTAAAACCAAAAGAGAAGAGAATTAAGAAAAAAGTTAGTCAAGTTGAATTATCTGTTGTCTTTTGGAAATGAACGAAGCTTGAGTCTGAGATTCGACTAACTGAATAAACTTTAAACCAAAGATGATTGTTTGATATAAAATCCAAGGATGTCATTGAAATCATGAACGATGCATTTTAGAAAATGAGGAGTAGGTCTACGAATTTCATCAAATATGTAGACTTGATTTTTGGTGTGTTAAAGTCTCAAAACTGCTCTCTAATCAGCCTGTATGGAGTGTTGTCGAAGAACCAACAACACAGTATAATGAGCCATCAAGCACTCGGATATATTTCTCATTCCAACTGAAGAATACAGGAACAATATACCAAAGCGAGACATAAAATGGTTTTAGACAAGAAAAATAATTGGAATTGCGTTTGTCGCATGAAAGATGGTTTAAATCAGTGTTTCCCAACGTGGGGCCCACGCCCCAATTTGATAGTTGAGGGGTGGCAGTTTAAAAATGGACTCGACACGACTTTAACCCTTTCGCTTTGGGTTATTTAAATGCAATGCTAGATATCTATGATAGATTTAGCGAAAAAGGCAAATGCTGTAGATAACTACTAGGTATAATTTCGTTTGCTGTTACCAAAATGTCAACTAGGTATTCCCCTGTTGTGGGGAAATCCGGACGTTTTAAAACTCGCGCTAAACAACGCTGTTGTTCGTACCTAATTGGCCCACTCAGCTTCTATAAGATTTCACATCAGTTGGTGTCAATTTGGAATAAGTGTCCGTCAATTAATCGTTGATTTAACAAATATATTTATATGTATTGTATACAAAATGGTATAAAAAGTATGTATGGGGGGGCATGGCCTAAAACAGGCTGGGAAACACTGGTTTAAATGTAGTTGTCATTTTGTGGTTATGTGTTTTGTCTTAAGGGAAAAGTAGCCAATATCGTATAGATGAAAAGTTTGATGAGTAGAGTAGTTTTAATATTAGTTTGTGGTTTTGGAAGTATTTTTACCAAAACTTTGTGAAGCATGGTTGCTCAGTTTGAATAAATGCCTTTTGGTTGTTAGCAGTACTCTTTAAGTGGTGTTAGTTGAACTGTTCACTTTAGTAGTCTCCTAAATAAGAAAAAAAAATGATTTAAAGTTAGTGTTAGGTTATGTAAATAATTATTATATACCTCATATTATACTTATTATAAATATGAATTGATTCAGAGTTGAAGATGAACATGTATTAGGTCCAGTCAGAAATAAATTTGGTTTGGTGTGATTGGTTTGATTTCATAATCATTGAATGCTTTCGTTTTAATGGTAACAGTCATCTTGAAGCTCTCTACTCCGTTTCCAAAAATTTTTAAATAAAAATGGCGAAATCAACTTCGATACGATATTGACTACGTTAGTACCTAACAGTGGTGCTCGAACTACTGTTTAAGGTGTTTGATTACAAATCGATGCTGTCGTAATTTTATTTTTTTTATTATTATCACTGCTGATTGTGGTAGACTTGTAGTCATGAACTTCTGGTTTTCTTGATGCATTTGACATTTTTTGAATTTGTTTAGCTTAAAATTGATTTTTACTTGGGTCACCACTTTTGCTTACTTTAAGAAAGTTGTGTTATAGGACGGAGTGTCATGTGTTCTGAATGCCATTACCTTGCTGAGGGGATTTAAATCGAGAGCAAAGATTTTTGTTGAAAGAACTAATCGAGCAATAAGTATTTTTAGTTTGATAATATCTGCCTTTGAAGTTTTTGCCATTTTTAGCGAATTCATCGATAAATAAAAATTGTGATTAAAACTGAAGTCATTACTTTACTTTTCCAGGGTCTTTCATTTGTGTTTTCTTTTTTTATTTTGTTTCTTTTTCTTTCTTTTTTTGGTTTCTTGATGATTGATTGGTTTTCATACATGGTACTTGTTTCTTGTGTGGTAGAGGGTGATGCTATCGATATTGTTTTATTGATTTTTGTTTGAATAACGTAAAAGGCTTATTTATTTATTTATTTTTATTTATGACGACGAAGTTACAGCAATCCCTTGCACTGCTCGTTTTTTGTTTTTAATTGCTATAGCCCTTGGTAGAGAGAGAGAGAGATGGGCAAGGAAGATAAAAGAGATGAAAAGCCGTGTCAAAACCCTTTAGAAGAATGGTGGAAACGTGGGACAGTCAATTTGACTTGTAGGGAAGTTGGTAGTTTTATGGCTTCGTTTTGGAACAGCGACGTGTGTGTGTTTCAGGTGGGTACCCAAGTTAGATATCATGTAACTTTTATTTTTGTTCAACTGTCTGGTGTTCTCTGTTTGAAATATTTTGTTCTGAAGTGTTTCCCAACATGATTCGATATTTTTTTGAGTTCCTGGTTGGGGGTAGGAACTCTTTCTTTTCAGCCAAACTGTTTTGATTTATTTAAAATCCTTTTCAAGAAGTTACAGACCGTTTTGTTTTCTATTATTGTGAATAATAGATCTCATTTCAGGAAGAAAAGGTGGGAGAAAACTTTGGGAAGAAAGGAAATTTTAAAAGTTTAAAGGAGGTTCTAAGGCAGTTGTGTTTATTTCCTTAAAGAAGATTTCTCATGTCTAAGGTAAAGATCTGAAGTGGGCTGTTTCTATTTTAAATTAATTTAAACTTGTTATATATTGGCCTTAAAAATGTTAATTGTTGTGGTGACGAATATTATTCTCTTCAATTCAACCATCTTTCGCAAAGCATTTATCTGTTTTTTGTTTCTACAATATTTTTGTTTAGGAGTTTTTTTGTTTGATATCTCTTCGCCGAAGATCTGGGATTATAAATCGACGAGAATTTCGAATGACAACTTTCGAAGGAAGAATACAACACGTTTCGTGGCACTTTTCTTTTTTGTCAGTGTTGAAAGTTTGTTTTTGAACTTTGGGGAGCTTTGATATATTTCTTGCCAGCACTTTGAAGATGGTGGAATACAAGTAAATAAAGGAGAAGACAAAAATTTTTTCACTCCCAATGTCTGGACTGTTAACTACACCGTCTTCAGTGTTGAAACAAAGTCCACTAAGATGGCTATCACTCTTGAGTCAAACTTTTGGCAATGTGAGACAATACATTTTTACCTCTTTTCACCTGTTTTGAAAGGTGAGGGTGTTCTCATTGGTTGAGTGTTACAATATAATATAGCAGAGACAATTTCAAAACTCATCCTCTCTGACAAAAAAGAAATGTTTGCTGACTTTTCTGATTTTGAAGAGTACGTTCGAAACAAGATTAACGTTTAATCAAATCCTAACCAATACAAAGTAGTCTGTTAGTATGTTTGCTATATTGGTTATGGTAGTGCTAGTTTGAGGGAAGAATTTGGTCTTCCCAACTCTCCCAGTCATTTTGCTCATTTCGACAATACCAACCACCCTTAGTGAGTGGTAGGTTTTGACTAACAATCCCAATCCAGAAGCAAGTAAATAATCACGCTAACAAGTCCAAATTTAAATATTTAGCCAATACACTGCTCAAATTTTAAGTATCAAATCTGTTTCGAACGTACTTCTCGATTTCACACACCACTGAGATGTTTGATCTTTTAACTTAAGACAATTTCTCTTTATATATTGTACTTATAACTTTTATACACTTTAAAACTCTGATTGAAAATTGTAATTTAATTGTAAATGTGCGATAAAAATTAATTTCAGTAATTTTTTCAATTAATTTAATTGATTCCTTTTGATGGACAACTTTGTTGACGTTCGTTTATATTTTGTTTTTGCTTTTTTCTAATCTCATACAAAAATTTGATTTTTGATTGTTTAACTGACACTTTTAGGTTTTTCCAGTGGGTACAAGAAAAGCTGTTCAGTCGGGAATCGCTGAAGTCTGCTTTGTGTCCTCTCCCCTGGCCCTTTTTATGATTTCGCCAAATTTTTTTTTACTGTTTTGTTTATTTATTTATTTTCCGTTTTGTTTGTTTTTCTTTTTTTTTGGTTTGTACTAGGTCAGGGAAAATATTTCGGGGGTGATTATTCCAAGGTGAGTATTCTGTTAACAAAGGAAAATGTCTGGTTGTCTTAAATAAACATCACAAAATTTTTCTTTCACGTTTTTCTTTTGGTATCATTATATTTATAACGTAAACAAGAAAAATCCACAGGATTGCTGATTGCTAAAAAGGTTGACTCACTTTATTTCTCTTTTTTCGTTTCGTCTTCCTTGTTGTCGTCAAATTAATTTTTATCGTTGCTGTTTGTATTGATTGATGTAATTTATTTGCAGGAAGGGAATCGTCAGCAGTGTTTTTATTTTGTTGTTTTAATTTTTGTATTTATTAGTAACTGATCGAAAGGGATTTTGTTTAAAAATGTTTTGTTTTGTAAATACAATAAAACCAAAAATTTTTTTCTTTGAAATTCATTTCTCCTTTCATTAGACATAAATTTCTTTCTTTAAACTGCTTCGGTAAGCTCAGAGTGAATTGTTGCCAATTCAAACAATAAAAAATGTCTGAGCTTGTATTATAAATATCTTCATTTAAGAATAATTAGGAAACTAACAAAAAAATAATATTTAAAAAGAAATAGAAAGAAATATTCAAATAGAAAAGCACATTAGCTGGGCCGACGAGTCGATTAATTAAATTTAAGAAGATTGCTTCACGTTGAAGATGGTTTTGAGTAGGTCTTTCTTGTTGATTTTGTCCATGTGATTCCTGGGAATAGACTCGACGATTTTTAGCTCGGTGGGTATTGCATAGGGTGCTAGTTTGTGTTTACACCATTCCCTCAGATCTGCCAAAGTCATCTGTTTCTCAGGTTTTAAGACGACAACCGCTGCGACCTGAAAATAATTAACATTTGGTTACCGTTCAAAATTTTATTGAGTTTTAAGCAAAATTTTGGCAACTCAGCAGAGTACCAATCGGAACCATCACTGTCTAAACTGCTAGTCTGGCAGCAGACCAATTTGATTCAAACTCCTATAAGAATAGTGTGCGCAAATATTTATTAACTCAAATCAATAAACAAAGGACCGAATTAAGGGTTATTTAACCCATTAACGCTCTGCGTCCTCAAATGAGGACACTAACTTTAGGATTTTTAAGCTTTTCAGGTTCTTTTTTTGGAAGGATTTTTTTTAAAACATCAGGAGCCATCTTTTCTTTATAAGTAGATACAATTTTTTCACTTTTTTTCGTAATCAGGAGTTGTAGACTAATTCTTGATAGACCAGAATGATTTTCACTAAAATGCATCGATCCTTAAAAATTATTTTTCCTCACATCCTGTTGGAGGTATCGCTGTGGGAAAAAAATTAGCAGACACACGAGATGTTGTAGAACAAACCCATAAAGCTCTTAGCATTGAAATTTCAACAAAAACAAAATGAGCCACAGTCAAATTTTGGTGTCATTGCATTCCGGTGTCCTCAAATTAGGACAGTAATTTCCCAGAAAACCGTGCAAAAATTTTGAGAAAAATTTACAGAAATGCCATTTTTGAGTTTTTTACACCAAGGATTTCAAAAAATGTCCACGATTTCTATACCTGGGCGCTAATGGGTTAAGAGAAATGAAGGTGTTGTGTTTCTTTAGAGCAGAGGTCAGCAAAGTGCTGTTCTTTTTACAACTTGGTTGTGGCTCTTCCACAAAATGTTAAGTGTACACCCAGAATATGATTAATTAACTAAATATCATCTTTATATGAGTATGATATCAAGCTTTCTTTAATCTATCGTTAGTTAAGCTAAGACATTCAGTATCAGGAAAGGCAAACACGAGACAGTACTTCTAACACTAATTGTTTTCAAAAGTCTCAGCAAAGCTTTAAAAATTGTTTTTTAATGTAAAACATTTCAAATTTGCATGGCTTAAATTTCACCCTTTTGGATGACAAGTTTACTGACTACTGCTTTTGGGAATTTGAATGAAAGAAGTAGTTTCCTCTACTCGGAAAAGATTTACAAAAATATAAGTAAGTAGAGAAGGGAAACAGTAAAACCAGGAATTTTCTGTTTTCGGGGAGTGAAGCAACTATTTACTAAGAATGGCGAATGTTCGGACTGATTTAAGACTCACTATTACTTTGTTTTAACTACAAGAATACTACAACAAAAATCTCGTTAGAACCTCTCCCATGAATTTGATATTTTTCATATTCCAACTCACTTTTTCCCCCCAAGTAAGATCTGGTACTCCCACGACGGCGATGTCACTAATGTCCTCATGGTTTGTAAGCTGTGATTCTACTTCAAGCGCACTAACTTTAAATCCTCCAGTCTTAATAATATCAACAGAAGTACGGCCCAGTATTTTATACCATCCATCCACGTACTCGGCGGTGTCTCCTGAAAGTCGAGAAACAAAAATTAAATTTCTGCCTTGAATTTCATGAAAGTTTATCTATAAAAGCATTCAAACTTTCGCTAACCTGTTTTGAACCATTCATCCTCAACAAATTCTTTGGCTGTGGCATTGGGCTTGTTCCAATAAGTCCGAAAAACTGTCGGACCCTTCACGAGGAGATCTCCTGAAATATTTTTTTTCGAATCTGGTGGAGTGACAACAGTGCTTTTTAATGAATCTCCCTCAACAAGGACCTAGAAAGTTTCAAATTGGTAGAATACTCCATATTTAGCTCAACCTTATCTATTCTCGGATTAATCTTAAAATCACCTTCTTTGGATTATCCTTTTCAGTGATTCTAACACTAACACCAGGCATGGGTTGTCCAACAAACCCAGGTCTCCTCTCTCCAATCAATGGATTACCCAATACCATACCAGTCTCAGTCATTCCATATCTCTCCAACAATGTGTGCCCAGATATCTCCTTCCACCTTTCTATTACACGAAGACGGAGAGGAGCAGATCCGGATATCATAAGTCTGAAGAACAACGATTCATTAAAAATATTATTTTAATTTTATAAAACTAAATCAAAATGTCTTCCTTTGAAAATTATTTACCTTGCTTTCTGGGACAAAATGGTTTTTATAAACTCAGATTGCTTTTTATTCCCTTGAAACAAAGCATCGAATTCGTCGATTAATTTCGAGTACATCGTCGGAACACCCATAAATATGGTGATCTTATCGCCTGGTTGCTTTTTGATGAGGAGGATATGCGACCAAACTTCATTGCAGTTAAATTCTGGTAACATGAAAATTCTGAAAAATATTTTGGTATTGTTACTCTTGACATCTTTTGCACTAACCAAAGTGTTTTGATAAAATAGATAGTTCCATCCTCAGCCAATTTAAAACACTAACAGTAATTATCATTGCTTACTTTGCACCAATTGAGAGCGGTGTGATCAAAGCGTTAATTATCCCATGCACGTGATGAAGAGGTAATGTATGGAGTACCACATCCTTGCTAGTCCAGCCCCAAGCAATTACCATTGACTGAACCTGATAGTGTATGTTTTTGTGAGTCAAGACAACGCCTGAAATAATGTATATCTCTTTAAAAATAACTTACAAATTAATTTAAAACAATAAAATATGATTTCTATTCGACCACCATTAAACGAACATTCAAAGACTATTAAAGTACTCGGTCAAGTAACACATTACTATCAATGAACCAGCTTTCATTAGAATATATAAAACTAAATACTACTAACATTAAAGCCTTAAATTTGTTTTTGTTCCAATTGCAATTATGAAAACTTCTTACCTTTAGGAGTTCCTGTTGTTCCTGATGTATATATTATCATAGCATCACTATTTTGGTAAAAATCAGGATCTAAACCGCCATCCAGACGTGGGTTGGGTTCACGTGGTGGCTGTAAAATCAAACAACATGTTAGATGAATGCCTCTTTAAAAATCAAAATTATAAGAAGTAAAAACCATTCTTAATAAAACTAAAAGCAAAAAAAGGAAATTTACAGTAACTGTTGCATCTGATGATTTGACCTCTTTTCGAACCACTGCTTCATTAATTAGAGCTTCATCTAAGACTAATAATTTTGCTTTCGCTTTTTTACTTAAAGTTGAAAACAATTCAGAGTATTTTGTTGTTGTTATCAAAAGCTTTGCACCACTATCAGCGATGTAATATTCCAGAAGATTAGGAGGGTGCAATTTGGACAGAGGAACCACTAAAAACAGAAATGAGTACAAATGGTATTTAATTCTTTGGTTCAGTTTAAAAATTTAAATAATAAAAATAAAAAAAGAAACTCACCAATTTGTCCAGACATCCAAGCTGCCCATTGTGCGATTATGTAACTACCATCATTGGGGCATAAGAAAGCAACCCTCTCATTTTGTTTATTATCTAATAAACTACTTATCTCTTTTGAAAGTTTGAAACTACTACAAAATAACGATCTGTAGGTGTACTCTCCTTTGACATCATGAAGAGCAAATTTTTCTGAAAACTCATCTGCATACCTGAATACTGGTTTGACCTAATACGAAAAAAAAGTTTATATCAATTCAATCGAAATGAATATATTTCATTTTAAAAAAATTCAATACTCTAACAAATAAGTCAGATGTTATTACATAATCTAACTTAACATACAATGATACAATTAATAGGTTTTAAATCTTACTTGATTAATAAAAGTAGAATTAAGAGAAGTTTTTGCAGCTGTGTGCTGAGCTTGGAAGCATATTTTAAATTCCCTTTTTAATGCGAAGAGGGACTGTTGGACCCTCTGGTTTAATAACATGATGACTGTAATCAAAAAATCATTATAGTTACAATATTTTATAGTATTAAATTATCAGTTGCAATGTATTATATTCTAATCTTGTGCCTCTACTATCCACCAACACTACTATACTTTTGAAAATTAAAAAAAAAAATTAATTTAGAAGGCAATCAAGTATTTCAAACAGGATCATGCATCTCAGATATGTAATAAGTGACATAAACGTTTGGATTTTAACATTCAGTCTCCCTTTATTATTTAAAAATATTTTTTATTAGGAATAAACTTTTGTGCAGATTTTTGCTTTGAAAACCCGACTTGTTCAGACATTTTCTGAGCAATTAAGTTTTGAAAATTTCTCTCCCACAGGAGTCGATTTTCAGGCACGGTATTCACAAAAACTTATTTGATATAAATCATATTTCCCACGATTACTTGCAATAAATATCGGTGAAAACAATTCAGTGTAAAAGTATTAAAAATTTTAATGCTGAAAATTATTTCCGAGAGGCTTAAATGGGTGAAAAAATAGTTTTCAAAGGGGGCGATAAATAGAGTCTCCCCGGCCGCTTTTAACAATTTCCACAGCAGAAATATGAAATAATCGTCGAGGTGGATTATTAATTGAGCAAAAAACTTACCTTTAGATAAACGAAAATTTGCTCATTTTAAAAAATTATATTTATTAAACCCATCACTTTCCGTAATTCTCTAAACAAAACACACCAAAGAAACAAACTTATCACGTGTCGAGAGGAAGAAAGGCACATGTGTGATTCTCAGCTTGGCACCAACAAAATCAGCTTAGTTACTCCCAACTTAATTAGTAAATTATGTAACTCTTAAATAATAATGAATCATACTTAAATATTCACTTTTTTATAAATTTCAATTTAACAAAATGACATTGGTGAAAAAACATATGCTGGAAATAATTGAAATATCTGTTTGTGTGCTGAATGTAGAGTTCCACTTCTGACCTTAACCAGATTTCGAGTCAGACCAATTTATCTATTGAATGTCAATTTTATTTTAAGGTCATAGGCTCTTTTCATGACACAGGACCTCCTCAAATTCTGCATATTCAATTAAATTTCACATATAAATATATAGAATAAAGGCATTAATTTGAAATTAATAATTTATCAGCAAATTTTTATCTTGAATATTAAGGAGACAAGGTGTGGAGTTTATACCCCCAGCAAGGAACATAGGAAAAAGGGAATTGAAATTGTAGTGTTCAAACAAAAAGAAAAACAAATAATCATTCTTTTAAATTTTAATTTTCATGATTAATAATAGTAACAACTACTTTTGGAATATAAATTTCAGGATGAATAGTTCTTCACCTCTCACTCTTCTTCTAGCAATTATTTTACAGTGAAAATGCTTCCTTTGAAGTGCTATCATAATTTTATCTGGTTGGTTTTCCCTCAACAGTAAGAGATAGCCGAAACTTTTTTCATGTAATATTTCTTCAAGCATATCTAAAAATCTGTTGATAATTTCAGTTCCATCCACACCACCTGCCCATGATTTTGTTAACAAATCACTGTTGTTAATCTAAAATAAAAATTATTTTGAGCTATTCATTAAGATTGAGAATGGCTACATTCTGGCAGTATGCCCATTTGATTACTACCAAAGCATCTGCAGTTATACTGATTCTGACTCTGTACCTCTTCTGTGGATGTAACAACATAAGGTGGATTAAAAACAACCAAATCAACCAAAGATGGTCTCAAAAAGGTTGTCAGATCTCCTTGAATTACATCTACATTGCAAAAGTTGTAAGTTGAAGTTGATTTTGTAAGCTTGCAAGCATGTTGGTTTATATCAATAGCCAAGCAGTGTGATGAATGACTGAGAACATTACTTAAAGCTGTGATAATTACACCTGATCCACTTCCTACCTGAAAAAATTTAATTCAACATTGAAAAAGACTCTTATTTTCAATTTTAAACAAAAGGAAGTATTTTTGGTTCCAACAAAACACAATAAAATAAAATAAACTAGCCTCTAACACAATCCTTGGTTTCTCTGATTGTATAAAATCTAAGTCTTGTTCTAAAGCATCCAATAATAAGAAAGTATCTTCTGCAGGCTCATACACAAATTCCCAGTCACTTCTTTTTGTATGATCTAAATTTGGAGTCTTGATTAAGTTCTTAAATGCTAACTTCTGTAAATAAAAATTTATCATTTTAATGTTAAATGTGTTAGTTTTAAGCATATCGTTGTTTACACTTTTAAGCACTAACCTCATTTTCCATTGTGGTGAAAATAATAAACTATTTATTCATGGAACTGATGAATCATCTGGTCCAGATATTGAGATCTGTTTGACATTTGTTGTTTCTAATAATGCCTTCTGACTATTGCTACCTTTAGTTATGTTTTGCTGCAATTTCAAAAGTCTTTCCTCACTATTCTGTAATATGTTGCTCACAACAGTTAACTTATGCTTGACATTGACTAATTTTTTCACGTAAACGTCCAAATCCTTGTCGGTATTAGCTTCATTTATTTTTTTAAGTTCCTCTGACAAACTCTCAATTTGTTGTTTCAGTTCAACTTGACTAATCCTGATATAAAAATAATAATAATGATTTAAACTCGTTTTCACAAAAGCCGAATGTCACGTCAAATAAGTTGAAAGAGAAAAATTATTAATGTCAAGTACCTTATAGTCCGAACTTTCTCATCTAACTGATCAATGGTGGGTTTCAATAATCTCATCAAACCCTCAGTCAAAGCATCCCTTGTGGGATTATCACAAAAATCTTCAGTTTTATCCTCGACTGATGTGTTCGTGCTCTCGGTGTCTACCTCCATTTTAATCACATCTAAGAATACGTCATGAGGGCGTCGTGGTTTTAGATTAAAACTCCCGCAATCAGGGCAACCATGCAAATTCAAATTATTCAATTTTTCTTCTCCCCGCAATAGAAAAGCTACAAAAGTTTAATCAATTTAGCACTCAAATTCACACTTAAATGTAGGTTGTAATTATTTATTTCAAGTAGTTTACTAAAAAACTGTGATTGTGATGTGTACGTATCAGAACCTAAGTGAGCCACCATTTTTGTAACGCTAAAACTACTTCTCAAGAGAAAAAAGGTTGAAAACCGTTGACAGGTATGTATTGGAGTGTCATATCGAATACGAGTACCACTGATATGTTTTTTTTTAATTATTTATTTATTTTGAATCAACTCCAAGACTTCTGTGTCAGGCAATAGACCTCATTTTATCTTGTTCCTTTTTTTATCTCCTCCATCTTAGGTTATTTTTTTTTCTTACACTTGAAGTAACATTACATCATTTCAAATTTATTTCATCAGAATCAGAACATTTTGCGGATTGGTTGCATTTATTATGATTGTATCTAATACATAAAAAAAAATGAAAGAGGTAAACAGGTCTCCTTGACACAGAGCAGGTAAAATCAAAAGACAAGGTTGTTCAGAGAGGATTTTACAAACAAAAAAAAATCTAAAGCATTTGATAAAACTTTTGCAAGATTTATTTAGCAAACTTTTAAGTTTTTTTTCTTGTATCATTTTTACATAAAAACACAAAAATTTTACCACGGCTAAGAAAATTTTTTTCATATTACATATACAAAAAAAAGTATACAACAAATTGTATATATACAGTCAAATACAAATATTAATCTTCTTTTTATCATAGTTGTACCAATACCCATCACATTGTACAGGAAAAGAAAGGTGACTCTCCCTTTCAACAGATGGGGAAAACCTACTTGAGAAAGAAATAAAATAAAAAAAAGTGTTCACAACTTCAAATATACCTGTATAAAGTAAGAGTATTGAGAAATGATTTCATTTTTTATATTGTAAGTCTAAGCGCCAAATTTTCAAAACATAATCCTAAGCCAAAAACTCAAATTCTCTTTCTAGAAGAGAAAATCAAATCCAATAAAAACCGTCGACTATACTCAAGATCAAAAATAATATAACAATATCATAATACAGTCAACTATGACTTAGAATAATTAATATTTATTACTACACTGAAGTCGAGAATTATTTTGAGTATCAATTGTTTAATTATTTTGAGCAAACTAATCAATTTTGTGTAATGATATCATATTAAGCAAAACATATATGTTCGTTATATGATGAGAATTTCCGATCAAACGATATATATGCTTAAGCTAATTCTTAAAAGAAAGGGCAAGGATTAAATGAAGTTTTCTCTAATTTAAAAACTTTTCTTAAGTTGAAAAAGGGAAGAAAGTAAAGTATTGCAGCAAATGGCACTGCAGATGAACTAATAATCACACAAAGTACAAATTTGGCAAAAAAAAATGTTTGGCACAATAATATTTATGCAGAGAAAGAACTACGAATACGCTATTTATTTTCCTGTACATTTTATTTTTAATTATATTTAAAATCTTGTTATTTATAGTATTTGCACGCAAATTCATTATAGTTATATATTTTTTCCCTAATTTTAACACTCTAAAAATAACTTTTTTTCTTAATGAAAGAAAATTTATTCTTTAAATCAAAAACACAATAAAACGACATTGGAAATTATTTATTTTTCTTTTTGACAGAGAAAGGAAAAAAATTTATCTGGTTGTCAAGAAATATAAGAACTACATTACATTCAACATCATATAATGATGTTCTAGAGCAGGAGTTTCCAAATTTTGTGGACTTGAGAGCCATTTTGACTCCTGTCAGTTTCAGGAGGCAAGACTTTAAGGTCAAGAACCAAATTAACTATTTAATAATTTTTACTTATAAACTTGACTCAAACAACAAGTATCAGTGGAGAGTTGCATAGCTCCACTTAAGCCTCATTTCATCAAACCTCATCAAACCTCCATCAAGCTCCTCTTAAACCTCATCAAATTTCATCAAACAATAACCTAAACATGTCACTTTTTGCAAGATTCTATTGATAAATCTTATTAATTGCAGATAAAATGTTTTAAACCATCTGACTGACTATTGTGTTTACACCCAATCACTATTTCATGCGGTTCATTTAAATTATTAATTTTACAATACGATTCAAAATAAGCTCTAAAGACCTCGCCTGGGCCCCATACCATAATTTGGAAACTCCTATTCTAGATACCAATAAACTAAACCAACCTCTCAAGACAAAACAAACCGAAATAAGAAATAAACTCAAACGGAAATATTTAAATAAAAAAAAGAACGTTAACGGATTTTTTCGACGTGTCAATAGAATTAAACGACAAAAGTGAAACGATTGATACTTGCACAGATTTATACTTCATAATTTTTTTAAAAACATTAATTTAATATTCTAAAAGCCTCAGTTATCAGCTCGGTACTTGAAAGCTCTCGAAATTCAACTTCTTATACAACTTCTTTCATTAAATTATTATTCACAATAATATCATTTTCATTGACTCAGGTTAAAGTGATTGATTAACTACATAGACATCATGAATGAAATGAGCTGTAACCGGTGGCGTACCCAAATTTAAATAAAAAAACGTCGAAATATCAGATTTTTAAAAGTTGGCCGAATAGATTTATTATATAATCTAAATGTAATTAAATAGAGATAGAGAGAAAGATTATTTAAAAAGCCGCCTAAGAGAAAAGTGGAAAAACTTCACAAATAAGAAAAAAATTATAAATTTTCCAAATCTTTTCGTTTTTAAATTATAATTTAAAAACCATTACAAACTTTACAATTTTCTAAATTTCGATAGTATTTTATTTAAGCCACTGAGACTTATCTTACTCGGTTAATTTGTTAATTCATCCCTAAAATATTTGACAAATTTAGCGATTCATTCACTCCGAGATCTTAATTTATTACACTATTACTTTAAGAATATAATAATTCTGTCTAGAAATTAATAGTTCTATATATATTTACTTATAGCATTTACTTTCCTAGTCGTACATAATTTTTATTTATTCAATTATTTATTTATAAACGACAGACCAACAGAATGCTTATTTTCAAGATTAGCTTGATTGTGTTTGCGCAGTTACTTTTGGTTGACTCTAGCTATGATCTTTCCCTTTTCAACGTTTCCCATGTTTATTTTACAGAATGTGAAGTTTTTCAAAAGGTCTTTTTTTCTGTTGTTTGTTTTCATAAGAATATAAAACACAAATGTAAACAGAAATATGAAAGCGATTCGTGTTTAGGTGCGTTCATGCGTTTTTACATTTGCTTGTAATAAAAGAAAAGGACGCCAAGTTTGTAGGTGAACGGTAAACGTGTTTTAATTAATTAATTTATTTATTAGAAAAAGTAGAAATAAAATCTGTAACTGTTTGTTTCCGTATGACGTAATTTTATGTGGACACCAAGACACAAAGGAGAAACAATGTTTTTGTGTGTTTGAGAAAATTTATGTATGCGTTATGTATTTTTAAGTTTTAAAAGACTTCAAAGTCTTGGTAATAGGGCAAAAACATCATTCAGACGCACCTAAAAACGGTCAACCTAAAAGAAAACTTCTCGAATGTGCCGATCACGTACGAACTTTTATATAAATCTATTCTTTAAAAAAAAATTGAATATACATAATTATTAAATAATTTTTTTGGGCGATTCACTCTGAGAAGAAGTATCGATTTATCAATACGGCCAACCATGTCTGGGTCACTTTTTCATGTCTATTAGATCTTTGGGTTTCGTGTCCAGTCCTTGTGACGACGACACCGTGATATGAGCTCCATTGTTTGTCGACGGATACATCTTGTCCAAGTGTTTAAGCGACTCGGAGAGGAAATTCTGTAAAATTAAAAATGCAAATAAGAAACTCGATTCAATTTAATTACAAGCTCATCACAAACCTTGATTTGCAAATCAGAGCACAAATACACACTAACCTGTATCGCCGTTAGGGCAGCTACTATGGCAGGACTACCGAACCCGTGTGATATCAGTGAAAAATGTGTCAGATGTCTTTGAATGGATGGATCTAAAATGTGCTGAGGCCTTGTATTGCACAATGGAGATCTGTCTTGATTCAATAAATCCATTAATTCTTTGGTTATTTGTCTGAAAACAAAAATAACGGATTTACCAAGATGTTTGCATATTGTTTTGACAAATCAACGACTAACAATCTCAACTTAACACGTTTATTAAGTACTTATGGATGAGTTATGTAGGTTAAAACAAGTGAAAAAAATATTTATTAAAAAATAAGAAACCATCTCCGTAGATCTCAACTAAGCCACCTTTTGAACTAATAATTCTCATTCAACTCTCTAACCCTTGCCCTCACATCCGACTTACTTGGTTGCATGCAACAATTCCTTCCTTCGGTACGATTCTGATGGATCTGAATGCTGACGAGAGAGATATTCAGCTACCTGTCTGGCTGGAAACTCTGTCTCACAAACATAACCGAAATCTCTTGCTAAATGTATTGCTTCCCCTAAAAATAATAAACACACACAAAAAAATTGAAATTAAGTTATTAACAAATTAATAAAAATTACGGATTAATAATTTTTTATTTAATAGGAAATTTCCATAACTGCAACCTCGGTAATTTCACTAATAAATAACTTTTATGCGATGGGTTTTAATGTAAACATTTAAGGTGGGGTTTTAAGAACTTTATTTCGAGTATGAATATATAATATATATAAGTAGATTTTAGAAGTTAGTAAAAGGTGGAGTGGGAGGAAGTATTAACCTAAATTCATATAACTTTCGGGTAGTTCTAAGTATATTAAGGTTTCAGTTTTCAACTCTTTGTGTCATAATTCAATTCTGGAACTTATAAGTATAAAGTGGTGCACATTCTTAAAAAGTTTTCATTTCTTAAGTTCTATCAAAAAGTTTTTCTCATAAATGATGCACACCTATGAATAATTCAATTGAAATCGTTTCATTTATCGTCGGTACTTATTGGAACCTATCGTCTGCGTTAGGTGAGGTCTGACTACCCTATAATCATTAGTAACAAAATATTAGTTAGATACTAGCCTAAACAATGATTTGTTCCCAACCTCTCTTTCATATTCTTGTCACGTGACAAGCTTTGTTATAGTTTTTATGGCCTAAACACTAACCGACAACTTCTAATTTATAATAATAAAAAAATATTTAACAATAACAAAACCTGAGAAATTTATTTATCATCTACTCAATTTCTCTTATCCTCAGATATATTAATAAGACCTCGAATAACACTGTTTTGGTTAGTACTGGAAGTTACTGTAATGTAGTATACGATATTTGACGTTATTTTAGATTCGATTATAACAGCTTGATAGGGTTTGAATATTCATTAAGTTCTTCTCTGTATGTACTCTAATAGTATATATATTCTCTATAGACCACTTGTCAGTATGTATAGAGGAAGGTAGTTGACTCTCTTCTCTATCTATTTATAACTCTAGTGGGTAAGGGCAGTGTTTAGTACCGCATTAAGCCACATCTCTCATGATGTTAGGTTCGTTCTAAACAACTCCACGGTATATTATAAGCTCTAGAAAAGGTAACAGAGGGAAACAAAATCGAATATTTACGTTATTTGACCGTAATGACCCCTTGGAAAGATTGAATTCATAAATGAAGACCTCCTGAAACGTGATGTTTGAAGAAAAAAAGAGGCCATTACAAGAAAAACAAAAAGCCAGGCACAAAAAATAAGAAGTTTTTATACAAAAAAAATAAAAGAAAGAATGTGTAACTACCTTTGTACCTGTACCCGAATTATATAACTAAAGTACATGGTAAACCATAAAAATAACCGCGTTGGAGTGGTTTTAATGACCGATTTAGACTACTAATCTCACATATTATTGATAGCTACGATTTCTCGAGATACCGTCGAACCGTCCAAGTGATTATTGTTTTAGGTAATTTTTATGTCAAGCGAAAGAACAGTAGCAGTTATGAATGAGCTTGGATTTTGGGAAAGAGGATGATGGATGACAATAATTATAACTGAACCGGAGAGACAGGAAGTTGTTATTATTATTATTTTTATTAACAATATGTTTTAATAAGAAATTGGTCAAGAGCGATTGAGGAGCGTGAAAATCGAGACATATCTTTGATGAATTGCTTAAATTGGAAGCTTCTCCTTCCTCTGCTGCGAGAGGACGTTGCCATTAATAAAACATGAATGTGTAAGCGATTTCGATTTGACTAACAGGTCAACTCGGAGAATTTTTATTCCGTGTCAGCAGAGAGTCTGAGCCTTTAAAAAGATTATTTTCAAGATGGTCATGAAGGGTGATAAGAAGGCTTAGGGTATTATGGCTTATGAATCGTTTTGTACGTGGTTTAGACAGATCAGAAAATCGGTTTTAAAGAAGACGAATTCAAAGTCATGATAAATACGAAAGGAAATACCTAATGTTATTAGTTTACAATTTGTTCTGATCGCCTTTTTTGGAAAGTGTTATCCTTTTATTTCCTTTCAGTTTGATTCATCTGAATTCGCTAATCCTTTTCTGACCTTTCAGTCCCGACTAAAATCGAACTCCGTGCAAAAATTTCTGTTCAAGCCATTGACTGACGATCGATTATCGTTTCGGGGTTTCTTCTTTAGTAGGTTTTGTTATTAGAAAATAATTTATTTTTTTTATTAGACCCAATTACAGATAGCTAAATTTGGTTTAATTTAAACCGGATGTTATTTATTTAAAATAAGATCCTGCTAAGTATCTGTTTCGTAAATACAGCGCAGTTTTGTGCTGAATTCGTTTCATAACTCATGCACACTCTCTCTTTAAATGTTTACTAAAACATGTTTTGGTTCTTCTTTTCCATTTTTTTTTTATTTTAATTTGGTGGTGGTGGTGGTTTTCATCCCGTTTTTCACCCTTAATTTTTGGGTATAACAGGATGCGGAAGGAGGATTCGAACTCACGACCACTTGTGTCCAAGTCAGGAACTTAACCACTACACTACTCCTCCCGCTATTAATTTTAATTTAAATAAATTTCAGATTTTCCTTTCCCAAACAACAGTGGAACCTCTCATAGCGAGAAACTCGCATAATGAGCAACATGAATTGTAATGTCTCTCACAACGAGCAATTTATGGCATAATGATCGACACGTACATGGGGAATCCCCTGAGAGTTTTGGTTCGGCCTGGAACGTATTATCCTATTTTTACATTAATTTATATGGAAAAATTGTTTCGCATAACGAGTAAAACTCCGGATATGAGAGTTCCACTGTAATTCTAAAAAGAGATTGTTAGATTACGTCAGAAACTTTGATTAGTATGTCATCTTTAGTTTTTCATTAAATGTGTTATTTAGGAAGCAACTTCGTGTGCATCATTTATGAATTTAATTCTTCCCACGATTGTGCAATATTTATGAAATTTTCTTCTTTTATACAAAGTGAGTGATTTTATTTTCAGATTTGTCGGAAGCTATTTCAAGGCTTACCTTCTACTAATGATGTCAATAACGTTACGTTTGCAGCTTTTCTTCTTCCTGCAGGTAAGTTCAGTCCAATTTTTTTCCAATTTTTCTCGCAGTAGACGCCCCCCGTTCTTTGATTTCGCCCTGGAAAGTAAAAGACAAGAAAAAAAAGGTAAATTTTCTGTTAATGGGTTTCTACAAAATCCGTTCATAATTTCAACTTGAATAATATACAGTTGAAATAAAAGGAAGGAGGCAACGCTCTCCCCTCTCACCTCCTTGCCTTACTCCGCCACTTCCTCCCTCGACTGAAATAAGAAATGCTTCAACCCCCAAGAAAACTTTTTGTATCTCAGACTCATTTACTAACGCTGAAATCTTTAGATTCATCACGTCTTCGTTCGTGATCAAACGACGCAAATTTGAAAACCCCGAACAGTTCGAACATCCTCATTACATGTACACAGCCAATTCGGATATCTCGTTTCTACGGCTTTCTTTTCTCAAAATCGGGCTCAGTCGCTGGCTGGCGTCAGAGAGGAATAACAATTCCTGTTAAATAAATTTGACCCTGAATGATTCTCGCGGACTTTAACCTCTTTAAAGAAGAATAAGAAAAAGCGATGTCTCCAGGTTTTTCATCCGGGTCTTCAATATCTGAGATGGCAAGAGATGCGATCTGAGAACACGCATCTTACGCAAACAGCGATCGGTCACGTCTTTGGTATTTTAACCGTCCATTAAAGAAGAAAGGTAAAGAAAGCAATTCCCTTTCCCCGAATCAGAGACGAAGCAAGTTTATTGAATGGCCCCCACTGTTAAGTGTCCGGGATGGACAATAGGCGCTTTCTCTTAAGCCCTTGTTTCATTTAAACCATCTCGAGAAAATGAATTAAATAGACTCGTCTTTTGTTTTTTGTAGTATTTATCGTTACTCAAAATCAGTTTAGATGAAGATTTGGGTTGTTAATTTTATATTGTGAAATGCAAGTCATTGGCTCAAATTAAAACAAAATATCTATCCGTTGGTTCCTTCTTGTAAGAGCCTAACTAAAATTCACCTTCTAATTCAATCCCATTCAGACCTTGAATTCACTCCAACCCAAACCTTCTCGACTCCTTGATTACCTTTCCCGAGTTTTCCACCCGCGTATCTTCAAATCAACTTTTTGGGGTTTTCACAAGTACAGCACGTTGTTGTGGTTTATACGATACCCAACCGCCTTTTTTTTTATTCCTTCAAACCAATAAGGTCCGGATCGATAAAACCTATTAAACAAACCCAGCAACCAGGTCACGATGTGGCACAACACACACTGGGCCAACCGCATTAACCCGAGGTTATGGAAATCCAAGTTCCTTGCTATGGGAGGGCTTTATCTACTAACAGAGATCCCCAACACAAGTCAAAATATTTTTAAAATGGTTCAAGTTATTGAAGAATTTTTTTTTCTCTTTTCAAATTAGTCTCCTTAAAACTTGGCTGAGATTTATAAAAGACCGTGGCGGTGATATCTTGTAATTTTACGTTTGTAAGTGCTCCTTTGGAAAGAAAAATTTTTAATGGAACTTTAACAAAGATTATCTCAGCCGTAAACAAAAAATTAACTCGAACGCAATTTGCTCTTGATTATTCTCCGCTAGTGAAGCAATTAAATCCAAACTATTCAATTATTTTGCAATTACGCTCTTGTAAACATTCCAACAACAAGATACAAGTACTTAAGGGCAATTAACTGGGAAATGTTTTTAATGAAAACGGTTAACAGTTAGAGAAAATGAAAATTGAAAAGAGGTAATAGATCGCACAGGCAATCCAATTTCAATCAATTTCTATCGATTAATGGTGCACAGAGTAATTTTCAAACTGCTTACGTATAACCCAAGTTGGCGAACCTGCATTAAATTGTGCCTCCTACAGAATCACCGTTGACAGAATGTGTCTGATCGTATATGTTATTAAATGAAAACAAATGTATAAGTGGCTCTTAAGAGTCGCCTTAAATTTATTAATTTCGATTAAATATACAACCGCCTCTTGTTTTCCTATCATCTTTGGGCCATCTTAACCAAGTTTACACTGTCTGACTGTATTCTGTCTTTTCTCCTCCGTCCATTGTATCCTTGCTTTTAGCTTTGGCTTGTTCTAAAAATTCATGTTTTTTACTTTCTTCTTCAAGATGACTAGTCTTTATATGTTCTCTGTTGTGACCCCTGCTTGTGTTAGGTCTTTATCAGCTTGGTTTTTCTGTTGAGAAAGTGTTTCAAGTGTTTCGTCCGCCAAGCTGGCCTACCAGGTGTCCTTAGAAGACGATTCCTTTCTTTCATATCAGTTATCTTCAGTATACGTTCGTATAGTTCGGCATAGTGACGTCATTGATGGTCGTTCAACTATTTCTTTTAGTTTTTATCATCCATCTCAAAAACTAACAAACCTAACTGGGCTTAGGGTTATTGTTTCCAAGATTGCGATATGTTCATTGTTCATTTGAGTGAAGTAGCAATCGTAATCTAATAATATCTATTAATATCAATTATTTGTAACAGGGAATCTTTATTAACTTAAGTTGACGTAATTTTAATTTTTTCTTATAGAGTACGAACAGACCTATTTTGTGTTTTTCATAAACCCGGAGAAAAACGGCTCAACTCAAAGAATGCAAACTGATATCTAGGTTAGTCAGGTCAGTATTTGAGTTATTAAAAAAATTTTTTTTATCTTTAAGTCTGACATAGCCATTTGCGAAATAATCATTGATTGTAGATTCAAAGGTAATAATTTTTATCCCCTCTCGTCTCTGTTTTCCTTTAATTTTTGTTTTTATGCGCTTTTATGTAAAATAAAATTTGAATGTTTTAAAGTGACGTCACTTTCCCTTTTCTTTGTAGTTACGTAAAACCAATATCATGCAACGCACATAAGGGATGCCTCCCTCTCATAACCCAGTTTTACTCTAGAAAATTTCAAATTCAATAATAAAGTCATTTTCTTTTAATAAAATTTCAAATATTTGTGTGGAAAAATTTAATGCGGGCACTAACTAGCTACCTGTTGTTATATTGTGTTTTGGTTTTCTCTTGAGCTTCCTTATTTGTGCACAAGAATCACAGAAACTATAAGAAATATTTGTGTTTTGCCTTTTGAAGGGGCCCACGTTTACCTTTTTCGGTACAAAATTGTTTATAGATAGGGTAAAACCACATTTTTTAAATTTTTTGCAAAAGACAATAAATTCCAGCTTACAATTACGTCTGATCAAAATGGAGGAAAAAATTTGAAAGAAAAATTTATAAGTACTCAAGAGGACAACATCAGGAAACCTGTTAGTGGACATAGATGACTAAATAAGAAATTGTGCATTATTTATGGAAAATCATTCACAGTTTTGTGACAGTTTTGTGCATTATTTATGAAAAATTTAGTTCTGTGCATTATTTATGAAAATTTCTGTGCATTATTTATGAAAAATCCTTTCTAGTTCTGTGCATTATTTATGAAAAATTCTTCATAGTTTTGTGCATTACTTATGGAAAAACCTTCACAGTTTTGTGCATTATTTATGTAAAATCCTCCACAATATTGTGTGTTGTTCATGATTTATTGATAAAATTGTGCACAAGTTATGATACAGGTTTTACTTAAAAAGGGCCGTTTTCATCATAACATCGTTCCATAAATAATGCACACGGTCATGAAGACTCCATTTTATAAGTATTGCACTTATTTGACTCCCCTCACCCAATCGTCATCTCATAAAATTTATACTCCAAATTTGATAACTCTCAGAAGTACTTTTCAACCCCCACCCTCCCAGGTTTGTTTCTCTCAGGCTCTCGCCAAACATCTTATAAAACAATCTACAGTGTTATCAGAAGGTTTCCTGTACTTTCATTTCACATTTACCCTCACTTCCGGAATCAGATTACTTTCATTTTTGTCGGACACATCCAGTTTAGTATGAGAAAAAAAAAATTCTTGTACATCTCATTACTGTCATCAACTTAAGTGCCCTACTCACATTTGATTTCTTTGAATGTTTATCCGACACGAGTCCTCTGCCAGAAACGATTTCCCTCAACCTTCTTCCTTGACCTATTTAACACGATACGACTAATCCTTTCTTTTAAACATTTTCCCATCTTCAAAAACACCAACCGTTACACTACCACTCAATTAAAAATCACCTTTTCCAAATCGAAATGTTAATAATAACAAATTGAATTCTTCCTACAGGTTTTGTCTCTTTGTTTCAAAATTAATTGATCTGAAATTGGCTTCAGTTTTAATTCATTTAAATGAGTATGGTTGTTAGAAGAAGAAGAAGAAAAAAAAGAATATAGCGTATAAGTAACGAGGATGTTAATGAAATAGGAAAAAAAACGTATGAAAAATTAGGCCTCATCAGACAGCCTTCAGCCTCCCTGGACCAATTGCGGTCGTTGAACTCGGAATAAGATTTAAAAAAACTAGAAACCCGCTTCAAGACACACTAATCATTTCGTCTTTTAACGGATTTCGGCGGGAAATAATTGTAATCGCCTCGTAAGAAAACTAGACTTAACCATTGTAATTATAATCGTCAAATAGTTTTTTTTAATTATTTAATTTTATTTAATCATAGGAAGAATAAATTATAGTAATAAACGATACAAGACATACTCGTTCATTTTATGTTTAATAGAATGTACGCATATTAAAAACTGACCAAAAACTGACTGATATTAAAAAGTGTCCATGGAAGTTTGTATTAATTTTTTTCTTATCTCCGTGAGCGTCGCGTGAAAAGTCCGAAACGAATTTTTATTTTAATGACTATGGAAAAAGTTCTTCGCATTTTTTTAACAAACAGAATTCTTTCGACCAGAAACTAAAATTTATTTGGTTTAATGTACAAAAATATATATATACACTCGTAGAGCCAAAATAAGGAAAATTCTAGTCGACGGTTAGTCGTTGCTTGTGGTACAAACACACAACCAGGTCCAGGAACACCTGTTTTTTAATGCTTATTCACGAGAGGAGAATCGTTTAAGTGATTCATCGCATTTTGAAGTTTTTTTTGTTGTTTGCATATGAATGATAATATACGCATGTGTAAGGGGCACTGTGCCCACGCCCTTTTCGATTAGCAAGAAAAAGTAAAAAAAAAAATTATGGTTATTAAAAAAATTCTTGTTTCAAATTTTTACCGCACTCTTTCGAAATATTTACTTGTTTAATTCACCCGTGTTCAGACTCTCTTGAACCGCAGGTCATTATCTGTGTGAGGAAAATTTTTGTGGCCCTAAAACTGGGTCTTCACTGCCTCTTTTGTGAGCGAACCATGTGTCAGGCTATTGTATGTGATTTCTTTTTGTAAAAAAAAAATTATTATTAAAAAATAAAACAAGTTCAACATTTAGATAAGGAAAAAATTGCACATCATCTTCAAATAATGAACGCCTAAACAAAGTATATTGCCAAAATTCTTAGTGGTCCACAAAAAATATAGGAAATGAGAAGAGCCATTACCTAATATAACTTTAAACCAGTTGTTCATCAATGGTTTTATTGTTTAATAGATCTATTGTTGTCAAAATAAATAAAACAATAGATTTTATATCTAATTAAAATATTAGGACACAATAATTTGAGTTTGGGTTTAAAGAAAGAGCAAAAGTTTTTTTATTATAATTCTAATCACAAAATTATGTTAATAACCTTTTAAACAAATTATGGACAGTTAATAAACATTTACACCTAACTGTTATAATTTTTCATTACATAAATAAAATCTCTGATTGAGGAGGCATTGAAAAGATTTAAAACATGGAATCCGGGTGTTCGAAAAAACGTGGCATTAGAATGACACTATTGCCAACAGCAGATGACGCCATTTGTAGAGAACCGTTAAAAGTGATGAAACGAAAGGATTTGTGAATATAATAATTCAACAAATTAAGGTATTTTGATTAGATTTAATTAATTTTAATCAATTAATAGTTTCAAAAGAGCTCACTAATCTTATTATTCTAATTGTTTAACACCTGCTTTGTATTCAGCCCGCTTAATTCTTAAGAAATATTTTCAAAGGAGAAAAAAAAATAATGCGGCGAAGTAATTTTAAGGCAAATTTTTAAATTAACTTGGAAATTTATAAATCATTATAAATCTCAAATTTCAACGTTAAGTGACTCAGAAGTAGATTACCGGAATTGTAAATCATTTATATTATCAAACTCTGTGTGAACAGAAAAAGCCGCCAAAACGTTGAATAATAATGTCGTTCTCTTTATTAATATTATTAATTATAGCGAGGTTATTATTAATGAATAAACCTTGTATTTTTTCGTTTATTATGGGATATCCAGTTCCATATATATTCACACAATAAATAAGATGATATTCAGGATGGTTGTTTTATGGAAAGGAAAAATCTCAAAAGTGGAACGCAACATGGATGGCAGTAGTCATTAAAATATTATCTAGCACTTTAGAGTCGCATACGTAATCGAGAGCAAGGTGGCCATGTTTTTTTCCCCCTTTTTGCTCAGGATTTTTCTTCAGCTTTTCATCTTTTCTGAGTATCCAGTTGTGATTAATTTGTTTTTAATAATTCAAGGATAAAAAGGTGATCTTTGGCTGCCATTGCCAGAGATCAATAGTTCGAAATTATTTTTTATTACCCCTGATTTATATCATTGAATCCTTTTTTACGGCAAATTTTTTAATTAGTAAGTAGAAGTAACCCTCTTGTAGCATGTTAAATTGGTTTGGAGTGAAGTTATTTGCAATTTTAAGTCAGGACATTAGTTTTCATTAGATTTTGAGACCTCTGGGAGTGTTGGTTGAAGAGGGAAGTAAAAAAATATGCTTTGATTATGGAATGAGTTGTTCATTTTTAAACAACTGTGCATTATTTATGAAACAAATTGTTGATATGAGACATAATGTTATATGACACCTGCAGAGGGTGCTGAAAGGGGAGTTAGGTTCTGTTAGTTTATCTTGATAACTATTTAAACAAATTTAATGACAAGGTGTCCTTGTTAAATATTTGGGGGAAGGGTGATGAGAAGGAACCAATTCCCAATTTGTATCTCATTCACCCCAAAGCCATTACTGCTCTCTTTAACTTTGGTTCTTCATAAAGCCTGAACCGCTACAATTTCTTCTAAATTTTCTGATTATCCAGAATAATAAGGGACATTGAACTAACAAAACACAGTTTAACATTCATAGGTAATGCACACTTTATCAAACTAGTTAGTTAATAATAGAAACTTAAATATATTTCCTGTTTAGAGTAAAACTGTATTGTGAGATAGCACATTCTAGGACAATTACATTTGGTTTAAAATCAAGAATAGGAGCATATTTGTTAAACCAAATATTCTTAAATTTCTCTTTTTATTTAACTGTTCATAAGATTCTTCAACTCCCCTCTCCATCTCTAAGCTAAATCAATGCGAATTTCGAAATCCACGCAGAATTCCTTTTTTATTTAATACACAATAAAAAGGAATGTGTTTGCGCACAAGAGGAAACCATTTCATTCCCACAACGCGAAAAGTTAACCGTCACGATCTAATAAAAAAAAATCAGTTATTGAGAAAAAAAAATGTTCCTCATTTACATCTTTTTTTTTCGGCCTTACTAAACGAAATTAAAATTCCCGTAAGGTATTTAGGATTCCCTATACGTGAATTGTATCACTTGCCTCGGTGCCTGTTTCGGTCTATCATTTATAAGGACCACAATTATCATACCTAAAGCATACAAACTTACCATTCAGAAATCGTATATCTCATAAAATTTAAGTAGATAAGATAAAGATAAAAAATAAGTATATCGAATGTGTAAAAATTAAATCATCTAACAGGTATTTACGTGGCTGAACCTGAGGAGAATTTTAAGTTGACATTGAATTTTCCACCGGGGAAACAGGGTCGATGGTTTTTTTCTCATCGTAATTTATCAAAACAGGTTTTCTGAGGTCATTCAGAACCTGTGCATTTTTTTACATTTGTTTTAGTACACGTCTAACATATCCGCTTGAAGAGAAGTTTGGTTTTCGAAAAAAAAATAACGGGGAAGGGGGGAAGCGGGGAGAAAGGCGCCAAAACTGATTTCTCCGGTAAAATCGGTTTCTCCGTTCGGAAAAGAAAATTTCCCTTACAAGATGTCCGTGTTTTTGCGTTTGTTACAGGCTTTCAAACGACGAACAAAAATTGTTAATTGCCTCTAATTAAAACGTAAGAGACGACAACGATTGGCCACCTGACGCAAAGAATGATTCTGGGTGTGGCCTCGTTAATCCTGACCAGTCTGACAAACTTTCCGGCTTTGAAAAAGAAAGAAAAATTGGCACGCTTTCAATAAAAGAAACCCCGATCGAACCCTGAGGAAGTAGAGCGCCGTTAATCGGCTTTGTAGAAAAAACGCTTCTTTCCAATTTTTCGTAGTGGCATTGTATATAGGCCTTTTGTGTTTGGCTCCTCTTATTCAAATGAAAAATTTGGAAGTTCGAACTTACCGTCTCAAAACACCGCCTAAAAGTGATGCGTTCAGGCATTCCGGGGGTGAAAGCCTCCTCTGGACTTCGCCGACCGTTACTTTATATTTTGATGTGGAGCTAAGAAGTGACAGCCTTCCCGGGACACTACAAAACACATCGCTTGGAGTTGATACACCCGAAAGACCTAGTTCTTTCCCGCTTTCTAAATGGCGTGGCTTTATACCTGAAACCAAAAAAAAAGTTATCAAAATATGGAAACGACAACAAAAACTAATGGAAGCTGTAGGAGCGCTACTTCCCGCATATTTTCTAAAATATACATAACAAATATATATTTCCCCATTATTTTTGTCAGGATATTTATGTTTCACTTCAAAATAGTTAATTTAAAATATAAAAATAAAAAGAGATGAGAAATAAGGTACAAAAAATGTGCCCAGGATGTTTATTATATGAAAACATGAGACAGACAGTCTCGACGGGAATTGATTCATATATGCACATTTCAAATGGAAGCTGTGTGTTGTTAAATGCTTGATAGCTTCCATCTATCGTTGGTTATTGAGTTATTTTTCAGATTTAATGGATATTTGAAATAAGTTTCCTTACAAAGCGACATTTATTTAGTTTTTAGTATATTTTTCAAATAATTTTATTAGAGAGGCATCTTCTGACGTTCAAGATTTTCAGGGGCTTTTACCTAATCCTTAGCAGACCTCTTTTCAATGGCTAACTATCCTTGTAATTCGTGATTTTAGTTTGGAACTAATTCATTGGTATTTTTATTACTAAGAAAGTCTAAAAGTGATGCCTGCATGCAAAACCTTTTCTTAAATCCTTAATAGCCGTGTGCCGCTTCGTTACAGTGAGCAGAACATCGTAGAAGAAGAGGAAAAGTAATGTGGGGCGTCGAGCGATGCATCTAGACATTAAATTTAGGCAGGAAATTACTTTTCATCCAATCGGAACATTTCTTTTTTGAAAATTATCAATCTGGCATTTTGATCTTTTATATTATTACAGTTATTGAATTAATTCAGTGAATAACTTCTTTTTTCCTTTTTCAAGGGGTTGAGAGTTTTTCGCCCTTTTAATCCATGTAATTAATGAAGTGTAATATGGTGTCAAGAGGGCCGGGTCTGGGGGTTTGTCGTTTCAGGGAGGGATTGCTGCTGATTAACACCCAGCAGGTCGTCATATTTTATTAGAGGAAACGGAATGGCGGCAGCGCTTTAGGCGACATTTTTCTCTCCCATCGATAGTGTCTGGTATTCAAAAATTATTTCACCCTTTTGAACGTACTTATTGACTCAGGACTGGAACCTAATTTAATTCCCTCCTTCCCATTCGAGTGCCCTTCAATCCGTCTATCTGATTTGACCAAATTTGTTTTTTTTGAAAACTTGTCTAGACAACGGGAAATTCATAGGAAGTTAGCACAGTTTCGTTGAAGAATTTGGTCTTTTTCGGTCCAAACGTAGGACTAAACTTTAAAATTATCTTGGCGGGTGGATGGACGGGTGGCCGGGCGGGCGGTCAGGTTCAGAGAGATAAGACGAGAGACGCCAATTTTGGTTTTTGCAAAAGCGAGTTTGAAATTGGGAACTCGCTCATTTCTTTCTTTTGATTTGGCGGTTTAATTGGAATTTCACGGGATAAGCAAATGGCAGAATAATTTATTTTCAATTCCTTCGGATCGACCTCCATTAGAGTTCTTTAAGGAACTCAGAGAGATTCTTGCAACCGTTAACGATGAACTTCATTCCGCAAACTCTAAAGACATTTTACAGTGTTACGTTAAAACTTTTCTTCTCTTCTTACTTTTGTATTTTTATATTAAAAAGATCAAAACTAAACAAAGAGGAAGAAAGGCATTCTAGAAATTTTTCAGAGGCAGGACTTCTTGTTTTATAAAAACATCCAGAAAGAATTATAAAAAAAGAGTTGATGAGGTCGTTTAATTTTCCTTTTTCCGTTCCCTCTCTTTGAGATCCTTTAAAAATTTTTTTTCCTTTCAAATCCTTTTATGCAATAAGACTTTATTTGATTTAAACGATTCTGTTTGCTGTCGTATTTCGGATTAAGAACATGGCCCGAAAAAAATGAAAAATTTCCTCTCACAAGTATTTAGTTCCAATATAGCTACTTCTGTAGTGCGTAGTAATTAATAAAATTCAAAATTTGGCTTATTAAATAAATTGGTTATTGAAAAAAGTGTGCATTACTTATGAAATAAGGAGGTATTCTGTGCACATTCTTAATATTCCAAATGCGCTTAAACAAAACGGATAAAACAAGACCGTCTTGGGTATTGCTGCTCTTAATAGCAACTTGAAGTTAATGGAAATCACATGAATAACTGTAGGATAGTGATCTAAGAAGAAAAACTCGGGTTTCTTAAAAGAACCAGAACTGAAAACTGAACGAAAAAGAAGTCGAAGGGATGCTGAACAAATAAAATGGCGAAAAGGGAGTTCAAAACAAGAGAAGAGTGCATACAGTTAAATGGAGGATTGGTAAAAAGAATTTTTTTACCAGACGTTTGCAACTCGAGATATCACTGTACCCCTGGTTTCGGGAGCAAGGTTTCTCAATTTCTGTATACCTTTCTCTTAGTTCGATAATCCAAGGCTTAGACAAAACAAACTTGAGAGGCCAACTCCCAAAAGAGACTAATAATACAGAAACACGATAATTTCTCTTTCCTAAGAACATTAATTATTCGACGAAAAATAAATAAATAAATAAGGTCAAAACAAACTTTAATTGCATGTCTCCGAATCGGGTATCTTACAGTTTGATTTTCGAATGCTTCCGGGACATCTATCAGTCTGGGTCGTTTAAAAACTTGTCAAATTAATTTTTCTCTCTCTCTCTGTCTCTGTCTTTTTTACATGCGGCAATTGCATTCACTTACATCGACTCTAATTTCCGATATTAGTGTCAAGAAATTCGGTCAGTTTTTTCTACTTTAACAGATCTGATAGTAGTTTGATTCAGTAAAAACCTGAAACGTTCTGAATTTCGTCAGACAGATCAAAAGGTAAAACCCGATGAATGTCGCTTTGATAGCCAGTCATTTCTCAACGAATCGAATTCAATTCTGATTTCGGTCCTGGTCCGTGACAAAATAATTCCAAGTGCGAAAAAATGAATTACAATAATAAGCATTATGTTATTTAAGGATATACTACACCATAATAAGTATGTTGAATTTAAGAGTTTTGTTTGGAAGGAGGGAGCTACACATACAGGGGTGTTCTTTCAATTCAATGAAAATTAGCATTATAAAGGAATAACACCCCTCGTACAACAGAAGGAAAAAGGAACTCAAATTATAACCAGGGATTTCTCTCGAGCTGGATGTCTAATTGAAAGTTATTACGTTGAGTATAACTTCCGATCAAACTGGGGAAGAAGAAAATAAACAACTTCATAAAAATTCAATTCAAAAATAATGCACAGTTCTATGGAGAGGTCTTTTCCAAATTTGTGATTCACACTTCTAGCAAACCAATATTTCATAAATAGATTAGTTTTAATGTTTTTGCTTCTGTTGTTAGTAGAAAATTTTTGAAAATAGAATTTTCGGAGTCGAAACCAATCCGTCTAACACTGAGGATGCCTCTAGGAGTTTGGTTCCCAAATCTTTTGTGTCGTAAACCCCTCGCCATGTTTTTGGTTTTGGGTAGACCCCCTACTCATCTTTATTTTTGTAAATCTCTCACTGTAGTGAGGTTTAGTGTTAAAAACTTGAAGAATCCTTATAACAAGATAATACTGGTATATCATTATGTGCAGGTTCCTACAGGCTCAAAATATATTGCAACCACATCCTATAACTTACACAATTTTATAAACATATACAATAAATTGTTTACTTCATAGGTACTAAATAACGTATACGTCTTTATATTATAAGACAGTATATTGTAAGTAAATAGGTATTATCAGTGTATGTTGAGATCCACTATCATTTCATGGATTCCTAAATTTTTTTTTTGGTTGACATAGACCCCTTGCAGGTTGTTATAGACTCCTGGGGGTCGATATAGACCACTTTGGGACCACTGCTGAAACGTCTATGAGAAAATCGTCTTGTTTTCAAAAACATGACGCGATTTAATAGCCTAAGTTATATACTAATATTAAAATGGCCCAAAATTAGGAAGAAAAAAAATTCATTTCATAAATACAGCACACTTTCGTTAGGAACTCATCACGTAACTCAGGGGTCGGCAACCTCTTTCAGATGGGGTGGCCATTTTCAAAGTAAAATTTGTTACGCAGTCCGCACATTCAAATGTAACTTAAATAGTCCTTTTATATCATATACGAGTATAAATATATATGATAAAAATTTTACAGTTCTTAAAATGGGAAAAAAGAAAATACAATCCAATTACATATGTATTAATATAAATATAATTATACTGGTGCTTTGGCGGCCGTACAGATATTTGCAAAGGGCCACAGATTGTCGATTCTGACGTAAATAATGCAAACTCATAAAGAATTCATTCCAGAACTATTCTACACTTCTAGAAATGTCATTTCATAAACAATGCACACTTTAATGAAAAATTTTATTCATAAATAATGGCAACCTCATTAAATATTCATTACACAAAAAAATTCACACTTGTAAGGAGAACTCATTTCACAAGTAATGCAAATTTGTTATATAATAAAATATACGATGACAAAATCTGTATGGTTATTGCAATATACAGACAATATCTGTTTATATTACAACCCCAAACATGAAAAATTTATTAACTAAACTTTACAATCAAGAGGATGATTCCATAAAAACTCATCAAATTAATATTATATACAACTGTGCATTACTTATGAAAAAAAAATTCCAACAAATATATCGAGCGAATTACGTGCCAAAGAAAAACGGAAGTTATGACTCGATCTAATATTATCATAATTATCATTGCTTAATGGTGGAAAAATTTGGAGAATGATGGAACCGAAAGTTAAGTGTTCAAGGATTTCGGGCGAATTTTTGTGTAAAAAGGACACAAGAATTTGTTTTTAATTTAAAAATTATTTTGAAAAAAAAACTTGTTTCCTAGTTTTTACACGAGAAACCTAATTTGTAACAATCGTGGGCCTTCATAGACCCACGCTCATTTTATTACATTTATTAATAAATTAATTAATTAATGAGAAGAGAAGAAGTTTAAAAAGACATTGTGATACATAAAAATGATATTGATTGGGGATTTTATGAAATAATTTCGAGTTTCACAAACCAAAATTTAAAACCACTTTCTCGAACAGAGTCTACATGTCGGATGATAGATGGGTTTTTGCTAGAAATTATGAGTTACAGGTTAAATAACGTGGTAGATGGTTAAGGTCGCGCGTTACTTTATGAAATCATGTTACAAGAGACTAATTTATATATACAAGATGTCCTGGAGTTTTTTGTGTTTTAGAAAATGTTTTCTCCTACTTAGTTCAACTTGATTTGGTGTCGACTTTCGATATATCGAAATATATTAATGATCTAGAGCAGAGGTGCGCAAACTAGGGGTCGCCAAATTTTTATAAACTGCATTATGCCTACATGCTTTATGTTGTATAAAAATTATTTTCTTGAAATTATAAATAAAATTAATATCTGTCAGATTTGATTATGTTAATATTCGATGAAATGAAAGAAATGTGAGAACTGTACATCGTATTTGTGAATATGTATCTCAAGGGGTTGCAGTTGAAAAAAGTTTGAGCACCACTGGTTTAGAGCAGTGGTCAGCAAACTCGTCATCCAAAAGAGCCAGATATAAACCAAACAAATTTGAAATTCATTCAAAGAGCCATTTTTTAAGGTTTGCTGTAGTGACAAGCTTTGGTGAGACATTTTTAATATAATGACTACGGTTTAAAGTTCGCTCTCGAGCTTGACTAAATACTGTATGCATTAGTTTAACCAACAGTGCATTAAATGAAGCTTGATGTCATATCTGTATTACTGTACTAAAACATAGATGAAAGAGTTATATGCGGCTCCGGAGCAACACTTTGCCTCTGATCTACAGGAAAATACCAAAAAGCGATAATAAAACCGGAAGTAGTGCTATCAGTGATTCTATCAAACTTATCATTGGTTTATAAGATTCACTAAGACAGAAGAACCATTAAAACCAAAAACAGATTTTCCCCAAGAAACAGGGATTCAATATAGCACAACAGAAGACAAAAGGACTTTGAAAGTTTCAAAAGGCTACACCCTCTTACGAAGTATTCATTTCATAAATAATGCACACTTTTTAACAAAAATCTAAGTAACTGATTGATAGAATACAGCGAAACCTCGCATAACGAAGAACATAAATTGCACAAATATGACTCACTTGACGAGTGGCGTGGTTAGGGGAATCCCCGTATTGTGCCACTGCCATTGTTACATCAGTCTGTTTAGAAATTGTTGTGGTAGTATCTTAGTATCTATTTACAGTTATCTACAGTATTTTTCTTTTTGAAAATTAAAAATTTTAAGTATATCTGGCCTAGAACGCATTACCGTATCAATTTGTATGGTAAAAATTATTTCGCATAACGACTAAGACCCCGAAAAGAATCTTGGACGTCATGCGAGACTCACTGCATTTTAAAAGTTATTAAGATAATGTTAGTAGGTATTTTAGATTTAATTTTACGTTTTATTTCAAAATAAATGCAAATTTAACATTAATCCAAATATTAGCATTTGAACAAGCTCTATTACCGCACAGTGTGAAGGAATAGGATTGTCGTTAGCTCGGAAACGCTACTGAAATTTTTTTATTTATTAATAACGGGTCTCAGATAAATAGACGCACAGGTTCGATTAGCGCTCACTGTTCTCCTGTTTTAAGATCGAGTTATTAAATAAAAACCTCTCCGATATGGTCATTAAATAATTTATAAATTCCATGATAAACGAGTTTGAACGGTGATATGGTCATTCGAACGTTAAAATTTTTAAAGCCATTGTCATCTCGTATCCAAATTAATAAAATTGTCAAACGTTGGTCGTTTCGACCATCCTCCGATGAAAATCAAATTTTCTTCTTTTTTTTTTATTAGAAAAATTCAATTAACGAATCAAATTTCCTTTAGTTAATTACCAAAACTAAATTTCCCATTTCGAACGATGCCAAAGGGCACCATCAGCCCCTCGAAGAGTGAGAGAGATGGAGGAAGAAAAAAAGTTCCCTCAACAGTTTTTAGTAAAATTTTTGAAGAAGTTGGAAAACAAAAGGTGTTCCCTCTGGTCAATGCTTACTTTTTTGCTGGATTCGAGTCGAAATCGATGTCACGGGCGACATGACTGATCGGTTTTTTCTCTTAAAAAAAGGGAACGTGTCTTTAACACGATTCGTTAATTTAGCATAACGGTGAGTTGGTACGGCAGGAGGCATTTAGCTCAAAGGTATGTGATATAGCAATGGGAGGTCTGCAAGGACCTTAATTAGAACCCGTCAAAATGTTCCCGTTCAACATTTTTCTCTCCCTTTTCTTTTTAATAGGATGTCAACACTATTTTTGTGTTTCTCTTTTTGCTGAGAAATAAATCAGTTACGGTCCTGAAAACTGTTGTTTTTGTGTCATTTCTTCATCATAATTTTTGGATGTGGGATATGAGTTCGAACGTAAAACTAATTTTTTTACGGGAATTTACCATGTTAGAATTTTTTGTTAATCTTCTGAAAATTTAATTTTTATGAAGGCTTCCTGTACAGTGCAAGTTCATCTTCACAGAATCTACTAGACATGTCTTTAACACGTTTGGCAGTGTGGACGCTAAACATATTTCACAACACACACTTATTGACATCTTTGTAGTTCGTTTATTCGGCTGGTGTTTTTGCCTGTATTCTTCCTTTTTCAGAACCTAGATAACCTCATTATCTATACAGAAGTGTTTAAACTTATCTATAGTTAAAATTTTGGGTTAATCACAAACCGCGTCACTGTCCCAGGAAAAACGCACACCACTCAAAACACTTTAGGCTGTTGGCATCTTCAGGGTTTGAGTAAGACCGAATCGAAAAACTTCAGGTTGAGGAGACAAGGACAGGTTGAATGGACAGGATGAATGAATTGGTCAAAATTGAAACAGGAGGTGGACAGGGGGTAAGTTAGTGAAACGTCGGAAATTTTCCTTTTCTGTCGTGCTCTACGCGGTTTTTAGTGTTTTGAGTGCTGTGCGTTTTTCCTGGGACAGTGACGCGGTTTGTGATTAACCAAAAATTTTTATCTGTATATAAACTACCTGTATAAAGTCATCAGAACCTGTCTAAACATTTGTTTCAAAAAGGACAATTTTGGAGTGTAAACCACCTGTTGTGGCCATTAGGTTCCCAAACAAAACTACTAAATAATAACGACTTCTACACTTAGCAGTTAACCCAACAGCGGTTATCCTAATCCATCCAGAAAGTTAATAAATAAATAAATAAATCTCGCATGTCCCCATCCACAGTCAGAGAAACCTGGAATGAAAACCCATAAAAACAAAATCTTCCAGCTTCCAAACAAGAAATAATAAGCACGGACTACGAAGAACTAATGTTTTCAACAACTGATCAAAGGAACACTATAGTTATATCGTGTTATTTTTTTGTTGAGGCAATAAAAGCCAGAACAAAAAAAAAGGGAAAATGATGAACGATTCGTGATGGATTGGTGTGTGTATCATGACAGGAAATAAGTATAATTGGGGATCCTTAATTGGTTTAGAATAAAACAAACGTGTATGACCTCGCGCAGGTTAAATTAAACCTTTAGCATTCAAATTCATGAAGATTGATTTTCGAAACGTCCAAGATTGGTAATAAAACCTGAGACTAATAAAGTAATAAAAAACCAAAAGCCAAAAGACTTTCTTAGATTAAGAAATTTTCGGCGTTATTGTTCTTGTGGTCAATGTTCTATTTGAAATCTATTTTGCAATATGAGATTAGTCTTATAAGAAACATGGGAATAGTATTCAGATGAATTGATGTAATCGTGCCTTAGATCTGGATCGGTTTTTTTCTTTTCCCATTAAATCAAATGTCATGAAAGTGGTAGAAAAACAAAACACTACAATCGAAATCGGTTTCTATTTCCAGATTTATGGATTTATTAAAGACAGTAGTGATCCGAATCCGTGGAATCGTTTACCATTGCCCATGAACTAAGTCGTTACGCTGTACATTAGATCAAATCATCAATAACTTCCAATGAGAATCAATTCGAATGATGCACAACATCGGGAAGGATTTGTTCGTGAGTTTCGCTCACAGTTTTAGGAAGAACTTTATTCATAAATACTGCACACTTTTATGAAGAACTCATCACTCTAAAAGTAATGCAAACTTCTAGCAATACGTCATTTCATCAACTAAAAATACAAATTTCTTTCTGAACACCCTGTTTCAAAAGTATTGCACACTTTACAGGGAATCTCAGATACTTAGCTATAATTAAACCTAAGATGATTTAGAATATTATTAAAAATTACAGCAGTAGGATTTCATTTAAGAAATGCAAAACATAAAATTCAGTAATTAATAATAAATATTAATAAATAAGACTGCAAAACTATACATTTTTATACTATATACTGGGGAATAGACTATTATTCATAAAACCCATTCTTAAGCGTTAATCACATTTATATTGTTGCTCTCTATAAAGTCGCTCCTATAAATAAAAATTTCTATAAATTGTGCAATAGTTATGAAATATATATATCATATGTGCATTATTTATGAAATAAATCCTCCTCATCCATATATTAAACAAGATAGAAGAGTAACTGTTAGTCAAATATCAGGTGCGCCGGAAAATAATGTTGGTTCTATGCGTTACACCCATTTATATGTGACGGTAAAAGTGATAAATCAGGCAAAAATAGGCCTACATTTTTCATAACAACCAACTAAGCTTAGTCAATGTGACAAATTAATGAATATTTATCACAACTACCGGCTAGTTTATAAAATATCTAGCTCGTAATCTGAGGCAAGATTTATAAAATTTCACATTGCAACTCGGAGATTTTACAAACTAGCCGGTAATTGTGATAAATGTGATAAATATACGTTACGGTAAAAGTGATAAATCAGGCGAATATATATAATCTCCGGAGATTATAATCTCCGGAGATTATTCATAATCACCAACTAAGATAGGTTAATGTGCTAGATTATTTAGTCTAAAATTTATACATTTGATACTAAACTGCAGTCCACCAAGCTCCGTTGAGTGGACCAGTGGCCCAGTAGAAACCGATGGTGTTGATGATGATGTGAAAGGTCGGTTCCTCATTGTTAAGTCTGAATTCTAGAACATAGTCCCAGATTAGTAAGAAAATGTTCGGGTCTGTGCTCAGAAACTGCTAACAGATATACATACAGATGAGGGCGGACTGTATGCGTCGAAAGCCGGACTTGCAACACCTTTTTTTGGTAAGTTGTGTGGCCCAGGAAGGAACAAGCTTGAGTACCAAGGGTTTATACGATATTACTTTCCGGTCCACACAGTATATAGATAGGAAAACTTATATGTGCATCCTGATTCAATAAAAACTTCCGGTTTAACAATGTTTATAGCTACTACCCTTAAACACACCTAAAAGTTATTATTGAAAATCTGGTCAACCTGCACTAATGCGAAAAGGAAGGGAGGAGGGGGTGCGCGGAAACGAATCCAAAAACTAATTTAAAGATCATTTCGAGAGCTTTCCTTCTTTTTTTTTGACAATTTCGCCGCAATCTCCGTCTTCGATGGGGATCGTTCAAAAAAGAAAATATCAATAATCATTTAATAAATGGATGGGATTTTAAAAGGAAAAGGAATGGAATGTTCAAGGAATGTACATTCGAAACTGATTATTAGCTTACGTAGGGCAATAAGAAGGGAAAGCCAAAGGGTTTTCCACGTTCACTGAAGGGGTAGGCTCCATTATTAATTTTTGATTTATAAAATTCTTTGTTTTACTTAACTTACGAAAGCTTTTTATTTTCAATAAAAGTTAACTTACTAATAAAAATTTTTGGATATTATTTTTTTCATTTTGTCCACTCAATTTCCTCGGCGATTTTCTTCTCGATATTACATCGACCTTTTTTGTTGTTTTCTTAGTATTGCTTTTGTTAGAACAAAAATGAGTATAAAAATGTATAAAGACGGATTTTAGAATGTAAGGTAAGAAATACAGGATTTGGATTATTATTAAAAGATAAATAAAAATAAAAAAAATTTTTTTAAAGACAAGTCTATAAATGGTAAAGGAAAATTTGTTTATTGACTTAAAACCCAGACGGTGTTACCTCGAAATGATTCATAAAGGACAGGTCTAGAAATGTTTTTCTTTCGTTAATTAAAGAAAATTAATTAGCACCAGATTGACGGATGTTGATTACGTATCCGTTTCTCCAAAATAAAGAGTTGATCTGACCCATACAAGGTGAATTGTGCATTATTTATGAAATAAGCTCTTAAATAGTGTGCATTATTTATGAAATGAGCTATTGATGAGTGTGTATTATTTATGAAACAAGCTCTTAAAGAGTGTGCATTATTTATAAAATAAGCTATTCATGAGTGTGCATTATTTATGAAATGAGCTGTTGATGGGTGTGCATTATTTATGAAATGTGCTATTGATGAGTGTGCATTATTTATGAAACGAGCTCTTAACATTATTTATGAAACGAGCTCTTAACGAGTATGTATTATTTATGAAATGAGCTATTGATGGTGTGCATTATTTATGAAAAAGCTCTTAATGAGTGTGCATTATTTATAAAATAAGCTATTCATAAGTGTGCATTACTTATGAAATGAGCTGTTGATGGGTGTGCATTATTTATGAAATGTGCTATTGATGAGTGTGTATTATTTATGAAACGAGCTCTTAACGAGTATGTATTATTTATGAAACGAGCTCTTAGTATGCATTATTTGAAAAAGCTCTTAATGAGTGTGCATTATTGAAATGAGGTCTTCATAATTGTGCATTACTTCTGAAATAATTACACTATAAGATTCGCCAATATTATGAAATGAAAGAAACAATTTTTATGAAGATGTCATGAAGATGAATAAGCCCTTTTATAGAATTCATTGGTTTTGGTGCGTATTGTCAAAACCAACCCGCGTAAAAAAAGACCAGACTACAAATACTAATGTCTTAGTAGCGTTTTAATATTGATTTATGATTTATTGATATATATTTTTGTTATTAATGTGAGCGACGTTAATTAGTATAAAATAAACTTCAAAGAAAGATTATTTATTATAGTTTAAATATTATTAGATTATTAATGTTTTGCTCCAAATGACCAAAAGCCAAATTATGTATTCATAATATGAAACATATTATTAATATGTACTTAAAAAATCAACTTTCAAAAGAGTCGAATGTTATATATTTAATAGTTGGTAGTAATTAAGTGTCAAATGTTGTTAAGTGTGTGTCACGTCTTATACTGAATGTAAGATTTATGGTTGTATGGTGCTTCTTCATCTTCTTTCCCTTTTCCCAGTTTGGCTACAGTCAGGCTTTCTTGGATAGTTTCTCCAGGACGGTAGATTCTTTAGGGCTTGCTGTATTCTTATCCCCCAGGTAGGGTCTACGACGGGTCACTGTGGATAGGTTTAGAGCCCCCCTCATGGAGTAGTCCTCATTCCGCCTCATAACATGGCTATAGCTATATGGTAGTATATATATATTTAGTGTTGAGAAACTTAATACTCCAACTTGTTATTTGCTCAAGTATATTATATCAAACTGACTCACTCCAAAAATTGAGTGCCAAACAAAATGGCTTCCAAAAGTTGGCAGGATGGGGCCATCATTCCCCCACCCAGGCTATACAAGACAAGAACTATAATTAATTAGAAGCTTATTCTAAAACGAGAGAGAGGGAGGTGAAGAGACAAAGACCTCAGTAATTTAAGGCTTTTAGAGCTTTCGGACACGAACAAATAAGAATAATTCTTTCAAGAGCGCAAGATCATTAGAGGAGTGGGGACTTAAAACGAATGAAAGTCATTGGGAGCCCCAATTCGAGTTAAATGATTAAATTTGGGATGTGAGTAAATGGGACGTCAATCTGAAAGAAGAACACCAGCAGCAACAACAACAAAACTAAAATCACACAGTTAATTCATTTGTCGAATTGTCCGTACGCACCGGGTCCATGCACGTGTAATTTTAACTAATTACACGTAAAAATATTTCGCTTTAATGCATTTTAATTAGGGCCACTTGTTAAATTCCCTAACGCCGGACCATTTTACCCATATTGGGGGATATTAAGAAGGAAAAACGTATAAAAGCGTGTCTAAAATTAGCGAATTGCATTTAACTAAGTTGATTTGGGCATCAATCAGTAAATTGACAAGAAAAGTCAGTGTTACGTGAAATAATCTTTAGAGCTCTAGTTTTTTCTCTCTCTCTCTTTCGCCTATCATTAATTTTAATATCGAAATCTGCATTTAATCAAATAAAAATGGCGTAATTGCCTAAATAAAAACTCGAAACGCCACCTTAGGTAAAATTCTCTTTGAATATGGATTCAAATACATGCCGGTTGAGAAATTTTTTTTTATCTCCCTCTCTCCAAGCTATCATTCATCTTGATTTTGTTGATTTTTAATACTAAAATTATTTGCTTTTAATTCAGAAATTTTAAATGAATCGGGTGTGAAAGGCTGTCGAGTTAAATATTTTTTTCCTCTCTCATCCCACATCGAAACTCCTGTCTGTTAGTTTTTCCTAAATTTGTAAAATTAAATTATTAAATGGTGTACCTTTCAAACCTGCGTTCGTTTTAATTTGTTTGTTTTGATAAATATTTTATGGAGTTTTACAAAAAAATTATTAATTAATTCTAATTGAAAAGAAAATGTTTTGAAAAATCTTTTGTTTTGATTATTCTGAAGCCAAACAAGGTATTGTGATGAATTAGACGTGGTAGCAGTGTGAGAAGCAGACGATTTTATTGTCACGATTGAGAAACGGTCGAGAGTGTGGTGAGAGCGTGGTGTGTGAGTTTTATAAATTGTATTTTGCCAGGTTTTTAAAGAGTTTTGCTTATTAGGAGTTGATGTAATTATAAAATAAGCATTTTCTTATTTATTTATTTGTCAAGCTTTATTGTTTTGCGAGTGTTAGACCCCCTGACTCCATAATATTAATTTTCATGACTAGGTAGCAGGTTATAAATTACCATTGGATGGAATGAAACGTTATAAGCCATTAAAAAAAAAATTATGTGTGAAGGTGTATCAAAATTAGCATCGAATTTCGTAAGTAAGGTTTCACATAATACTGATTATTACGATTTGATCATTCTGAAGGAAGACTAAAACACTAAAAGTATCTAAAACAGTGATTTTCAAAGTGGTGTATATCGACCCCTAGGGGTCTGTGACAGCCTTCCAGGGGCTAGGTCAGTGAAAAAAAATTTAGGGGTCCACGATAGTGGATTTGAACAAACACTGATAGTACCTACTTACTTACATTATACTATCTTATAAAGTAAAGACAAATAAATTATTTATAGGAGTACCTATGAAGTAAAAAAATTTCTTTCACTACAGTGAGAAGTTTACAAAAATCAGTACCAGTAGGTGGTCTACCGAAAACCAAAAAAACATGGAAAGGGTTCTATGACACAGAAAAGTTTGGCAACCTCTGATCTAAAATGTCTCTCAAATCTGAGTGCAGGGGTTGTATCATATCAACTGATTCATAATATCCAATAATGGCTCATTTCATAAATAATGCACACTTGTTTTTCTACAAAACTTTTTATATATTTTTTATAGTGACCACAATAACCTGACAGATTTTAGATTTCATTTTGGGTAGTCAAATTAGGCAATTAAATAAATAAAATGGGGTACCACAACTTCTGTTTATAAATAACCAAGTGATAATGGCCTAATTATGGCAATTCTTCATACAAGTGTGCATTACTTTTGAAATGGACCATGCTTTAACGAGCGCATTGTTAACAATTCTTCCCCAAGTGTGAATTATTTATCAAAAAGATTCTTCGTCCCGTGTGCACGAATTATGAAATGAATCCTCGTTTTAGTATTTTATACAAACAACCGATAACACAACAGAAGTTATTAACGATCTAATAGAGAAAGGATCTGGAAAATAGCTCAAAAGTTCGTTGTCAGAGTTTTTCTGTTTACTTAAAAGAGAGAGAGAGAGATTAAATGAAAACTTGGAACGAAGTCGATCGTTATTCAAGTGACCAAAAAAGACAAAAAAGTAAAAATGAAATAAATAAATTGTCGTGAAGTGTTTATAATTAAATTCTCAACTGGACACGGCGTCATTATGTAAAATGCCTGCGTTTGAAGATAGCGCTTCGAGAAAAACTATAAATCATGTTCGTTTTGAAGGTATAACGTTCTGTGACAACGTTTTTATAATATAGTCGAAAATAAAAGGAAAAACAAAAATCTATAGGCATTTTATAGATTACGCATTTAAGAATTCCAAACAGGTATAAAAGCGAATTCGTCTCTCATATTTAGCTTCCTCTCGTGAGTTTTATTAAATATAAAAAATAAAAGATAAAAATTTTCTCTCTCTCTCTTCAAAATGGTAGGTAATTACACGTTGTGAGATGTATAATTATTGGATAAAGTTGGTAGGAGATTTCATGTTGGTTTCACTGCTGAAAATTTTTTTTTTCTTTCTTTCTTTTTCCTCTCATCTCGTGTTCAATTTGTTGTTAAATAATTACTGACAAAAATCTGTCTCCTTAGAACTAACCTCAACGGTCAATTTTAAAACAAGTTCGTACTTACTTTTTAGTAATGGTAGATCACTAATAAAACCTCCTCCGTCATCTACGTTGGCATTCTGAAAATAGAGAAAAGAGGAAACGATTATTATATATAAAAAAAAAATGTTTTGAAAAACCATTCGTCGTCACGTGTGGGAGCTACTACGAAACCTGAGTAGCCTAGTTCTGGGTGTTGGTGGTGGGCTTGGAATATATTCCGATTCGTTTTTATCTAATTAAATAAAGATCTAGGTAGCGAGAAAACAAGTCAATAAAATCTTATTATAAGTGCGAATAAGTCAAAAATGATTTTTATTGCTATTATTAGATTTTTTTTTCTTTAATGGAGACTGGAAAAACGTTTAACTAGAAGATACTGGTAGATCGTCTCTTCTTGAGATAATAGGAGGCTTAACAGTTGTTTTAGATAAACTACATAAAATTAATAATTTTGGGTGTTAAATGGTTTGGATTATTATTTATTGTACAAAAACGGATGGGTGTCTATGTCAGAGGCTAGGTCAGGAGAGTGATTGGTTTAGATAACACACCTGCGTCATTATTCCAATAAATAAATAAATGGAAAGATAATTATTAAAATAACTAAAATTAATAAGGAAAATAGGATAAATAATAATAGTAGTGGTAGTAGAAGAGAGGGTGTAGTGAGGAAAGCATGGTATGAAGTTTGTTTTAGGTTTACCAGAAAGTTATTTAGCATATATATGTTACGGTAAGATTGATAAATCAAGCAATATATCCGGCGATTATTCATAATCACCAACTAAACTTCGTAAATGTGAAATTATTTAATATTTATCACATTTACCGGTTAGTTTATAAAATCTCAAACTTGTAGTGGAGAATTTAATAAAAGTTTGCTTAGTTGTTTGGGTTTTGTCACTTTCATGTATTCGCCATTTTTAATTTGAAGGTTATGAAAGGAAAAAGGCGACCTGACAGGCTGACTGAAGAATCTGCGGGAGTGTCTCGAGTTGGACTCTGCATCCCTGTTCCTTGCAGCCACCTCCAATGTAGTGGTCAGCGTGATGATCTCCGATCTCCGGGATAGGAAGAAGAAGAAGAATTTGAAGGTTTGTAGATTGTTATTAGCACGGCTGCTTGTCTTTTAACAGGTTAAATTGGTCAAACTTTTATTAAATACCCAATTACGAGATGGATATTTTATAAATTAGCCGGTAACTCTGATAAATACTCAATAATTTCTCACATTAACCAAGCTTAGTTGGTGATTATGAATAATCACCGGGGATTATATATATTCGCCTGATTTACCGTTACATATATATTAGGTATAACACACAGAACCAAGTTCATCTGATTTCTTTTAAGTCCTCTTCCTGAGGAATTGTTATACTCCAAAATTTGTTTTCATTTTATCCTTTTTGAGGCTTGTAAATTATAGGCCAGTCACAAAAGGTCGCAAAGTGAGACCGAACAGGTACGATTCTGTATTTAGTAATAATCATCGTATCAGAAATTATAATCAAATTTGTTATTGAGTAATTGATTGATTAGCCACCTACCACTATATCGCAACTTTTTATTATTATTATTATTCTCAATGAGTTAAAAAAATAAATAAATGTTATTTTATGCATATAAAGTATATTGCGTAAGATAGGTAGCTAAGTAACAGGTGGAAATTTTATGTCTATAAAAGTACATTCTTTTAGTGCTTGTTGCCTGCTCTCGTCTGTACCTTTTTCATTTTTATACCGGCTATAACTATAGAGAACAAGATAACACGGATTTATCTGTTTTTTAGCGATATCCAGAACTTTCTCCTCCTAATCGATAATCAAGACTCGAATTGTTATGTTTAATATACATTCACTTAAACTCTTAGATCTAGACGTAAGCGACTTCTGTTTTTATCGGTTATTTGTTTTTGTTTAGCAAACCGTCGAAAGATTTTTAAGCTGAAATTTGGTTCTTAAATAGCGTACGTTTATAGAGAGAATTCATAAGTACTGCACATGGAAAGCAAAATTTTTGACAAATAGCGCACAATAGTACTCATTTCATAAATGAAACACACTCATTGGGTGGATTGCGTTACAAATGATACACTTCTCGAAATCGTTCGTTTCATAAATAATGCACATTAAGATAACTAATAAAAGGGAGCTGAGTTTCCGAGTCGAATTCTTGCTAAAAGTGTGCGTTAATAATGAAACGTACAAATGAGCATCGTTCGTGAAATTAATTCGTCGTACACGTATTTCGAAGTTTCATCGGAAGTTATATGTATATATAAGAGCTCGAGCTAATAGCTGAGCTTAATATTGTTGGCAGTAATGCTGCCAACCAAAGCTGTTTTCATCGGGTGTACTCTAATTTAAATTTAATTTAAGGAATTAAAAAAAGGATAGTGGGAAGTTGGGGGAGGAGGGGGTTCGTAAGGAGAAAAACTTGAAGCCGAATAACATTCACATGCGCAGTTGTTGTTTTTATTTTATTTTTCTTTTAGTTAAAACTTATAAAAGAGGTATTCATTAGGGAAAACCGCTTCTAGTTCTGGTATCAAGTTGGTATGATTATTTACTTTAATTACCGGGTAACAAAAAATATCTGGCTTTCCAACAATTATAATCTGTTCCAAAAGTTTTTCTCTCTTCGTTGTTTTTCTAGAGCGTTTTATTAAAGTCATGAAGCAATGGCAGCAATAATAAAAGGTTTTCAGACATGAAGGAGAAAATGTAGAAGGAGTACGGCATTAAGAGGCGGCTTCCTTTAGCTACTAGAAAGGGGATGAAAGTTTGTTTTTAATTACAAAAATTTTTATTCTTAGAACCTGACTTCCCCGTAAATGGAATGGTGGAGATGAAAGGTACTCAAGGTACTTATTTTATACTCTTTTCTTGATATTTATAGTTGGAGTGTAATGGTGTAAGGACACTCTGGAAAACACCCAGCTACCGTTTTATGGTTATCAATGAACATAAAATAAAAGTGACCAAAAGGTGAGATTTTTGAAAAGGAGATTATTTTGTGTCACCAAATTAAAAAAAAAATTGTTTAGTTATTTATTTGTTTATATATTTAGTCCAACTTGTCGTTAAATAGGAGCAACTAATTTTAGGTTTGGTAGTGAACAATAACAGGGAAATTCAAAACGGTAGTTGATAAGTTGAAACGGTATCGAATTAATTGTGTTGTTATTTAAAGGAAACTTATTCACAAAGTGTGCATTAATTTTGAAATGAATTGGGGACGGTCCCAGGTGTCGTGGTTAAAGTGCCCGATTCTAGAAGTTATGGCTGTGAGTTCGAATCCTCTTCCGTATCTTGTTATACGGAATTAAAACTCAGACAAATTCTTTTAACTTCTCTTGCTAACTACCATCTGTCTCTAATCATGAGACACTATGTAGTTGACTAGATTTGAGGAGTTATGTCTGGGTAGTAGACCAGTGTCTTACCCCAGAAATGGTTTAAAGGAAGCCAGAGGAGGGCTGGGAGTTATCTGAGAAGAGGTAGGATAAAGAAAAGAAAGGCAGAAGAAGGAAAAGGAGATTTGACTAAGAGAAGCGTGTTTGGGAGTTGAGTGGTTTACATCTTCTGAGACGTCTTTGGTCATAGGGTTCAGAGAGGAGTGAAGACGCAGAAGGATTTGGGTGGTTTGCCAGTCTGTATGAGTATTTGCGAGTGAGCCTTTCGATTTCTTTCTTTACAGAGGAAACCCCCAAGTCATCCCGGATGATTTGGTTAGAACGAACCAAAGAGCGTTTACCATGGTTCGTAGGGTTTCCGATTGGAATCTTTCGAGGTTGAAATTGACAGAGAAACCCCAAAGCTAAATCCCGGTGGGTTTGAGGATGGCTTTATATATAAGAAGCTCAGATAAATAAATAAAAAGTTTCAAATGAATTTCGGCTAAACGTTTATGTTAACTCTGAAACAAAATTCATTATACATAATGAAATTAATTCGTCATATAAATGTCTCAATCCGAAGCGAAAACATCTGACAAAAAACGGAAGTTATTTATGACTAGAAGAATATACCAGGAATCCGAATATGGGGAAAAACAAGCGATTCATCCTGAAAACACATAATCGAGGTCGAATGACTTATCTTTCAAAAGCAAAGTAATTGCAAGATTAATAAATAATCAATAATATATATCATATAATTATATAGTTGAGTTTTAATCCCGTTTTTCACCCTTTTTGAGTATAACAGGATACGGGAGGAGGATTTGAACCCACGACTATAACATCCTAGTCTGGCACTTTACCACCACACCACAGACCTCCCAATCAATTTTGATCTTAAAAAAATGGGAAGGACCCCAAAAAATTTCAAAAACAAAAGGAAGAGGTCCAAGAAACAAAATTCGCAAGAAAAATGTCGAAAGAAACTTGTTCAGGCTTGATTATAAAAAATAAAAATAAAAAACATTGGTTAACAACAAACAATAAAAAAAATCATTAAGTTTTTATTATTGCCTATTTTTATTTTTATAGTTGTTAAAAATAATTAATAAAAAATAATAACATACATTATTGCATTACATGCCGTTAATAATTTATCATTTAAGTAGCTTTTTAGTTAATAATTAATTTTTATTTTCCACAAATTTGTTGTGTTTTATCTTTATTAATTGTGAAAAGGAGAGTCGTAGGTTGTAAAAATTTCTCGGGGGAAAGGAAACACGACAAGTGTGGGCAGGTATTCAGGCAGGCAGGCAAAAAAGAGATTTTTCAAAATATGAAATTTAATGAGGTTTTCCTTATTTCTAAAACCGCCATTCATTTTTTTTAGGTAATAACTCGGAAATGTCAGCTTCAACTATGACTCCGACCAGAGGACGTGTGTATAAGTCTCCATGTGATTTGGTCAAATTTGTGTGAGTTGTGAATTTAGTTTTTCGAATTGGATTAGAAAATTCTTTCTCCCTTCTATCTACTTTGTCTTAAGCTTTTCAAATAAAAAGTTTTAATATCCACCCTAAACCTCTTTGACTGGAAATGATCTCGTCAAACATGTTACATTCTGTCTGGACGCCGAAGAAATGGTAATAATTGAATGAAAACATTAACATTCATCGTTTGCAACTATGAAAGAGCTCGCAATTTTTATATTAACAAAAAACCAATTAAGAGAAGTAAATAATTAATTGAAGTGGCATCAGAACACCAGTTTTCCCAACAAGTGCCTCAGATTTTTAACTTTAAAATTGGCGTAAATCAAAATGGCGCTCGATTCTGGTTTGTTTTTATTATTTGTCATTGAAGAATCAGACACTTTGTCATTTTTCTTCTTTTCTTTGTCGATGTATAGTGGAGAGGGGTGTCACATGTAACAAGTTTCAAATTAACCGTCATCGTGGAACCTCTCTCTTGTGATCTGTTGTTATCCCAAACCTCCCCTTATACACTTCCTTTATGTGTGCTGTTTTGTCGGTTTTTTAAACAGTGATTCGAGTCATTGTAACATTGGAACTGTGTATATATGGGGTCTGTCATGAATGAGTTTCGCCTTTCAATAAGAGTTTTTGATTAAGACATCTCAGCGAAATTTTCTGTGTCCTTGGTAAAAATGTAATGCCTTAGGGAGAAGACACACCCTTTTGGTTCTCTGTCTAGTACTGTTCAAAACCCTTTCATAAGTAATGCACAGTTTTGTTAAGATTTCATTGGTTAGTTACAAAGATGTAGGATGAAATAATTTCACAGGAAATGCTGTCTTGAATAATTTCATTCATTTCAAAAGTAATGCACAATTTATAAATATGCGTTCATGCTACCCTTTTACAGTATTTATAAGTTTGTCTTTAGCTCTTAGGTTTACACATTCAATGAGATTGGAAAACCTGTAGATCACTGTCGTCATCAATTTTCGCTGGTAGGGATGGACCTGGCTTTAAAAAATTGTCCAACATCGTTGGCCTTGCCTTCTTGTCTATTTCGTTCTTCAGTTGTTTCTAACAGCTAATGGCTGAGTTACTTTCTCGAGAAACTTTAGAGCTACGTTCGACATCAGGATCGGTTTCAAGGAGGATGTTTATTCCTTGTTCGAAACAGCAAAAATCTTTCGACAAATTTTTTTGATGTTAACTGTTTGTATACAACAGTCTCTGTCTCTTCATCAAATACCGGTTCTGCTTGCACCTGAACGAGTTTCTCATATGAAAGAGGTTTCCTATCAGCTATCAAGTAGATCAAGCCCAACACGTTCGTTCAAACTTTCAAAGACAAGATCATGTTCTGGATCCAAAATTTTTGCCTAATTTCGGGGAAGGAAATGAACTTGTGTACCAGTACTTCCAGACATTTTGGCCGTTATATCGAAACATTTTAGGCCGTAAATCGAAAAGGTGTCATAATTGAAGAAGGCCATATAGCGAAGTATGAGTGCATCTTTAATTTCAAATAATAAAATAAGTGTGCATTATTTATGAAATGAATGCTCTTTCCTAGTATTTAATGAACAATAAAGGTGCGAATTATTTGTTTATTACTCACAAGTGTGCATTATTTTTGGAATAATGTCTTGCAGTGAGATGTGTAATTTTATCGGAAGTTATTTATGCGCATGTTGTAACATCACATCGGTTTCTTACTTTAGATTTAATTGAGTTTAATTGTATCGGTCATCCGTAATTTTAAATCTCATTAAGGATGTTGCCAACTTTCTAAGTTAAATCGCACGGTTTTCCTTTTGGGCTCCGTAGAGGAGGATAGGACAATGTGCCAACTTTCGAAATCTCATGATGGCGTGTTTCTTTTGACCGACGAGCTATCCCTCGCCACACAAAACTCCTTACGTTTTTATTTATTGCGATGAACTTTAAAAATAAAATAACTTTTTATTTTATTTTTGAGATAAATGATCCCAGAATGAGTTTAAAATGGCTCCAAAAAAGAAATCGTTGCCGACAATAAGCCAGGCCACTCAACCGGGAGTGTTAAAAAAGAAATAATTACATAGATATTTTATAGATATCTGCAGCATAATAGTTGTTAATATTTCCCCGATTCAAATGAATCAGATAATACCCGCGGTGACTAATCAAAAAATATTCTTATCCGGTCGGAATGGAGATAAAAAAAAGAAAAAAACTTTGAACTTGGCATGCGGAATAATTGACGTTTATGAAACAATAAATCCCCGAACGCACCCTCGACACACGAAAATAGTTTAAATTTAATAAATATAAAAATGATAATAATGATAATAAATAAAAAGTTGAAGCACGGTCGAGGGGAATCCCCTCTTTCTCTCTTTGTATGTGTGTGTATGTGCTGGAAATAAAAAATCCAGAACGAAGGATATGTGCACTTTGGTTTTTAACTGACCGCAGCGCTTTTTACGGGAAAGGCTTTTACCGTTCCTCCTCTGTACTACCCCCCCCGCCCTGTTCCCTTCTGGTTTCCCTTTTTTTGAATTCATCTGGAATGAAATAACTGGAGGAATTTATTTCGTAGACAATTTTTACTGTAAATTTTTGTGAGTATTGTATCCTGGCTTGTAGGAAAAAATTTTTAAAGTCATATAAAACTATGTTTTGCTATTTGGGATTTATTTCAAAATAATGCACGCTTGTAGCATTTGTATATGTCGTGCCACTTTAAAAATAAATGTCATAAATCATGCCTACTTTAGTATAGGACGTGATTGGTAAAATTCACAAGCAGTTGCTTAAATTTTGTTTCATAAATACTGCACACTTTTGCATTAAATTTAATTCATAAATAATGCACACTTTTCATTTAATAAATATTGAACACTTATGCTCCCTAGCCATAATCATCGCAACTTTTGTGTTCTTAAACCGATTGTAGCACACCTCCAAACATTCGCTGAGCTTATTTAAGGAATAATTCGCTGAGACTTATTGAATTAAATCAATAATTTGATTTTAATAAATTTTCACACAGGCTAATCGTCTTTTTAGCCCAACTCCTCGTCTCAAATAACACGATTTGGTCAAGGCGAAACCGGGAAACCAGGAAACCTTTTAGGACGACTTCCTATATTAATCTAATGACGGAATCCTCACCACCCGATCTAAATAAAAAGTGAAACATAACCATAATACTGAAAATGGGTAATATTACTTATCGTATAATCTTATTTTATAAATATGGAAAGGAAGAAGTCACCCAGGTGTCAGTTACGAATTTACCATATCCCCGCGCAACACACACCAGACAACACACAAATCCCCGATAGTGATGATGATAAGTTTCTTTTGGAAGTGAAAAGGGAGATAAAGTCAAAGAGATAGAGGATTTAAGTGTATAAATAAATAAATATATTCTTCGGAGTGGTTTTTTAAAAATAAGTTTTGAATTACTAGATTTATGCGAAAGGAAGAAAAGAAAAGAGTAAAAAAAAAAATCCGCGCCGGGAGTTTGTATTCATCCAAAACTAGCCTCCTTTTAATTAATTAATTGCTTTAATTAACTTCGCTTAATCTTTTTAATATGTTTTAATTTATTTTTCTCAAAATTAGAAAGTTGAAAATTATGTTTTGCTTTAATCATTCGAAATCGCGACCTCATAGTTTTTAATGTTTCCATAGTACGTTCCGAATAATTTATCGCGTATTTGACTAATACAAATTAAAATAACGGTTTTTGCCACAAAAAAAACCAGACCCGGGATATCGAGGGGCCAATTCGCCTTTTTGGTTAAATTCGCCACCCGTTGGCTCTGCTTTTGTCATAAATAATGAAAAGTTATACAGCTAGCCTTGTGTTCTAGCAACGGGAAAGGATGTGACGGACTATACGACTATATCAGTGGATTTGTTATAAGAACTATTCAGGGAGTTGGGGAAAAATGATTTGAATGTTGTGTAATGCATTTCAAAAGTAATGCACACTTTTGTGGATGTTGTCCTTTATGTCAAATTATGTAGAGAGTTGAACACGGACAATAAGAGTTCATATCGTAAGTTGTGATCAATTTTAGAGATACCGTGGGGTAGTAGTGTACTGACTTGGACGCAAAAGGTTCGAATCCTCCTCCCGCATCCTGTTATACCCCCAAAAAAGGGTGAAAAACGAGATTAAAACCACAACTAATTTTAGAGGTATCTCATTTCAAAAATATTGCACACTTTGATGGAGTTCCTCACTCAAAAATAATACAAGTTGTAGTATATATTCAATTTGTAAATTAGTAAGACACTACCACTGCTCGACTCTACTATATTGCTTCTCTTGGTCATCTCTAAATCTTCAATCTTCTTTCTGTTCTCTGTCTTTCTCCTTTCGCCTTCCTCTTTGCTTCCTCTAACTAGTATATACTACTCAAGGGGTTAACCTTAGATAAAACCAGTTGCAAGAATTATTTGATGAAACTATCAAGAGCTAGGTGACTTAAACTTGATATTAAAAGAAGATTGAGTCAATTGGACTCATTCTAAATTAAACTAAGACCACAAACCAAACCAAAATTTTAAGTGATACTCTGAGCGAAAAATTAGAATAAGTGTCAGGACTTTTTTAATGCGACTTTAATTTCTAGAATTTTTATGCTGTCAGTCGCATAAAATAAGAACCAGCCCTGTATTTATCTATAAATTTATTTTAATTTTCAGTAAACAAACTCAGAAGAGTCAAACAAAGTCTGGTAAACCAGAAAATATTTAGTTCGCAAAACCACCGCAAAAGATTTATTTCTGTATTATCAATGTTTCGCGTAAAACGAGGTCACAATCTTCTCCTAAATAAAAGAGTGAGTGGAAGGATTTTAATAAATGGAGGAATAAAATTCGGTAGCAGAGGTGAAAATGTAACATTTCCCATTTCCACGAGGTCAAAAAAGAAAATATCCGTTCGGAACGATATCTCTTCTGGAGCACAATGGTTATTTCAACCCCCCGGGCTATTATCCACTTCTTTACAACGCTTCTCTTCCTTAATATTTCAACTTATCGGCACACACACAACAGAAAAATGGCAGTAAACAGCAAAATTAAGGTTCCTCTAGAATCCGGAAAGAAAGATGAAGGGCGGGGGGACATGATTTCTAAGGGCAGTACGTGAATCTTGTACTTCCCATCTCTTGTGTTAGCTGTCGTTAATATGTGATGCGACTCCGTGATAAAGGAATAAATTAAACAAAACAAAAAAAAATCAAAAGGGCGGTTTAAAAAAAAGCCGAGATGTATGATATAAATGATAATTATTTAAATAAACGAGGTTTTAACCTGTAGCACGTGTGTCAGTCATGCTCGGGAAGTCAACCATAGACGAAGTTTATTGTAAATGTTGAAAAGGGAATTAAACAAATGGAAAATAGTGGAGTCGCCGAAATGAAATCGCGTTTTTACGGTTCACAGAATTCAATTGAAATCTGTTAATTGATGTCCGTGTATTTTCTTATTACGGGCCTGCGCGAAAAGTTTTTAAGGTTGGATAGTTTTACTCTGGCGGAACAGGCGCCTACCCATTACTATCAGATTATTTCTTCTTTTTTCGTTCTGGTGCTTCTAAAACTATTATTATTGTTATTTTAATTGAAAAGAACTTGAGGAGATGATGTTCTTTGTAATGTCGGCCAGTAATCGTCGTTGGACTGTTTCGTTAACGCCAAAAAGCCTTTTTCTTTGAATCGCAGAAACATTTCGTGAAAATTTTTGCGTTGGTTTGTGGTTTGGTTTAGTTTTGAGCGAGTCTAACTGGCTCGATTTCTTAAATTTTTACCCCAAGTTTGGGTCATCTGTTTCCAAATTGAACAGAAGAAAAGGAGAAAGAGAAGTTGAAGATTTTGAAATGACCAAGAGAAACGTTGTAGTAGAGTCTGTAGACAGATTTTGTTTGACTGTTCTGACTTTGTTTACTGATAATTGAAATGAATTTATAGACAAATTGCGATTGATAGAAAGCATAAAAAAAATCTTACAAAATAAAGTCGCATTAAAAAAGTTTTAAAATAACAACGAAATAATGAGAAAATGACTCTAAATTTCACTTCAGGTATTGCTTAAAGTTTTGGGTTGGTTTGTGTCTTAGTTTAATTTTGAATGAGTCCAATTGACTCAATTTCTTAAATCTTTCTAACCCCGGGTATAAGTCACCTGTCCCTAGTTTCACCAGATATTTTTGCAAGTGGCTTTATCTAAAGTAGAAACCTGTGGTAACCCCTTGAGTAGCCTGTAGTGGCTAGAGGAAGCGAAGAAGAAGATACGGTGGAGGAAGGAATAGGAAAAAGACAGAGAACAGAAAGAGAAGTTGAGGACCAAACCTTATAGTATAGTCGAGCGGTGGTAGGGTCTTTTGAAATTTTGCACTACTTTAGAAATTGGGTGCACATTACAATTTTTATTATTTTTGAAATGGGAACTTCATTATAGTGTGCAATACTTTTGAAATGAGGTATTCCTAAAGTAAGCTTAACTTGCCACTTCAGCTCTTATTGACAGTGTTCAATCCCACAAAATTTGACACAAATAACAATACCCAACACATTCGAAAGGATATATCCACAAAAGTGTGCATTACTTTTGAAATGCATTACGTAACTTTCAAATCATTTTTTCCTTTAATCCCAGGTATAGATAAACTGTGCCAAGTTTCATCAGATATTTTTGCAAGTAGTTTTATCTGAGGTAGAAACCTCTTGAGTAGTCTGTAGTGGTTAGAGGGAGAAAAAAGGAAGAAGACGTGGAAGAAGGAAAGGGAGAAAGACAGAAAGAAGAAGATTTGGACACGAGAGAAAGGTTATAGTAGAGAGTGGCGGTTGGTTCTTTTTAAAGTGTGCACTACTTTAGAAATGGAATACACACTACAATTTGTATTATTTTTGGAGTGAGAACTCCATAAAAGTGTGCAATACTTTTGAAATGCATTATGTAAGTTTCCTCCAACTATTTGAAAAATTTTTTATCTCACTGATATAGGCAAAAGCGTCGAAGTAGAGTCGAGTGGTGGTAGTGTTGGTTGTCTTCGGTCGTGACGTTTGTCTGGGAAGAAGGTAGGAGTGAAAATGGGTAGATTCACCCTCTAATACCCCTAACTAGCTAACTATTTCATATATAGTACTTTGGTACGAACTTGAGATACCAGTCATGATTTGTAGTGTCTTCGATAAGTTTTTAAATGTAGTGCTGGTGATCTTCAACCAAGGGAGATAAATTTGAAGACCTTTTTGAAGTATTCAAGTAATATTTCATTGTCATGCATGAGTTTAAATAATTGCTGAATTGTAAATCAGCCAAAATTGGTTAAAGGATGCGGCTCGAGATTTTTATCCTTTAGTTTTTGAAGCGACAATAATTATTTCCAAGAAAGCGAGTTTTATTTATTTATTTATTTATTTCCTTTAAAACGTAAACTGATAAAAAAGTACAAATTGTGAAAATTCCTTTAAAAACAAACATAATCTCTGAGTAATAATATTTATTGCAAATTTGTGTTGAAGTGAATTATTACCACACTAATAAATCAATTCGTTGGCATATTCAGTTATACTGCACTTGAAGTACGGATTTAATGAGCCGATTGGACTCATTTCTTTCAAAAATAATGCACATTTTAAGCAGGACTTGTTTCATAAGTAATACACACTTTGGGTGTGGTTCATCATAAAATTATGTACACCCATACCTAACCCCTTACGGCCTAGATACGTTCCACGAAACTTGGTCGTAAAGCGAAAAGCCGTATAACGAATCAAGTATTCTAATACAAATTCAATGAGATTGGAAAACCTGCAGATCACTGTCGTCATCATTTTCGCTGGTAGGGATGGTCCTGACTTTAAATTGTCCAACATTGTTGGTCTTGCCTTCTTGTCTATTTCATTCTTCAGTGGTTTCCAACAGCTAATGGCTGAGTTACTTCCTCGAGAAACTTTAGCGCTACGTTCGACATCAGGATCGGTTTCAAGGAGGATGTTTATTCCTTGTTGGAAACAGCAAAAATCTTTCGACAAATTTTTTGATGTTAACTGTTTGTATACAACAGGCTCTGTCTCTTCATCAAATGCCGGTTCCGCTTGCACCTGAACGAGTTTCTCATATGAAAGAGTTTCCTATCAGCTATCAAGTAGATCAAGCACATAACGTTCGTTCAAACCTTCAAAGACAAGATCATGTTCTGGATCCAAAATATTTTGCCTAATTTCTGGAAGGAAATTAACTTCTGTACCAGTACTTCAGACATTTTGGCCGTTATATCGAAACATTTTAGGCCGTAAATCGAAAAGGTGTCATAATTGAAAAGGCCGTTATAGCGAAATGCCGTATAGCGAGGTATGAGTGTATTTGTCTAAGGCGGTTTTATTTTCTGTGCTTTCTTGCTATGTCAGTGAAAGAAAATGGCGGAAACAAACAGGAAAAATGGAAGTTGGCATATCCTACATTATCCAAAGTACCTGCTATAAGTCATTCAACGAAAGAAACCGCAGGCAAAAATAAATAAATAAAAATGTGAAAGTTTTTATAAATGGGAAATGAATACGGGCACATTAACAAGCAAAACGAAAGATGAAGAAGAAAAAAAATTTTTTTCTCGATAGTGCAAACTTCATACGGTTAAAAGAACCGATTTAAGTCAGCGGAAGGAACACATGATTAAGAAGAAGAGAGGAAAAAAATCACTTAAGATCTGGTGAAGCAAGTTAAATGAATGAAACGCATAAGGAATTGGGTAGGAGAAGAAAAACGAGAATGGAAATGAGAGTTAAAAGAGTCTAAGGGAAGGAGAAGATGCGAGGAGAAGTTTTTTAAAACACCCTTTCTCCCTGGTCCAGCGGATGAGGGAGATATCAGCGAGAAGATTTTTTCGGTTCACCGTGAAGAAATTAAACTCGGTCGATAATTACAGCTAGGAGATGAATCCAGGTTCGGAATCAATCGAAGTTGGACACCTATCAATGTTAATGAATAGGGCACGACTTGAGATGCCTCGAAGCGCAGCACTCGAGGCAATTTCCCCAATAATGATAGGCTACACCAACTATCTCTTGTTAATTGCCGGTCTTGCCTTCCTGTTTTACGCGTGTCTTTAAACTTCCATCTTAACTCGTAGCATCTCGTTTGTCGTATGCCCACCTCTAGGCTCCTAAGCCACGCCGAATTATTTCCTTTCCGATCCTGTCGTGGTTCATGATCTACGCTTAACAACGATTTATAAAATTGATATTCGGTTATTGATACGTTCACGTTTTTCTTCTTCTCTTTTAATTAGAAGTTGACGGGGGAATTTATTGATTATGTTCTTGGATGGTCGGGAATCTCGTTTTATTTTTCGTGAAATATTTTTTAAACCTTTTTTGGGATGACAGCACTGGTAACTAGGATGCAGACGGGGAATATAGATTACGGAGTGGAGTATTGAATGCGAAGAGAGCTTTAGATAAGAAAAGCTTTTGTGTGCAAATAGCATTCATATCCTATACATGTCAGTTTGGGGATGTTTTACAAGGGACATACGTCATCGGAGGGGTTGCAACAAATCAAAAAAAGTGTTTTCTATTTTTTCAATATTTCTTTTCAACCTTTCTTCCTCCTCGTGACTGTTGCCACTTTTGAGAAGTTTACCTGTCTTCTCCTATATATAAGGATTACAAGTTATCCCGGGGTTGGATGCTGGATGCGATTTTTAACATTTTTTGGATAGTCTTGATTTAGATACCCTTTCCACAGAAAAGAAATTAAAATTTGATTGGGTGTGAGCGGTCTAGACTTGTAGGAAGCATCGTTTTACATAATGCTGACCGGTAAATGTCAAACCAATCACAGAACTTTGAGAAATAGTACTTGCTAAGACTATGATTTACATTCAGATCTTGTTTTACGCGCTTGAAAGTATAATTAAACAAATTAAACGAACTTTTTAAATTTCATAACCTTTAAACTAGACCACCTGTCCGAAAATTTATTTGCCTAAAACTTAATTCGCGATTTAAATTTTCGTGGATCACACGCCTCTCAAAAATGCGGTAGATTACTAGGATCTTGTTTTACGCGCTCACGGAATATCATCGGCCTTCCGGTTTTTCTGTGAAACAATACAAAGAGATTTATTTCATAAATAATGCACATTTATTGGTGTCACGCTGTTGTTTGTTTAATTATACTACGGTTGTTACTCCTTGAGAGAAGAAACGTGTCTCTAACTTTCCACGGTAGAGTAAGACCCTTTTAATGCGAGATTTTCATGCTTTTTATAAACACTACGTTCATCTTTCGCGTAAAACGAAACCCGACTGTCTATTTATACATAAAATGAAGTGAGATAAATTTGAATTTTATTGCGGACCACCTATTTCCGAGTTTCGGTACTTGTCTAGGTGTTCTATTTTGGGTTTATAGCTATTAACGTATATAATGCTAGGTCCTCGGATAATATATTATATTTTTTTTATTAAGACGACAACTTGGGTCGGAGACTTCGGAATGTATTAGTCTTCCAGCAGTAGCACAAATAGGCTATTTTAATTGTAGGCAATCTTTATGCGAGTAATTATCAATCAGAAGCACGCAGAGTGTGGTAGAATTTGGTGTGAAGAGTATATGTGAAAAACGGTAATCTCATCATTGACAATGAACATCAGCCGAGATTAGTTTATTAATGTTATGTTTTTTATTTAGTATTTTGCAAAAGGATTCTTAAGAGAAAAAGTTATTAAAAAGATGATTAGAAACACCTTACGCGAAATACATAAGTGAACTTTTAAAATTTCATATATATTATGTGTCGGAGAATTTTAATTGTACTTTTCTCTCTCTATACATTGTCGACCTTATAAGGCGCTCCATTGTTACTGTCCAAATCTGGGTGGGGACCATTTTTTTTTTCTTTTTAACAATAAGACACGCGCAATTTCTAGTTATTTTGTCCACTTGTTCGCTCAACTTGTTGTTGTATTAGCCCTCTTTCGAAGAATCGTGTGATTGAAAACATTTTTTCTTCTTCCTTTCTTCACTTGTTTGTGATACACTTTTGAAGGTATTTGCGATTGATTGAGAAAATGAAGATAAATGAAGGAGGAGCAGAAAAAGTGAAGGAAAGGTAATAAGTGGGAGAAGGAAAATAAAAGAAAATGGTTAACAATAGCGACAGGTTAATAAAAAGAAAAGTATTCGTGGTGTCAGGCCGTGGGTACCTAAACCATACATAAGAATGATGGTAGTGCGTTGCTCGCAAGAATAATTAATTGCGGACATCAGGATCGAAATAAGACTCGGTTGGAGTGTAGAACAAAGTTTCACGACCAATAAAGACCTGGTTGTCATTAAACGAATTTTTTGGTAAATAATTGTGCAATACTTTTGAAATCAACTCCTCATGAAAGTGTGTCTCATTTAAGACATAAATTACTGAGGAAATATTCGAAACGCGTAAAAAAAGTATCTAACTAGCTGAAATCGATTGGAGAGTTATGTTAGTGGTTCGCGTAACTTTAAATCGGTAATGCAGTTCGGGTAAGATTTGGCTGACTGTACGTCTAGTCTGAAGTTTATCGTTTTAAGTTATCGGAAATTTTCTTGTTGGGGTTGATTCGAGGGGTGAGATTCCTTCATAAGTCTGTTGAATTCAGGGTAAGAATGTAGTTACTGTAGGAGACGTCTAAACAATCGCTTGAAAACAATTCAAAACAAATTTTGGTGTGTGTGTGTGGCTTTGGAAGAGACGCTAACCTCTCGCGTTTACGAACCTAACACAAAAACGTAACCTTGATAGTCAATCAAATTTCTTTTTTTATTCGATTGACAATGAATAGACAGAGACGGAGTGAGGATTTTTTATATGATCTCTTAAGACATTTGAAAAGAATTAAAATTTTGGGGGATGATGACACGGTATCACAATTTTGAGTTGTGTAGCCCGATTCGATCAACCCCCTTAAGTCAATGCTAACGGTCTTAACGACTTTCCAAGAAATAATAAGTAGGCAAGTGTAAAATTTAATGGGCGAGGGACTTGTTAGCTCTAGGGGCGTTGCAGTAGAATCATACGTGAAATGAAAATGGACGTTTGAGATGGTCAATAAATTTTTATGTTTATTCCTCGTTCACGGGTTAAGGCCGAAAGTTTTTTTTTTCTCTCTTCAACGTATCGACGACAGGCTGAGGTTAAGTATAGGTTCCGTTTTTCCCCCGAAGTCAACTCTTTTTTAGCATACTCGATCCCTTTGACGGAATTAGGTCTACGAACCGAAGAAAAGTTGACCTCCCTCAGGAGCAGAATAAATAAGATGGGAGTTGGCGGTCTTCGATTTCCGGTGTCTCGATTTTGATTTAAATAACTGTCTGAGTGAGTAGTGGGTAGTGTCATATTCTTATATACGAGCCGGTAAGCTTGTTGGGTTGGGGGTCGGAATCAAAAAACTAATTTCAGTTAAATACAAATGACTTCCTTACAAGTGTGCAGTATTTACGAAAGAAGTATCAGTTAGTTAAGATGTTTCTATTTAAAGGCTCTCATCAATACCGGTGGACTTTTCAATCTAATTTCCCTTTAGTGTGCAGTATTTTTGAAATATTACATTTCTGTTTACAATTCTCTTCTGTTATTCCCAGCTCATGACGTCATTTTAGTCCGTAAGTTATGTTTAATAATTTTTAACGCATTTCTCAAAGTATTCGATTCATTTTTATACTCTTTAATAATATCATACTTCATTTATAAACCTCAAGTTGGAGTTTTTTATATTATTAAATAGATCACTCGATTATCCTCGAATGTCATAATATAGCGACGTCTGTCTATATTATCAAGTTACCACAACTGCTTCGTTCAAAGAATTTATTGATTCTGGACGCATGTGTATATTTTTTATATATTTTTTTATACCTCTCGATTTGGTGTTTTACAGTCTTAGAATGTCAAACAAGAGATTATGCTAAATAGTTAACTCACCTGCTGGTCCTCGACTGATGCTAACGCGCTGTGTAATACTAAATTATCTTGATCCAATCCCGAAACTAAAACGTCTGGACGTCTACCGTATTCCCGTCCGCGGGAACTTTCATACGGGAATGATGCGTGCATGTTAGACTGTGAACAAAAGGAAAACAGGTTGTGACTTGATACAGTTGAATTGAAATTTGAGGCCGGGAATTTAATTGACGTGAAGTAATTATTTCGAACAAGGACTTGTGCGACTTTGAAAAATAAATACAAAAATCTAGTTTCGAGTTATAAAAATATAATTTCCCCGACTCTAAAATCGTCTGCTTGGGTTGTTCAGAACGTCCAAAAATCTTGTTAGAATGCTTCAAATAGAATTTTGAACGTGTTTCGGTTCTCGAGTCGAAAGTCGTTTTGACCAAATAAAATTTAAAAATTAATTTTGGAAATAGTTAGTAAGCTCGATTTATTAATTGAAACTGCTTCTCTGACTTCCATTCCCCTCCCCCGCGGGTTTCTTCCCTGACATCAGTTTCCCTTATTAAAACATAAGCAAGACATCCAAACAATGCGGATTTCATGGAGGAGGAATCCAATGCTGAAAAACTTTGTTAACGTCTTTAGCAAACTCCTTCAACTTGCATTCCAAGATGGAAAACTTCGTTAATATTTTCAGTGACGGATTCGGGAAAAATTGTTGGGAGTCGCGTTTGTTGTTCCTCTGCCTGCTCCCGTTCCCCCTTTCTGCCCTTTTTGTTTTCTTCTTCTTTTTTTTTGTTAACTACCCCCGGGGCTGTAAAACAAATATTTTTCTTAAATTAGATTTTTTTCTTTTAGAGAGAAATGACTGAAAATTTAATTTTGTTCATTTCACGACATAATACCAATGCGAAGCTTTTAGTCGAGTTGCTGTTGAGCGTTGAAAATTTGAAAATGCCAGGCGTTTCCGGTTAATTTTTTGGCAGAGGTGTGGAAAAATATAGCAAATAGATAAAACGTGGATACGAATGAAAAACACCTTAAAAATTGGTATACGAACCGAGTCAGTTTGACTCATTTATTGCTGTATTTTGATTGTGAGTCAAATTGACTAATTTCCAGTAAGAACGGATGAGTATAATCAACAGTATAGCGCGAAGCTTATTTAGCTTCTCACTAGTGATGAGGTGTGTTAGTAACAACGCATTGTCGAAGATGATGTTACAAATATCTTGACTGTGAGCTAGTTTGACTCACCTAAACTTCACACTACACTCTTTGCTATAAAAAAAAATAGGATTTGGTCGAGTCTTATTGGCTCACTTGTGAAAAATTAATTATGTAATCAACTTTCTTAAATTCTATTGTTAGTAACTGTCACTTTGACTCAGAGTTACGTTAGTCACGCTAGTCAACTTGACTCACAACAAAATTAAAGTTATAATGATTGGCTGATATGCGTTTTATAAATAATATTTGAGATTTTAAAATATAGCAGTGACATTTTAAATGAGTCAACTTGAATCGGTGGTATATCCGGTGTCATAATCTGTAAAATACGTTGCACGGTTATAGTCTCTTTTGACGGTAGGTTGATGTTTGGGTGATTTTACTAAATAAATGAGCCAGTTAGACTCATTTTAGTTATTATCACACTCTCACCAGCTTTAGGGAAAATTAATAAACCAAAGGATGAGGAGGATGATAGAAAAAGTCAAACACGACCAAGGTCTTCGGTTTAAACATGGATCATGAGAATCTGGCTCATTTTCATCAGGGCAACGTGACTTTTCTTGTGGCACCACAGGATCATTAACAAACCGAAACAAAGGCTTAAGAAAAGGAAAGAGAGACAACACCTAACTGTAGTTAGGGAATTGAAGGTATCGAGGGAACCAATCAGACGTCGCATCCAAGCTATCTATTTATTATTAAGACTTCGGTTTTATTTAATGGAATTTCGCACAACAATGGAGACTGACGACGACGACGACGACTTTCTCATCGTTTAGACAGAATATGACAACAATGCCAACTGATGTCACCAAACAATCAATAAAAAAATGTTGAAGTGGTGCTATATTTGCGATGTCATCTCATAGCAGTCAAAATAAAAAGCTTATATTATAATTTGACGGGATGAGAGAGAGATGAACCCGCAGTGGCGTAGGAAAGCTTTCTTTATAATTAACTGGAATCGAGTCTTTGGTAATGACCTAAGCCAAGTGTGAGAAATGTTCATTTTGGAGATAGTGGATGCCCCAAAGTTTGCTCACGTTGAAGGTTATTAAAGTGAGCCAATTTGACTCACTGAAAAATTTTGGGCTCTGATATTTTGAAGGAGAGGAAGGGGATTTGAGGCTAACGGGTGACATGTTTTGAGTCTTTAATGCGAATTTTCGGATCTGTGTGTCGATTTCTTGGTTATGAGACGTCTGATGATCTCAGATTTGGGGGATTCTGTTTAATTTACTTTAATTAAATCATCCCCGCATTATATAAGGTAGGTTGGGGTTGTTTTGAAAATTTAAATGCAGTCGAAAATTTCCGGGAAACTTGGAAGATGTGGAAGCGTAAAATTTAACGACTCAAATTGGCTCTCAGTAAATCTAGGCACTCGAATGCTCCAAATTTTATACTATTATAGGTCAGAAGTTATATTGTGGGATGGTTTATTGGTTTTGGTTGGAGGGAGAGGGATTCAAAATATACTAAAAGGCGATTCAACTAAAGAGTAGAAATGAAATGAAGCAGCTGGATCATCTCAGCAAAATCACGGTCATATTTTGGGTAAAAGAAGTCGAGAAGCTTTGGAATTTAATATTGAAAAATATTAAAATAGGGGATGAAAATGGGTCACTAGTCCTTAGATCTAAGAAGAAACCGGGGGAAAGAAAAACGCAAAAGGGATACTCACCACATGCAACGAATCTCCATCCCTCCGAAGAACATCGTGCGTTGTCCTTTGCGAGACAGCAGCCGCCGTCAACTGATTGTAGTGATGTGCGGCGGCTGCAGCTTGAGCGGTTTGATGAAGGGAGTTAAGGGTCTGTGAATATGGGTCTGTCACCTGAAAAAAAAACGAAAATAATAAGACAACAGACCAAGGATAAGTGTCGGAAAAGAGAAATTCAAAGACAAGAACAACTTACAGCAACAGAGTTGAGATAATCGAGTTGATGATGACTCTGCGCTGTGGTAGGACTAGCCGCCTGGTGGTGAGGAGGAGGGAAAGGTGGTGGGAAATATGGTGGTTGGAAGTCCGTTGAGTGGTGAGGTGCCATGGCTGTGTTACCACCAGACACGGTGTTGGTTCGATGATGATGGTGATGATGTGATGGCGCAGAAAATGGAGAAGACCCACCGCCGTGTCCTGTTAGACGATCCTGAAACAGGAAGGAGAACGAAATTAATTTTTAAACGACAGTTCAATTATGGAACCGAAATTTACAATCTTTTAACAAATTATGGTTGGAAGGCTCCGATTTCTTTTAAGAAATTCTTAATGACTCTTAAAGAATTTTATAATTATTTTATTAATACATTAGTGACGGCATTTTTGACATATTTTAAAACCGTTTTGTTATATTGGAAAGCTTTAAAAATTTCACGTAGTTCTTATTTAGACGCTCAGGTCTTGTTTTACGCGTGGCGTTTCATTTTTAAAGTTGAGACTCTTAGAATATCAGGAACACATTCAAACAAACTAGATTCAAAAGTATTGCACACTGGATGATGCTCATTTGTTCGTATATAAAAACATACTTCCGCACAGTATCACAGTAACGTTTATGTCTAGTTTTTTGAGACTTTGAGTATCAGAAATGTGTCACAATTTGGCAATATACCTCTACTTTCCGATTTTCAGTTACAACAAAACCTAAATGGATTTGGGAAAAATATACAAACATGTTATACGTTTATTTGTTGTTCTATAATTTTTAAGGTTGGAATTTGTTCGACTTTAAAATTATTTAAAGCATTTCGTTCTTGTAGATAATCTTTATTTAACTCAAAATTTGCTTGTGTAGAAAACTTAACAACCGACTTTAAGACTTGAATATCATGATTTAGAGGTAACTCTTTTCGTTTGTATCTTGGATACGACTAATTAAATTAGAAAAATTTTATAGGACTACTGTGAGTTGGAACCATTTGAATTAATTGTGTGGTCTTGTTTTATGCGAATAACAACACCCACAAACAATTGCATAATAGAATAGTAGCCATCTTAAGACTTTAATTTACACCTCATGGAAGTGGTTACTGTCTTGATTTTCTCATAGCTGCTTAAATGCCGAATGAGTGTGCATTATTTATGAAATAGAGTCTTTACTAATAACATAAGTTGCGTTTTAAAGAGTGGAAGTACGCATTATTTACAAAAGCATTTTTTAAGCTGAAACTGTGCATTACTTTTGAAATGAATTTCCCGTAAAATCCATGCACTTAAAAATGTAGAAGGGTTTGTTCCTGTCTCACCACAGAACTTTAAAAACAAAACACCACCCTAAATTGAATTAATTAAATTGGAATTGAATTAACAAATTGCCTGGATTTTTAATTGAAGAATCAAAATTTTTTAAAGAAAATGATCCAAACCTCCATGTGCATCGTGGACGTTCCAAAGAAGACAGAAGGCACGTTCCTGTAACATACAGTAGTCTGTGCCAGCTTGCCTTTAATGAGTTTTCGGTGAGACAGATAAGAAAAACGGAGATAAGGGAGAAATGAAAAATTAAATTTTGAGTTTGATTTTCGTCCCGGCCGACGTCATCATTCTTCTTTTTAGGACTTTTTAATTTCGGAAATCACTTCCTTTTTAACAATCACTCATCACACTAACCGATAGAACCACTACACATGTTAGAATTTTTTTTTTGGTTTTTGATTTTCTAAATTTCGGTCACCTCTACATGGATTTTCGAAAAAAAGACCGGAAAACGAAAATTGAACGATAACAGTCGATTTTGTTATTGAATACTCGTGGAATTCATCGCGATCTCAGACGCGAAATTAAAAATCAATCATTTTGTAGAATCTTAATTAATCATAGTAGCAAAATAAATAAATAAATTATTAATACATAAAATTATTTTTTGTTAACGATGGCCGAACTACGACGGTGATAATAGACGACGAAACAGAACTTTTCCCGCACTCAACACACTAATCCGGTTTACAACAGTTTTCCGTTTTTATTTTTGGTATCGGTATTAAATAATAATTATTATTATCTCGAGTATAAGTTTCGAAGGAACGAGGCGTCGGATTTATTTATTTATTTTGATTTGGTTTTATGCAAAAAAAACGGTTTTTTAGAAACTCGCGAGTTTGAAGTTTGAATCAAGACTGAATTATAACGACGCCAGAGGGGAAAGAACATTAAACTAGTCCCGCCCCCAGCAAGATAGAAGGAGAGGGAAAATCGATCTTTTTTTAAGTGGGAGAAAGACAAAAACCTTTATATCAGACACGTTGATAATGTTTTGTTTTCCTTTTTCTATGTTCCTTTGAGAACCATTCGGTTTTGTGCTGTTCTCTGCCTTCTTTTCCGTCAGGGCGGACTCGAACAGGAGAAGGCTGTCGCTCCTTCCCCCCCACTTTCCCCACTTCCATCTATTCCTGTCGCCTGGTGTTATTTATACATAATATAGTTATGTATCTATTGTCGGTTTTCATCCCATATTACACCCTTAATTTTTGAGTATAACAGGATGCGGGAGTAGGATTCGAACTCACGACCATTTGCGTCCAAGTCAGGAACTTAACCACTACACTACTCCTCCCGCGTTATGTATCTATTATCAGAAACAAAGCGTTGTTAGTGTTAGTATATAACTTTTGGCATTTTTTAAAGACTATATAGACGTTCTTACAGGAGTTTTGCATCTTCTATAGCATCTAAGAACATCTTCAGTGGAGTCGAAATCAATCCTTCAAGCACTTAAGACGCCTGTGGATGCTAAAGATGATGCAAAACTCCTGTAAGAACGTCTGTATAGTCTAAAGAAGTGCAAAAGTTATATACTAACAATAATATATTATAATTTAAAGTTTGGTTTTAAAACTGTTTTTATTAATGTGTAACGAATTATTGATGTGTGAGATTCGGTCCTGTTGTGATCTCCTATCTAGCTAGCCTTACTTAAAAAATGAATCTCGCGAGGTGTGCATTATTTATGAACTGAGATCTTCGTCCAAGTGTGCAATATTTATTAAAGTGTGAATTTGTTTGGAGTGATATTTATTACTTTTGAAATGATAATGTGCATTATTTTTGAAATGAATACTCTTCAAATTTTAGTTCTGGCGTTAGAAAAATTTGGCATTTCTCATTTATTTATTTACTTATTTATTAATATCATACATGGCTCGCTCTGGATTAAAGCACATTTCCCTATAAGCCCTCTCAAGTGTTAGAATGTCTTCTGCTTCCTAAGTCACAAAACATTAGCATCGGAAAGTGATGAATGCTATTGACACGCGTATAAAACCGCGATGTTGGTTAACCGTGTTGTTTGAATTAAAAAAAAAGTTCGCATCAGTGTTATTTAGTATCAAAGTAACACGAAAGGAAGATATGAGTATAGCTGTACGTTTCAAATGAAAGAGAATATTTCATTTCCTTTAGTCACTACTCGAGAGAGGCCTAGGTGTGTTCCTCGAAGGAGGACGAGGAAGAAGAGGAGGAGAGGGAGAGGATATAATGAATGGCTTTCTTAATCTTCGCGAAAGTGAAAAGAGACACTGATTGATATGTCATGGGTTTATTCTCTATCTATTTTCTTCCTTCCAAACTGATTATTTCTCTATTATTAGCCTTTGAATCAATAAATGATTTATTAGTTATTAAAATAAATCTTCTTCAATCCTAGATGAAGTGGATTGTGGGGCTTGATTAACCAAAAACCTGTGTCTCCTCTGGTGAAACTCGTGATTTTAATGAGGATGTTCTCTCTCTCTCTCTCTCATACTTATTAAAATGAGTATTCACACCGAAATGTTATTAATAGAGTTAATAATGTGACTTATTGAAGGAAAAGTGTTTCTAGGTACTGAGATAAAGTCAGAGATGGGAGCGAGATGAAAGATGTAAAAAGGTTTTACCAACGACTCTTCTCCTCTCCTCCTCCTCGTCTTCGCCTCCCAATCAGCACCTGCTGGACCCAACTCGCTCACTTATCCACTTCAATTTTGGTTGTTTTAGAATGTAACACCGTAATGAATAGTGGCGGTAAAATTTTTAATTATGAGTCTTACGTAATTGCTTTTCGTGTTTATATTGAAGCGAAGATGGGAATGAAAAAAAGGGCCAAGCGTAAAAATCAAGGTACGTGAACACAATGGACGACGTACCTTGTTTTTGTGTTTTTATTTTTTCTGAAAAGAAGTTGTAAGTCTAGCCAATGCGCTTAACAATAAATTTTGTACCCAAAAAAAAGTTTGATTATATTATATTATAATATATACGTATAGGATGATGGGGGTGTGGAAAGTGCAATCATAATGTAGGTTTCGCTTTATATTCTGCTTTTTCCGGTGTTTGTTTTGATATTATATTGTAACTTATCAGTGTATAAGTGTGTTTGGGGGTGTATAAGTGTTGAATACATGATCCGATTTCAAACAAACTTCCCACACTCGTGAATTGAAATTGGGCTGGAAAAATTGTCTGTCTGTCTATCCATCTGTCTCTGGAGTAAGCCTATCTTTCATCAATAATTATACCTCTGTTAAGCCTACTATATTTCTCTGAATTATTTATCGTGGTTTTGCTTTCTACTTATTTCATAAATGATGCACACTTATATAAACATTCAATTCCATAAGTAATGCACACTTTAATAGAGTTCTCTACAAATTTTGACCCAAAGATATTTTTCTGACTAAAATTCTTCTTAACGAAGCTTATGACTAGACTACGATTCTAAATTTTTTCCGTCTGTCTCTCTAACTGTATCTAGATTCGTGGGAGGAGTAGTGTAGTGGTTAAGTTCCTGACTTGGACGCAAATGGTCGTGAGTTCGAATCCTACTCCCGCATCCTGTTATACTCAAAAATTAAGGGTGAAAATGGATAGATACATAACTATATTATGTATAAATAAGACCAGGCGACAGGAATAGATGGAATAGTGGAAGGAGCGCCTTCTCCTGTTCGAGTCCGCCCTGACGGAAAAGAAGGCAGAGAACAGCAAAAACCGAATTTCTCACATGAACTAAAGGGTACTTTGTAAGTTAATCTGAAGATTGTTAATACCTCAGGAACACAAACAAAAATTGAAACAGAATATGTAACAAAGGAACATGTAGCAGTTTTTGATTGGATTCGGGAGCCAGAAATAAAATGAGAGAGAGATTCGTGCTGGAAGTGAACCAGAGGGCACGCAAAACACGAGCAAGAATGCCATTGATACAACAGCTCGAGGTAAAACTGCGTTTAAGAAGCAATCACGAACGCGGCTACCAGGCGGTTTTTTGTCAGGCACTCAACAAACATGAACACATTTTAAAGAAAGGCGGTGGAGGGTGGTTGGGGGGGATGAAATAAAAGAGTAAGATACCCACAAAATTTGGTTTTCTAAATTGGTCAATAATTTCCCGGAGTAATGGATCAGTACAATATTGGTCTTCTTCCTTTAGGTTAGGTCATTTTTGCAATTTGGCGAACATAATTCGTGGCGGAACACATGAATTTCCCTGCACCGCAAAATAATAATAATAATAATCGTCAAAAGCAAACAATGTTCTGCCCTTAACTCCGTTAATTGTTTTGATGATTTTGGAAAACGTAAAACCGCGTATGAGACTAGCCTCCGGTCCAAATCCGAAATCTCTTGAAAATTTAATTCGTGAGGTGTTGAAAACCTAATCAGTACCTGATTTTATGGAAATTTGTTTTTTTTTAAGCTTCTATCTTCTTGTCCGAAAAGAATTCTCTATAATTTGCAAGCTTGTTGATCTAATTTTACGCTATTTCATTTTTTTTCTATGTATTAATAGGCTTGAAAATTTTCCGCCATTATTAATTACTATTATTTACATAGAGGGGAGAAGAGAAAAAATTGCGCAAAAGTAGACATAAACGAGTGGAATGGATGACGGCTAACTTAAACAAGTCGCATATTTTATCAAAATGATTATCTGACGGAATCTTTAAAATAGATAAACAAATAGACAGTATATATGTTAGAGATAAAGTTCGAAAGTCGTTAATGTAGTGTTCGGTCCCGTTTCGTTATGTTTAAGAGTTTGGTTAGATAACATTATGGTAACCGTTCGATTCTTTGTATTATAATTTCTTGATTGATTGATTGATTATATCAATTAATTTGTTGATTGTTTGGTTATTAACTTGAGTCTTTGGATATCGAAAAATAAATATCGTTGGTTTAACAGTGCGGAAACGTTGCTGTTGTTCCTGCAGAGATGTTGTTTTTGGTTTTACTAACTTTTAGTTGAAAATTTATAGATTAGTCAGGTGATTTGGAAATGAATTGACTTTTCGCACTTTAATAGACATTTGTAGTTTAACTGTACCTTACAGAAAGGTTGGCTGTTCTGTTTGTTATTTAGATCGTGATTCTGTAGGCTTGGGTGCGTGGTTCCCAATTTTATCAGGTTTTCTGGGAGAAGAACGTTGTGGTTGTATATAGTAGGGTCTTGTTTTATGCGCCTCGTTTTTGTGGATTTTTGAAAATTAGGAGCTTCTACATAACACACAGTATAATTATATGTTGTATACTTTCATACAGGACTTGAATGAATTCCTGTAGTTTCCTTGTTGAGGATGTGATTTGAGACACTATCTGAGCTCGTTCGAACAGGATATTCTGAAGAAACCGACTATCCTGTTGGGTCTACCGGAAAGTTCTGATCTCGTGTTTTAGTATAAAACAAAAGTATAAACCTTTCATACCTTAAATAATGTTTATTGAATACTATAATTGCCGTCATTATTTATGACTTTCTTGTATTGGCCATATCTGATGTAGTCTAAAACGGTTTTTGATCTAACCAGGGGTGTCAAATTTGCGGCCCGAGATGGACATTTTTCGTGCCAGTCAATATATCCGGTGCAAAGTAAAAATTAAAAAAAATTTTAATTTGAAACGAATCCATCATATAAAATTATAATATACTTTAGGGATCATTTTAAACCATAAATGAACTTTATATAAGTTGAAGATTGTTCACTTGGCCCAAGTTAGCGTTTGAGTTTGACACCCCTGATCTAGACAGTATCTTCGTTCAACTAAAGTCCGGAGAGGTTACAATCACCTATTTCAAATTTCTCGAACCATATTCTGCAGGTTTTGGTCCAAAACAGTACATTAACCCAACAGTTTAATCAAATTCCCACTTCTTCTGTATCATTACTGGAATTTGTACAAAATACAGCGGCTTGAATGAACTTTATAACCAGGCCATCCATTCTCACTTCTCCCTATCCACCCCACTCCTCATCTTCCTGTCCTTCCTTCCTTCCAACTTGGACGTTGGTCTGCTTCCCAGTAAACTACAAACCTTACCACCAACTTATAGTCCCTTCCTCGGGGACAGGTAGTCGTTAATTTTAACATCTTCGGTTTAGTTCGTTTCCTAGGTTAGTATGTATACATAAACGAGGACGAATGTACACAAACTTGATGTAACATTATCGGTAGACCTAATATTGAGTGTCTTGTCTTATTTAAAACTCTGAATCTTTTTTTAATATCTAATTTCCATCTTAAATGATAATCGTCATTCTTTTCACAGGTGATGTGAAGACGTGTTAAGACAATTTCTGTCTGTATTAATGGCTCTGAGGCAATATCGTCAGCATCACAAACTCCCACAATCAAAACTGTATCAGATTCGCTATCTGAGGTACGTATTTCAATTTTCCTTAACCAAAAGTCGATGTTTCAGTCTCCAAGCCTTTGGGGATGAAAGTTATTTCTCAATCAACCGTCTCTCGTTTTCATGTCTTTGTTCATCTATTAAAACAACTTTTTTTTTCTTTGGTTTAGTTTTTCTATTTTATGACGTAAAAAAAGTAACCAATGTCTTTATTAAAGGTAAAAAATTTTTTTTCTTATCTATATTTTAGACCACATAATTATATTTCTTAGCATCGCCAGCCATTATCACATACGAGAACGTTTCTTTTTCCTTTTCTCTCTCTAACTTGGAAAGCTGATCTAGAATGGGCCTTATAAAGATATCCGAATATTTAATGACACCTAACTAATAACATGTCTTTGGTACAAATTAAAATATTTTTTTCTTCACGTAATTAAAAAATTACGGTTTACCTTTTTTTTCTCTCTTAGTTAAATAAATAAATAGTTAAGTTACAGAAATTATATTTCGTGTAAGAAAAACTGGTTTAAACTCGATAAATAAAAATTTTTTTTTTTAGCTGGCCTATACACTCTCTCTCTCTCTCTTTCTTTTTCACTGGAAGTGGATTTTTTAAGTGCATTAAAAATGAAATGGAAAAGAAAAAAAAGTCGAAAAAGTGGAAAAAAATTAAGTTGAAATGACATAAGTCTTTACTCCGTGTTTTTCTTTTGGGTATTGACATGCAATGTGAGGTGGCACTACGCCTTCCTTTTTTTCCTCGAAAGTTGGTACTCGGTGTGGTTTTGAGTGCGAGTAGTTGTAGTGGAAGGAATATGAAAACTGTTGAAAAGAACTCGAGTTCGTTTTATAGTTTTTTTTCATAAGTATTGCACACTTTTGTGAAGATCTTGGTTCGTAAATACTGCACAGTTTTGTCAAGATCTCATTTCAAAAGTAATGCACACTTTTGTCAAGATCTCATTTCAAAATAATGCACACTTTTGTCAAGATCTCATTTCAAAATAATGCACACTTTTATCAAGATCTCATTTCAAAAATACTGCACACTTCTATCAATATCTCATTTCAAAAATACTGCACACTTTTCTGAAGATCTCATCTCATAAATAATGCACAGATCATCAAGATCTCATTTCATAAATACTGCACAGTTTTGTCAAGGTCTCATTTCATAAATACTGCACACTTTTGTCAAGATCTCATTTCAAAAATACTGCACACTCATCTCATTTCAAAAATACTGCACACTTTTATCAAGATCTCATTTCATAATACTGCACACTTCAAGATCTCATTTCATAAATACTGCACACTTTCAAAAATACTGCACACTTCTATCAAGATCTCATTTCAAAATACTGCACACTTTTAAGACCTCATTTCAAAAATACTGCACACTTTTGTCAAGACCTCATTTTTAAAATATTGTACACTTCCCTGGGTAATTCATTCCAAAAATATTGCACACTTTCCTAGATAATTCGTTTCAAAAATATTGCACAGCTTAAGAAAGACGTCATCTCGTTTGCTGCTCGATACTAATTCACTCAAATTTTTGTAGTCTCCATCAATCGCATAAAACGAGACCTTTCATCTTCCGTTTTCAAGGGGTGGTTTTATTATTACTTTCTTCTCTGTTTTTAATAAAGTTTATTTTAAATTTCTAGAATTAGCCGATGAATTCCTCCGCTGTAGAATTCTTGCAAAACCCTCGGCTCGACTTATCTCAAGAATTTCCCGGGTGTGGGTGGGTTCTTCAACTTCTTTTCACCAAGAGGTGTGAAGTAGAATAAATGTTTTAGCGATAATTTTAAGAAGAAATGAACTTCTCATTCTAATATTAGTCGGTCACAAATAGCGGGCTCCCGGAAGGAAGGTTACCGTATCGTCGCCATTTTCAGAAATATGGGCAGACAGGTGTTTTCAGGTGGTTTTTCCGGAATAGATAAGGCAAACCTTGAAAAGTGAAAATTTACAAGAGTCTCAGTCGCGCCAATTGTGTGTCAAAGGAAAAGTGAAGGTGGACAAACTGGGTCTATTTAGGCTCGACCGGGATTATTTATTTATATGTAAACAAAACAGTCAGCGCGCGAGTTAATTGTTGGTGATGTCGACACACTGACATCGATAAATTTCTATTGTTGGCATTCGCGAAATTTTCAATAAATTTCAGTCGGCCATTAAAACTTTCATGACGAAATGATAAAGTGAAAATTTCGTTTCCGCTTGTAAAGGAAATATAATATATATAAATATACGAATGTTGCATCCGGTCAAATTGGTTTTTCTGGTAATTCGAAGGAAGTAATCGATGTCTCATGTTTAATTTTTAACAACGAAAAATTATTTCGAAACGGAAAGGCCCGTCTGCTTCATAGAAAGTTTATTTTCGAAAAATTTTTATTTAGGAAATGTCATTTTGCAATCGTTAAATCCGTGTTACAGTCTTATATTATATTTAGATTTGAGTTATATTTTGAATGACTGACTGAATGGTCTAAAGTAGTGGTGCGCAAGCTATTTCCGACTGCGACCTCTTCACTAAAGACAAAAAATTTTGGCAACCCCTTGAGATACATGATCACGAATACGATGTATAGTTCGCGCATATCTTTCATGGAATAATTTTACGAAAATACTTTTTATACAAGATTTATACCATTTTATACAACATAAAGCATGCATACAGTTTATAAAAATTTGTCGGCCCCAGTTTCCGCACTTCTGGTCTAAAGGGGAGAGAACGGAGAGTGTGCATTATTTTTGAGATAAAAGCTTCCTAAAACTTTTGTACTATTCATGAAATCAGTTCAGTGTGTGCATTATTTATGAAACGAACAGTCCACCCAGGGTGAATCCAGTCAAATTATAATCGAATTTCTATTATATACAACAAATCTTCTATCTGAAGAAGCGGTTTTGCAAACGGTTGGACCCTGACGTAAATTTAAGATATTTTGATTTTGTCTTAAATTTAAATAACTCGTTTAATAATGAATTAATTATAATTTCAAAATGCGTGTAGTCAGGTTTCATTTTACGCGAAACATGAAAGACTACGAAAATGGTCTATTCAACCGAGAACGATGGTAATGAAGACCTCACCTCATATCGTATAAGTAGGGGCGAGTGTGTTTGTGTGAGGATTGTCCAAAGGCTGAACTTGAAAAACGCCCAAAAACAACACGCGTAAAACGAGAGTTAACTGTTATTAAGAGCAACGCTGTTATGCGTTTGTAATTATCAATATAAACGAGTCTTCGAAAAAAGTGTGCATTACTTTTGGGAAGATGGATGAAGTGATCTCTTGTTATGATTTCTGTAACATTAATGGAAACGGTTCAAAAGGTCTGAAGGAAGTTAATAAAAATGGCGTTAATATTAGCTATGACATCATTTAATGTGTGTCACGTTGAGGAAATAAAACAAAAATGGCGGGAAATATTCCAGAGGGAGTTAGAAGAAACCTTACATAGCCAATAAAAACGTTCAGGGCTTGCAGCAAAACCAAAAACCCGGAAAAAGGATTCCCTTCCCTGCCCAGAAGGGAAATTTTGCCAACCTGCTGAGCTATTATGCGACAAATACAGATTAACGGACATCCTGTAACCGAAGCGAAGGCGCACACCGAGTTAGGAATGTGAATTAGTCGTTTTGTACATACTATACCTTGCCTCTAGCTAGCCTGCCAGGTACAAAGAAATTGCAAACAATGATTAATCTCTATGTTATAGATGAATATGACACCGTGAATGGGATTTTTATTTGAAAACCACTTTTTGAAATTATTTTGTTTTAGAAGGATTTAAGTTGCTTTGTCCTCTATAGAGAGCACACATGGCCTCTCGACTCACTTCGATCATAGTTATTACTTATTAAAAATAAATAAATAATTATTATTGGGTCGAAAAACGTTCGTTGGATGTGTTGGCAAGCGGTTTTGTGGCGTACCATGGAAATTTTTAACGGATCAACGAACCTAATTATCGGATTTTCCGCTTTAAAGCCCATTTCGTTTAGGGCCCTGCGTAAATATTAATTTACCAGCGATGGTAATTAAATCGCAGCTTTGATTAATCAATTAAATTGAAGATGGAACGGGAGATGAGGGAACGTAAATTTTCGGGATCGTAGGGATGCAGTTAGGTCATTGTGATATTCGTCGCCAAGATGTAGGTACAGATAGTTGTTCTGACCAGGTAGCCATCAGGTATGCCGTGAGCGCTATTCTATATTTGAGTACGTTTAAAACCTTGGGCTCCAGTGTTGGTCCAGCAAAGCGCTCAGTCATCTAACACCTTTCATGTTATTATTAAATCGATATCATAAATAAATCCGTTTCTCGAATCCGGATCCCGATTGATTAACGGGGATTTTCTTGTTATCCAACGAAATTATTTTATATAAGATGTTGACTGAAAAAGAATCTGGGTACCGTTTAGGAGGTTAGGTGCAGTTTGGAATTTTTTTACTCGGATGTTTTGCATTCGAGCTTCCGTCTTGTTTTTCTTGGTCTCAAAGCTCTGGAGCTTTTGAAATCGCCAGCGAAACACACTCAAACACGGAGTGAAGTCGTGAAGACAAAGAAAACAGTTGGAAACGAGGTTTGAGTTTTGTCTTAACGGCGGTTTGCTTTTGGAGACAAAAAATATGGTACATGGGTGCCAAAAACATGGCAACTCTATGTGTTGGAACCTAGGAAAATCTAGGCATAGCATATTTCATTTCGTAGTCGTGTTCAAGGATAAAATTTGACGTTACAGCCAGCAGGTTCATAGGAGAACTAAGTTATTTCCGTTTTTAATATGTTGACAAAGAATTCGACCTTGGAGTGACCTTAATTAAAAATATAGTGCATTGGGTGAAGCTACTTTCTCTAGAAAAGCTGGAGTGAGCTGGAGGTTTTCTTTTTTTTCTTTCTTTTTGGAAGAGTTTGATGTGCCAAACTATCTCTTTGTGTTGATGGCCTCCTGATGGATTCGCGTCAGAGGAATAAGCTTTCTGAAATTTTATTCGATTAGGATTTTTCCCACGGGTCAAAAAGCTGTCCTCAGTTCTAAGCTTTTAGGAAGTGAAAAAGTTTTCACTCTACTCTGTATGTATGTGAGTGTATGTATTTGTTTGTGTATGTGTTAGCGTATCCCAAAAGTGTTCATTCCTAATGAGAGTTATTCTTACACAGTGTGTGCATTATTTATGAAATGAGTTGGTCTTGTAAGTAAGCATTAGTTTTGAAATAATCTCCTCTCACAGTTTGTATTGTGAATGTAATATAATTGTGTGCAATATTTATGAAATGAATTCTAATTAGCAGCGTGCAATATATATGAAATCATTCGTAATAGTGTGCAGTATTTATGAAATGAATTCTTGTTAGTTGTGTGCAATATTTATGAAATGAATTCTTTCTAATAGTGTGCAGTATTTATGAAATTAATCCTTCTTAGTTGTGTGCAGTATTAATGAAATGAATCGTTGTTAGTTGTGTGCAATATTTATGAAATGAATCCTTCTTAGCAGTGTGCAATATATATGAAATCATTCCTTCTTAGCAGTGTGCAATATTTATGAAATTAATCCTTCTTAGTTGTAGAAATGAATCGTTGTTATTGTAATATTAATGAATCCTTCTTTGAATATATATGCAAGTAATATTATTTATGAAATGAATTCTTGTTAGTAGTGTGCAATATTTATGAAATGAATCTTCTTAGTAGTGTGCAGTATTTATGAAATGAATCTTGTTAGTAGTGTGCAATATTTATGAAATGAATCGTTGTTAGTTGTGTGCAATATTTATGAAATGATTCTTCTTAGTAGTGTGCAGTATTTATGAAATGAATCATTGTGCAGTTTTATGAATGTTGTTAAATATTTATGAAATGAAGTGTGTCATGCGAGGATGTTTTTCTTTTTACTATAAACATAGTTTTCGGTAACGAAATCTTTGGGTAACAGTGAGCATGAGTATATAAGGAAGAAGAAGGAAGAGAGGATGAAAGGAACGGGGGTAACACGAAACCTGTGTTAAAAGTATTTATTTATATTTTTTGAGGAATAGGGTTAATTATTTGTTGTAGATTCAGGTTGGGCTGTAACTCAACCAAAAGGAAAACCAAAACATTTTGGAATTATAATAAGGAATGAAAGATGATCTATTAACCATAATTACCCAACCTTAGTTTTCTTCTTTTTGGGTACGGCACCACGGCACCTTTGTATTTCTTTACCTGAGACATACCTCTCTTCTGCTTTTGCAATGATATTTCTTCTCATATTTTGTTTCGTTTTTGGGTGTGAGGACTCGATTCAATTTTGACCCCAAAAAAAGGGAGTAAAAGGATGCCCCAAAAAGGTGATTCACCTTTTAGAAATCGTTTCTAAATGGAAACGGACACACAAATCCCTCTTTTCCTCTGTCTATATTCAAACTATTCGCAGTTATTTGGTTCTTAATTTCTTTATCTACACCTCTTTTAGACTTTTATCTGTTTCTCTACTTTTGTAGATAATTTATTTACGATCTTCTGAAAGCTATTCTTTTTTGTCCGGTTTTCTTGTTGACCGTGTTGGGTTAAAAAAATTTGGCAGATGCAACCTCATCGCCGAAATTTTTCTCTCTTTTCTTGATAACGGTTTTCATTGTCCTTAATTTATTAGCAGTGAGAGAAGGCTTTAAAGCGGAGTGAGATACCTCACCCTGTAGATGATCATTCCACTATGTTCGGTTCAGGATTTCGAAAGTTCGGTATTGTATACTTGAATCGGGACTATATGACTTAATAATAGTTTTTCTTCTGCTCTTTTCAGCCCAGAGATCGCTTTTCAAGTCTCGATGGTTATCTCACCGTTGCCTATTGTATCGGTTTACTTTGTCAAGAAATACTGTCTGTCTGAGTGTTCCTCATTGATTGTTATATATGGCTTTGAGTATGTCGACTCCCAGGTGATTTCGCGGCGCTTTTTAGTACTGTACACGTATGAGAAGATTTTTTTTTCATAAATAGTGCACACTTAAGAGGAAGAAAAACTACTGTTTTGTTTTGAATATATCATTTCATAATTAATGCACACTTTGATATTTTTTCATAAACTTTCCACAGTCGTGAATAATCCATTTCATAAATACTGCACAATTTAACCAAAGCCTGATAGAATCAAGCTCCTAATTCGTAAACAGCAATAAGTCAGTTTGGTTTGGTTTTATTTTTCAAGTGTGCAGTATTTATGAAATGAATTCTTTGTCCAAGTGTGTATTTATCAATGAATTTTTGTTTAAGTGTGCAGTATTTATGGAATGAATTCTTTGTCTAAGTGTGCAATATTTATGGAATGAATTCCTTGTCTAAGTGTGCAATATTTATGGAATGAATTCTTTGTCTGAATTATTTATGGAATGAATCCTATCAATATTTATGTGTTTTTGTTTAAGTGTGCAATATTTATGGAATGAATTCCTTGTTTAAGTGTGCAATATTTATGGAATGAATCCTTTGTCCAAGTGTGCAATATTTATGGAATGAATTCTTTGTCTAAGTGTGCAATATTTATGGAATGAATTCCTTGTCTAAGTGTGCAATATTTAATTCTTTGTCTAAGTGTGCACTATTTATGAAAATTTTTGTCCAAGTGTGCAATATTTATGGAATGAATTCCTGGTGTAAGTGTGCAATATTTATGGAATGAGTCTTTTCTCTAAGTGTGCAATATTTATGAAATGAATTCTTTGTCCAAGTGTGCAATATTTATGAAAGAAACACTTAGGTTGTTTGTTAGTTTGAGCTCTAATCCCGTTTTCCAGTCTTGGGTATAACAGGATACCGGAGGAGGATTCCAACTCACGACCATAACTCCTATTTGTCGAGCACTATAACCACTACACCAAACCTCCCGACAAATTTTCGTTAATCACATGACACAAATAATGATTTAACCGTCACGATTTCGGCTGACTAATTTTTTTTCCCTGATCAAATTAAAAGTAATTAGGAGAGTGAACCAAAAACTGAGTAATTTGTAATCAGGTTCACTAAATGATCGGTGACTTCCTTCCGAAAGTGTTCAAAGAGGAAACACTCGGTTGTTTTCTAACCGACCTGAAACGCAACCTCGTAAAAAGTTTATCATTAAGGAGGTACAACGATTCCCACAGTTTCGTCAAATTAATAAACAATGAAAATAATAAAATAAATAATAAAGTCCAATAAAACATTAAGATCAGAAACTGGTTGTTAATGTACAACAACCGACTCGAGACGTATAAATAACGCTAGAAATTTACAAGCGATCCTTCGCAAATAAAAAATAAATAAATAAAATTAAGAAAAGGGAGAGAGAGAAAAAGTAGGAATTCGTGAAAGAGGCGAAGAATAATGAGTTAACCAGTGACTGATGACTTTGCACGGATAATAAATAATTAAATAAAGAAAATAAAATATGTGTAAAAGAAAAAGTCGGAGAGTGTAAGTGAGAGCAAGGATCTGTTGCGTGTATTCTCTCCTTACGGATGACAAGTTAGCTTCATAAACAAGATGGCGTCAATGGTTCGAACAAAAAGAAAAAATTTTTTTCTCCTCTTCTTCTTGTTGTTGAAATCTAAATTGTAATAAATGAAAGAGTAACGTATTAAAATAACAATTTGTAATGCATTTAGATGGGAATGTACGCAGGCGTAATATTAATACGAAATCGTAAATTACGGTAATTTTCGAATCATTGTTTTATTACTGGCGGAATTTTCTTTTCCTTTGTTTTGTCAAATTTTCGCCCTGTCCGGTTCTACGTCAGAGGACAAGGAGTTGTAAGCGGTTCGAACGCGAGATGACTCCCATGGTTATTGATTTGAGATCGATACTCAAAACATTATATTGGGTGTAAGGATTTGAATGTCAGGAATGAATTTCTGTTCTTGTAAGATGACTGATTTATTAATAAGCTTGCTGTGGGATGATTTGTCTTTCAATTGTTTGATTTTAAACAGCTGAGTTACTAAATTTAGGGAAAAGTTTTTTAGTAATAAATCTTTTATTTTGATTGATTCTCTATCAGTTTTAGGTTGAATAACTTTAATTTTATGAGTCAAATTGACTCAAACTCAGATGAAATAGGTGTAAACATAATTAACACTTTGGTAAACGATTGATTTCATAACTATTTCGAAGCTATTTCAAAAGTAATGCACAATTAGAGGATACTTCATAATGATTTAGACTATTTCATAAATAATGCACACTTAGAGGGTGAAGCTATTTCAAAAATAATGCACACTTAGAGGGTGAAGCTATTTCAAAATAATGCACACTTAGAGGGAGAATCTATTTCAAAATAATGCACACTTAGAGGGTGAAGCTATTTCAAAAATAATGCACACGTAGAGGAAGAAGCTATTTCATAAATAATGCACATTTAGAGGGACATGATATTTCAAAAGTAATGCGCATTTAGTCGAAGAGGCTATTTCATAAATAATGCACACTTAAAGGGCGAAGCTATTTCAAAGTAACACTGTGTTGAGAAAATTCATTTCATAAATCATGCACAATTTTGTTCAAAATTCATTCCGTAAATAATGCACAATCGTATAAACCATTCTTGCCGAAAGCAAGAAAGCTTTACTACAAAAGTAACACACACTTTCACAGAGATCTCATTTCATAATTAATGCACACTTTTGTTTTAATTGTCTCACTCCACTCAAAACAGACAAGTTATCATTGTCAAGAACATCTATTATTTATTTATTTTTATTTTTCAGTTCCATCATCTGTTCTTCAGCAAATTCGAAAATGGTGTTTGTGGAATCTCCGAAAATCTCTTCCTCAAAGGTAACACAAAATTTAAATATTCGGGAGAGGTGGCTCCATAAATGAGTTCATTATTGCACTTAACGTGAAGTCAAAACAAAAAAATTTTTTTTGACTCATTTCCTCCTCTCCGCCATTACAAATCCGTAACAAATTCTACAAGAAAAAAATTTTTTTTTTCTTTTTAATAGTAAAACTAAGATAGACAGATAAGTAGTAATGTCGGTGAGGTCATTTAATTCTTCGTTCGCAGAGGCGCCTAATAATTATTAAAGTCGAAAAAAAAAATGTTCCGCCGAGATGGTATCTAAATCTCATCGTCAGGTACCTAAAAGGGCCAAAGCCCCATTGATTCTCGCCATTAATCATTAAAATAAAAAAAAAATTAAAATAAAGGAAAAAACATCTCGACCGTAATTGGTCATTGGATAAAAAGCCTTCCATTGTCTACCAGCCAATTCCATTTCAAGACTAAATGAATATATTAAGGAGATGTTGGGGTTTAATCAACTACTTCAATCCTCGAAGCGATTAAAATGAAAATGTCGCTTTTATTTATTTTCAAAGAGAGTTTACACCTCCCGTAGAACCTTTTTGCAAAGTTCCTGGCGGCCATCTTTCTTTTTGCTTTCGTTATCGAATTTAAATGACAAATGAAATTATTTAAAAATCACGAGGCGAACATTCACACCGTGGAACGTTTATCTTCTTATCCGAGTTGTTATAAGATGGAACTTGATTCCTGACTGGACGTTATAAAATTTATACATATACTCTGTTAAGAAAGTCATTTGGTGTTGTGTTGTCATTGGGAAGGTGGGGTAGGAATAACTGATGATTTGTGGGTTTATAGTTTATAATAAATAATGTTGATGTATATTAGGTCTACCGGAAAATTTTACAGCAAGTTTGAACACTTTTGCGCATACTTGGCTCTCTTTATTACGTATAACTGCTGACCGAACTAGATTTGTGTTAGTATTAACGGCGGAAGGGAGAAACATTCGCGTTAACTGAACGAACTGTCTACTGCCACGTTATTCTGCTTTAATCAATCACGCCACACCAGCTCTCTCTATCAAATAACGATAATTTTGGCGCTAATAGTGTTTTATACTAATTCTAACAAGTATGGAATGATACAGAAGAGGCGAAAATTTATTGTATTCGATGAACATCCGGTTTCTATACAGAGGATGCAGGAAATGTTTGAAAGAATTTCCTGACTAGTGAGAGTTTGAGCATTTTCACACATTCTGTTATACCCAAAGGTGAAATACAAACAGAACTTTCTAATATATACTGTACTATAACATTATACTATGGGTTTACTCTTACATAGTCGTTAGTTTGATGTATATAACGGACACACAACGATTTATTCGCTTGATTTGATGGACAAGAATTTGGATTGTATATGCAACCTCCCAAGTAGTATTTGTAATAGTTAACGAAGAACTTTAGATCAATAATCGACTATATAGTGTTTGTATAGTCTATTAACAATTTTGTATAAAACTGAAGTAATCTAATCTCATGCCACCGTTTGGGGGATGAGAACAAGGAGGAACTGATATACTCACTGTCAGTCGACAATACTCCCCTCATTGCTACTAATCGCCTGATATTGATATATAGGGCTATAAAATTTATAAAGTAATTTATACAGTAGATTCAGGTTTTAGCAGATTTAAAGGTATTCTATCCAAGAGAGGAAGAATTTATTAATTATAAGTCAAATGGTGATTGATTTATAGCTTACAACTTGCAATATTGACGCTTTTGCTACTTCAGAGTCTACAGTTGAGGCTATATAGTCTTTGTATGGTCTATTTAGTAGTCAGTATTTAGCAGAAGTCTCAATTTTGTTATATTGTGTCATTGGTGGGGGTGATCTGATTTAATTAATTGTTTGATAGAAGACATCTTCTAGCTGTCACAACTCTCCAGAATGAAAGTTATAGTCTTTGAAATAAATCCTATACAAATATTTTGTCGAAATAAATTAATAAAAAATAAATAAAAATAAAATCCATAAAAAAAAATGAATGAAAGTCTCGAGGGCCTGAATGAGTAGCCCGGGGCAAGCCTCCGGCGTCCCTCAGCAGCCGTGCGCTGACTTCGTGCTATGGTCGTGACTTGACCCGCACGGTAGCGAAATAATAGCCTTGCCTCAGCTTTTTAAAATGTAAAGTCGTTTTGAATCGTTCGGTATATCCTAGTTTCCTTCAGGGTACCAACGCCAAGTTCCTTCATCTTTGAACACATGCCCTAAGGTTGTTATTAAAAAAGAAATAAGTAGAAAAAAAATATTTGTTATTTTTTTCCCTTTGGTGTTTCTCTTTTTGGTTTGGAGCATTCACTGAATCGTTTATGGTCGTCGTTTAGTCTACCAGTTTTGTCGTTTTCTCTTAATGTCAGTGGAATCGAGTGATTTTTGCGGGAAATCTAATTCCACGTTGTGGGAAATTGATTGTCGTTGACATGGCGTTACCTGTCTTCTTCGAAACACTATGTAAATTTTCGAGAGAAGTTACACTCGCACGATTTTTCTTTTTGTGATCACATATTCGGTTTGAAGAAGTTTCAAGGGGAATGACTTTCTCTCGCCTTGAGATGATTCACTTCTCGGAATACCATAACTAGAATCGAAGAGATTTTCCGAAAATCGATTGGTATGAAAAATTTTTATTCTCCGACAATCTGGTTTTTCATTAAAAAAGGAGAAGTGAGTGATCATATCTAACAATCAATAACTCTTAAAACATAGTCATCATTCTTCTTCTTCGGATGATGGTCATTTTTCTTAAAACTCGTCGACATATCGTAACACGGGTGTCACTGGTCTTGCATAAATATGAAAAATGTTTAATTGGATGATTTTTTGTACTTGTAAAACGTGAGAATTTGAAAACGTGGCATTAGACAACTGTGTTATGAACAACAGGAGACGATTGTTTTTATTTTCTCTATGCCAGGGATGGCGAACCTTTTTTGATGTCCGTGTCACAAAGTCATAAAAAATTTTTTTTACATAGGGGACGTGCACAAATAATTTTTAATTAATTTCTATCAAAAAGATAACTTATGGAATACAATTATTTTGTTTTTGTGCGTGCCATCAAAATTTTCAAACGTGCCACTTGTGGCACGAGGTTCGCCATAGTCATGACAGAGTCATAGAGATAGTGCGAGTGTAGGCCTACTTATAACTTAAAGCCTTTTGAATATTTCGTTTAGTTTTTGGAATTTTGGTTTTAGTTTAGTACTAGTTCATTCTGAACTATGAAGAATATTAGTTGTTGATGGGTAAAGACGACTAAATGATGAATTAATTGGATGTGTGTAAGGTAAATGACTATTTCAAATAAATTTGTTCTTAGTCCACGATTCACTGTCTTCATTTAATTCATGGATATAGTCGTGAAGAAAAGAACTCATGAGTACTATACATTTTCACAGAGTTCATTTCAAAAATATTGCACGATTTTATGAGAAGCTTATTTCAAAAGTAATGCACACGGAGTTCTTTTTATAAATTGTGGTCACTTTCTTAAGGAAATACATTAAAAACTTCACTCTCAGCAAGGACTTATTTCAAAAGTAATGCACACTCTTACAGAGGATTTTTTTCATAAATAATGCACGCCTGTATAAAGATTTAAATTTCGTCAATTGGTGTAGATGGGCAAAGTAAATCCAACTCCGGCCCGCCGAGGGTTTATCGATGGATAGTATTAATACATGGCCCACTACAATTACGTTTTGGTGCTCGAGTACTTTAAAGTGGAATTTACATAGTTAGAACAAGAGATGCATAGTCTGCAGAAGAAGCTAAACTAGTCGTATAGTTTAGGTATTACAAATTTGTGCAGCACTCCTACTTTAGTTCCTATTTTAAGTGCGGCCCGCTAAAAAATTTTAAAATTTAAATTGGCCCCGTGATTAAAAATATTGCTCACCCCTGGTGTAGATGATATTAAAGTTTTAAAGACTCAACCGAGGTTCGGTGGAAATAATAATTTATTTTGCTAATTAGATTCTAAAGACAGGAGGTAGAAAAACAGTTATAAACTAGAGATAACTGTCTACAGTACGTGAAAACTGTCTGCATCAAATATTTGAGATCAAGTCAAATAATCAGGATTAAGAAGAAATTGACAAAGAAATGAATAAATAAGTTCAGCAAAGTCCAGTTTTAATAATAATTGGTTGATCTTTTTAGAAGTGTATGTGATTAATGTATAATATGATTAGTTAATCATTTGTCCATGATTTTTCATTCTCATCCGGTCACATACTGAGTAGGTAGTCGGTTTATCCGATTCCTTAAATTACAAGGTTTTATAAGTCGAGAAGAATTTTTATCATTTGTCAATGTTGCCAATTTAGGGAAAATTTGAGAAGTGGGGGTTTGTGGAATGGGTTTGAGATCCGTGTCTCGGTAAATTTAAATTTTGCGGCGAATTTTTTTGTTGTAGTATTTAAAGCTCCCGTGGTAGAATGTTTGAGCAAATGAATGGTGAAGGAAAACGGCTCTATTAAAAGCGGTCAAAAGTTTTTCTTATTTAAAATAACAGAACTTTAACGAGTCAGATGAGATTGACATTAAACGGCAACGGTCATGTTTGTTTCAAGTAAAGGGAAATGAAAAAGGACATTTGTTTACCGAAACGTGAAAAGAAGTGGACATTTGCGTGGAAATTAACAATTAGTGAGAGCCCCCAAACCTATCCAATCTCCCTCACAGTCCTCTCGGCGATTTTTCTTTTTTTATTATTTCCTCGCCTCTGCTGACACGACGTCGAGTTGTCCGTCAAATTTCATTGATTTCCTTCCAAACATTCCTTTGACCTCACCGAATCCTTTTTCCAAAACACATTTACGAACACAAATCTGTTTTTGTTAACAGGAAATCTTTTTATGACTGGCAAACATTCAAAAGCTGACCCTCCCGATTGCTTTGGACTCCCAGCCTCCCCGGCCCTCTCCACTTCACTCCCACTGTTCTCATGTCGAGTGGCACATTCAATTTCCCTTTTTGTTTAACCAAGGAATTATTGCAGATGGTAGATGTGTAAACTTGAAACGGATCTTACCTCGTTATCACTGTGGAGTTCATCTTGGTCCATTAAGACAAACGTCACTTGATTATTTCCCGTGTTGAGGTGTTTCCTGGGACTAAGCGCACTTCCATCAGTGTCTATATCGTGTTCCAGATCGACTTTCCGTTTATTGTTGTTGTTGTTATTATTATTATTACTAGTGGTATTATTGTTATTATTGTTATTGCTATTGTTGTTGTTGTTATTATTACTGTTATTATTATTGTTGTTGTTGTTGTTGATTAGCACATCGCTTGGAGACGAATCTTGAATAATGTGTCTATTCGGTGAGGAATTTAATAAATCATCATTACTTTGTCCATTGTCTCCGGCCATTTTCACATTTATTATTCCCACATCTGCACAAGTACTCCTTTTAAATTTAAGAACTTTCCAGAATTTTTTTTTAAGAAAATTTTTAAATAATTTTTTAAGCAGCGATAAATGAGTAGCAACATTCTCAGATACCCTTTGACTTACTCCAGTTGGTTTTCGAGAGAGAAAGGAATTCTTTTGCCCTTTTTTTGTAAGCCGTATTCAAGGGAAACCAGTCAGATAAGTTTTTGATTTACCTTTCTTCATCAGACTAGATTTAGAGACGAGAGAGAGGTTTAGAAGGAAATGAAAATCTGGCTTTCGACACGTTACTTTAATCGCAGCCTTTTTGATATTTAAGAGACTGGGATTATCCACTTACGATTAGGATATATTTCATAAATACTGCACAGGGCTACATAAAATTTGTTTCAGAAGTGATGAAAAGCTATCAAGAATCACAAATATGACATAACCGTACAGGGAATTCGTTTTATAAAAGCTTAATATCACTTTATCGATATACTGTCACCACCCTCTATCTAATTAAATTTTGACTCGTATTACGCGTTATCATTTTTGAAGTTGGGAATTTCTGGAATATTTTTGTATCGACCGTGTCTTCTGCCCTTTTTTTGTAAGCCGTACTCAAGGGAAACCAGTCAGATAAGTTTTTGATTAACCTTTCTTCATCAGACTAGATTTAGAGACGAGAGGGAGGTTTAGAAAGAAATGAAAGTCTGACACATTAGTTCAGTGGAATCGCAGCCTATGTAAATTTGTGTTTTGGTATATTTCGCGTAAAACAAGACCTAATATTATATTTATTGTAAAAATTGCTTTCTTAACCAATTCTAAGGAGTTTGTATAAAATTTGATATTCTTGTGGGGACTAGTTGAGTGTACAATCCCCCTCCATTCCTCATTGAGAGACAGTCTAATTCGATAACTTTACGAAAAGTCTTGTTGTCATTAAGATTTTATGAGTCGAGAGGACAGAATCAGACTGTGGTCACAATATAAAATGAGTTTAGAAACACCTGACACGTGAGAGAGAGAGACCTCGTTTTAAGCTGAACAATTATCAATGAGTTATTTTTTTCTCGTTATCGGTTCCGCGAATGTTTAATTTAGAGATTAGATCTAATATTTCTCAATTGTCGACTTCTGCTGGTCCTCAGCTGCCCTCTGATTTGTAGAGGACACGCCTCTTATTAATAAGACGAAAAGAGTATTATAAAAACTAACTCACTCGGTGTCAATTAATTTCCAGATAAAAATCGCACAACATTTTGAGTTTTTACTCGTTTTGGCAACGGACTTCAAATTTAGAGCGACTAAGTAGAAGAAACCTAGAACCTGTCGGATTCTTTGCAACTTCGCAAGTTTTGACTTTATTTGGATTTAAGAAGAAGGAGAGAGAGAGAGAGAAAAAGGTAAGAAAAAAAAATTGTTCAACATTTTTTAATTTATAGCAAATTAACTTATGTCAAAATTTTTTAGATGTTTGAATAATTTGACGAGTTCGAAACTCTAAGAAGAAAAAAGCCTAACCAGCTTCCTTCTCCTCTCTCTCTACCACCCACCTACCACCACCACCACCAGGTCTAAAAATGTCGGCTGCTTTTTGGGAGGGAATAGAAACCGCTTTTCCAAGCCCGAGGCCGTTCAAGTTTCTGCAATCGAAAGAGCGGAACGGAAGCTATTTGCCCTTTTGACTATCCATATATATCATGTTCTTGTATTCTTTTCAAAAGAATCTATTAAAAGAGCTCAGATTAGTTGAAAATTGAAAAAAAAAATGGAGTCGGGAAAGCTAAGTTGGATTGATTTTAAAAGAACCGGAAGTTGAGTTGGAAAGAGACCGTTGAACCAAAAATCCAATTTGAGTGGGAAGAAATCCTGAGGAATTTGATAATAAAAAATTATTAATTATCTATAACAAGTTGTAGATAAGGAAGCAAGTAGATTTTTTGTACGTGGGTCAAGTTATTTGGATGACTTTTCGAGAACCTGAGAATACAGTTGCTTTGTTTTTGGGCTTTCCTGTTGCTCTTCATTCACCGCTGCTTGTTTTTTTGTATATTTATATATTTATTTATTTGGAAAGGAAATTTACCATTAACTGGACTGCTGTGGTTGTTTTGCTGATGAGAATTAATGATATCTATCATTTGCTTTTCACACGATTCACTCGATTCTGGGCTTTCCGGACAATCGTCTAGCGGCGACATAGCTTCCTCTTCCATTTTAATATTCTTGAACCGGTGTAAATTATATCTTTGTTCACTTAACATTTACCCGTTTTATTTAATTACTTTCCTGCGCTAATTATATTCCATTTAAATTTCTTTTAATTTTTTGATTGGTTGATTTGATTGGAGTGAGACAAGTTCATTGTTTCCAACGTTAAACTCAGATACTCAAAAGATTTAAGACTTATAAATTGAGTCACTTATTTATTTTTTACTACTTTATATACAGAATGTTTCAAAAAGAAAACGTTCACACACTCTAAACTGTCCTGCTACAGGTTTAATTTGTGGGAAAAATTATTTTATGAGTTCTCAGTAATGAGACAGTTAAGTCTACAAACTCAGTTGACAGAATGACTTTGTCACCCTCTAGTGGTAGGTTGGGTTGAGCTTTGTTATGACAACTTCCCAGAACCCATGTCTTCACCATATCTGAACCTTTACAATTAGTTTCGGTGGTGAGAGACAATGCCACTGGGTTACACATCCGATTTTACTGTCGTCTTCCTGAGAAAACATTGTCCTCGGTAAACCGTCATCCAAATATTAACCAAACCAAATTGAAATTTGTTCAAATAGCCATTTTTAAAGCTCTGCTGTAGAGACTAAGCTTTGCTGAGACTTTTGAGTAAATGATTACTGCCAAAAGTATACTCCCCAGCTTGGGTTTGCTAAATACTGTATGTCTTGGCTTAAAAAAGTTTTTGAAATTAATTCCTCCTGCAAGTGTGCATTACTTTTGAAATGGATTCTACATCAGACTGTGCATTACTTTTGAAATGGATTCTACAATACATCAGAGTGTGCATTACTTTTGAAATGGATTCTACATCAGAGTGTGCATTACTTTTGAAATGGATTCTACATCAGAGTGTGCATTACTTTTGAAATGGATTCTACATCAGAGTGTGCATTACTTTTGAAATGGATTCTACATCAGAGTGTGCATTACTTTTGAAATGGATTCTACATCAGAGTGTGCATTACTTTTGAAATGAATTACACATCATAGTAAGCATTATGGCCATACTTCTGTGATAAAAAAAATTTTTTGAGGTATATGACGTAAAAGTAGAGTTCATTTCATAAATAGTGCACACTAGCAATCAGCAGTCTAAACAGGCTGTGTCCTTAAATTTCGTAGAAATTCATTAAATAAATTTCGGTATCATATTTATATAAATATTAATAAATAATAGTCCGGGCCTGTACTAAAAATTTTTATGGAAAGGCCACAGTCAGTCGCATGTGGCTCCGGAGCTGACCTCTGTCCTAGAAAAATGACCCCAGGAAAATAAATTTTCACTCACCATTCAAAGTGTGTAAATATTTTTTGTGAGACACCCTGTATATATAAAAATTTTTCTAGAATGAGTCAAATTGACTCAGGAAAATCCTTACATCCAACTCTGATAAGTTTAGTGTTAACTGGTCTTCATTTGTGGGTAATTAAATGGTACGAGGTCAATAAGTTGACGAATGTACGAGCTAATAACTCAACGGAGTAACATTATAAAAAGATTTTCATACTCAAAACCGGAGGTGATACCCCTCGAAAGAGGTTAACAACCCCTGATCCACATCCGTTGATTGTCAATTAAAAGCTTAACGTTAAAGAGAAAATTAAGGTATAGAAATGAAAAACCTGGTCTACATTCCACCTTTGTACTCCTTAACGCATTGTTAGTTAAACAGACAAAACGACTCCTATGCTCTAAGCTATATTCAGGTTTAAATTATAGCAAGAGTACAGGTGTAGCAAGTTTCTGTGAGTGGATTCTCGAAGCGAAATTCCTTCGAGTTACCCATTTTAAATGCATTATTATTCAAGTCCTACCAATTACACTTCATCTCTTCGCATTAATATTAATATTCAAATCACAAAGTCCTATAAAACTTATAAGATTACTTTTAATGCGACAATTTTTTCTTCGAAACCTCCATCACGTCGATGAGTTTTTATGCGCATGTCCGAAATCGGTTTCGGTTCTTTTTTCTAATAGTATTTAGAAGAAGGAAAAGTGTTAGTGGATGAGGAAAAGGATTCCTTCCAATTTGCCCATTTTAGCACTCCCTTTGATTAGTTAGTTAGTTCCACTTTGTAGTGCTAATCACGTTTCCATTTTCCCTTCTTCTTTATTATTTGTAAATAAAATATTACCTTTTGAATTCTCATAATTAATATTGTCCTCGAAAACGTGGAGGACCACCTGAGTCTTTGAACCCCCTCCTCCACCGCCCTCTCCTCCTCTCCTTTTAAATTAATGGCGACTTAAACAAAGGAATTCGTTTCGTTTCATAAGTAATGCACGATTTGAATTCGTTTTTGTTAGAAATGAGCGTTTATATATATATTTTTCTCTTTTGATAAATTTGGAGAGCTTATTTCAAAAGTAATGCACACTCTCTTGAGAGATTTGTCAGACAAATAAGCCACACTTCTGTGATGAGTAACCAGTAAATGACACAAATGAATTCCTCGTGAGTTTGCCTTGTATAGGCTAGTTATAAATTGTAAGTTATAATCATGGCGAACGTGTGCATTATTTTTGAAATGAGTTCTTTTGTAAAAGTGTGCATTACTTTTGAAATAATTTACAGGTAACAGTGCTAGTTCCTTTTGAAATGAACAGAGTAACAATACTTTTGAAATGAATTCTTAGTAATAGTTCGCATCATCTGTGAAATAAACTCATACTTAAAGTGTGCAATACTTTTGAAATGTTTTACAGGCAACAGTGCCAGTTCCTTTTGAAATGAACAGAGTTACAGCAAAAATACTTTTAAGATGAAGTCTTTGTAACACTGCGAACCATTTATGAATTAAACTTATGCTTTAAGTGTGCATTATTTTTGAAATGATTATAGGCAACAGTGCCAGTTACCTCAAAATTGAACACAGTTAGAGTAACAGTTACTTTTGAAATGAATACTTTGCATTGATTTTGAAATGATTTACAGGCAACAGTGCCAGTTACTTCCGAAACACACAGTAACAGTTACTTTTAAGATGAATTCTTTCTAAGACTGCGAACTATTTATAAAACTAAACTCAAGCTTAAAGTGTGCATTACTTTTGAAATTATTTATAGGCAACAGTGTCAGTTACTTCTAAACGAACACAATAACCGTTACTTTGGAAATGAATTCTTCCTAATATTGTGCATTAATTTTGAAATGATTTATAGGCAGCAGTACTAGTTACCTCTGAAATGAACACAGTTACCGTAACAGTTATTTTTAAGAGAAATTCTTCATAACACTGCGAACCGTTCATGAGCTAAACTCATTGTGCATTACTTTTGGAAGAATTTACAGACAACAGTCCCAGTCACTTCTGAATTGAACACAGTTACAGTTACTTTTGAAATGAATTCTTCGTAATAGTGTGCATTAATTTTGAAATGAATCATAAGCAACAGTACTACCGTAACATCGGATTATAAGTTATACAGTTATAAAATCAGTGGCTAAATGTTTAAACGAATCCAACTTCCTAAATCTGATTTGAAAAGGTTGTGTTAGAACATGACTCCCTCAAATTTCTCAAATTATGGAATTGCTTGTAGGAAAATTGAAACAGAAACAAACAATATAAATAAATAATTAATTGATTATAAATAAGCGATGAAATTCCTAAAATCAGAGCCGAACTCATTTCCCTGAACAAGAAACAGAATGTTTTAGATGTAAAACTAAACAGTTAACAACTGTTCCAAAAGAGAAAATTAATTTCTCTAAATAAGAAGCATATAAATTAAAAATCGTTTAAGAGAACGTTATAATTATTATTACGATCAAATTAATCTATACCGAAGAGAGAGAGAGAAAAAAAAATTTTTAATAAGCATAAATAATTACTTTGGAACGTTTTAAAACTGTTTGGAATTTGAGAAAGAAATTATTAAATTATATTATCTACAATAATTATATTGATATTGGTTCTACAACCCTACGAATCACCGAGTTATATACTTTTCGTGTTCGTAAATAAGGCGCTGTGGCTAATAAATTTTTCAAAAGTAATGCACACCCTAAGCTTGAGTTTGGTTCATAAATGGTTTTGCACTGTTACAAAGAATTCATCTTAAACGTAACTGTTACCGGAACTGTGTTTGTTTCAGAGGTAACTAGTATTGTTGGCTGTAAATTATTTCAAAAGTAATGCACACTATTACGAGAGAATTCATTTCAAAAGTAACTGTCACTTTAATTATGTTTATTTCAAAAGGAACTGACGCTGTTGGCTGTAAATCATTTCAAAAGTAATGCACACTCTAAGCATGAGTTTAGTTCATAAATGATGCGCACTATTACAAAGAATTCATGTTAAATGTAACTGTTACTGTAACTGTGTTCATTTCAAAAGGAATGGAACTTACTCTTATAACTCATTTCAAAAGTAATGCACACTATTAGGAAGAATTCATTTCAAAAGTTATGCACACTCTAAGCATGAGTTTAGTTCATAAATGATGCGCACTATTACAACCATGTTAAATATAACTGTTACTGTAACTGTTCATTTCAAAAGGAACTGGACTGTTTATAACTCATTTCAAAAGTAATGCACACTCTAAGCTGAGTTTGGTTCATAAATGGTTTTGCACTGTTACAAAGAATTCATCTTAAACGTAACTGTTACCGGAACTGTGTTTGTTTTAGAAGTAACTGGAACTGTGTTCAATTCTGAAGTGACTGGGACTGTTGCCTATAAGTCATTTCAAAAGTAATGCACACTCTAAGCCTGAGTTTAGTTTATAAATGATGAGCACTATTACAAGAAACTCATCTCAATAGTAACTGTTGCTGTAAATGTTTCTTTCAAAAGTAATGCACACCATAAGGAATAATTCATTTCAAAAGTAATGCACAGTATTAGGAAGAATTCATTTCAAAAGTATTGCACACTCTAAGCATGAATTTAGTTCATAAATGATGCGCACTATTACGAAGAATTCATGTTAAATGTAACTGTTACTGCAACTGTGTTCTTTTTAAAGGGAAAACTGGTACTGTTGCCTGTAAATTATTTCAAAAGTAATGCACACTATTGAATTAATTCCAAAAACAATGCACACGTTTGCCACTCTCTCAACTAATCTCAAATTTCAACTCATGCAAAATCGCCTACATATACTAAAATATTTCCTGGCGTTTCCCTCTTTTTATGCGGGTTAGTTTTTGTTTGGATTTAAAGATAAGCGGTTAGAAAATAAGAGTCTCACCCCCTTTTCAAGGTTAGACAAAATTTTTTTAACGCGAAAGATGGTTCACATAAAATTTTTCATCGCATAAAAAGAGACCCGACTTAAATATCATAATTATTTTCCTGAACCTTCAATCAGTGGGTTCTCTCAAGGATTCTAGAAGTTCTTAACTACGTCAGGAATGTGTGAGAAGGTTTGTAGAAAAGGTTTCGATCAATACCGTCGCACCAAACTTGAGAGATCGAAGAATAAATTCGCGAACGAACTGTTTGTGAACACTTCCGACGGAATATAGTCTCGCGATTTGTCTGCGAGTGTTTTGTGTGTTCGATTTGAGTTTAAAAATTTTTATAAATTTTTCAAACCAAATAATTAACCTGATAAATTATTAATTATGTCACGTGACGGTAGTTTCCTTGGCGAGCTGTATAGTTTCGAAAACTGATTTTGGGTTTGGTTTAAAGACGCCATTTAGGTAGAATGTTTAAAATGAATGAATTCACAGAAACTGAATATTCTTAGAATGAAAATGACACCAATTGCTGTGTAATGACTCATAAAAAAGGTTTTCACACAAACCTGACGAAACCACGTCAAGGTTCGTGCCGGATTATGAGAAACCCCAAAAATAAAAGGAAACAAAAAAAATTTATTTATGGATCCCTTTGTGTTAAATCGGACAGGACCGTTATATTCAGGTTTATAAGTCAACGAAAAATGTATGTAATGACAATATTTGAGTACCTGAGCTGCGTTATTGTTAACAGGTGTAAATGGTTCCTCTAAAAAGGACTCGTCTCACTTCAACCAAAAGTTAAAACCTATCTTAAGTTGTTTTATTTTACCTAAAGACGAGAGGCAAGGTTTCGTTGTTCGTTGTTTGCAAAGCGATTGTGTTCCTCGTTGGAATGAAAACGCGCAATCAACATCTGACGAGAGGAACAAATGTGAGATGAAGAAGAAGAGAAAAATTCACTTCATACGCACTCATACACTAAGTTCAAGGCCGCGGATACATGAAATAATCGAGTAAACATTTGCTGTTATAAATAAATAAAATACAAACGAGACGGAAAAAAAAACTGAAATACAAAGCGGAGGACCAAAAAACCACGGAACTCTGATGCGGACCCGGACTTTAAAACTCTTGGAAAAAAAGAAAATTCGGAAAACGTACGAAACGAACCGGAAACTGAGATTTCACACACAATCACAAAAATTTTCCCTCAAAAAAGAAAAAAAAATTTTTTTTTTCTTACTGATAATAGAAAATAGCCTGAAGCGTTGTTGTTGGTCAAAGATACACTGCCAGAATCTAAAATACCTCCAGGTATGGGTCCAGATTCAGGCTTGGTGTACCTGCTTCGCTTCGCTAGAGATGACTATGACTCCGTACTTATTGGAGAAATTACTTATCTATATGGTTGAGCTTCGTCGTAAGGTATTCATATGCGTAACGGTCTTTTATCGGGTAAACAAATGAAGCAAGCAAAAATTTTTTTTTTAGTCTTCTTGTACAGCTAGAACACCTTGCAGAGAACGTTTTTGTTTTTGTTTTTTGATTTTTGTTGTTGTTTTTTGGAGGGTGGGGGTTTTTGGGTTTTCGGTAACCCATGTGTAATAGATTTTTGGGTTTTTGGTTTTGTTACAGATTTCTTGGTCCATTGAATTTTATTTTATACCCTCGGAGGGTTTTGGCATTATTTATTTTATAGATCGGATGAGGAGTATATGCTCACACCAGTTTGAAATTTGGAGGAGGGTGAAAGTGGTGTTGAGTGGAAACCCTTAAAAACCTTTTCAATAAAAATTTGAGTCAGTTTGACTCTATGACATGACATTTTGAAAGTGTGCACTACGTCTCAAATAAATTCAGTTTCCCAAATTTCCGACCTAGTGTGCATTACTTTTGAAATAAAGCCTTTAATTTTGTGTGCATTAATTATGAAAGAACTTCCATGCGAGTGTGCACTACTTATGGAATGAATTTCCCCGTTGAGGTTTGCATTATTTTTTTAATGAATTCTTGCTGAAGGTGTGAGGTACTTGATTATCGTAAAGCTACCCTGAAATGAGTCGATTTGACGTACTCCCAAACGACAGTAAGAACTAGTGTGCTCGTTCGGTCTGTAGTGTTAAAAATGAGCTCTCAGAAAGCTTTCTAGGTTCATTGAGTAATATGAAGCACATAACTGAAGTAATAAATGTTATCTGGGGTGTGTGACATTGTTTTGGGGCCCCAAAATCAAAAATTTAAATTTTGTATAAAGCTCTTCTGGAGTAGAGGACACTCGCATAAAAAGGAAGGTGCATTGAGAGGAAGAGCTCAATATCTGGACTAATATATTGATTTTCACTCAACCACCTAAATAAATAATTTTTTCTGGTAAAAATGTTACTCTTCGATTAATTTTAAAAGCTTTTAGTGATAATTAATCCCGTTTCCGTTAATTAATGGCGAACAAAGTCTCGAGATTTGTCGGATTCGTGAATATTCACGTCAGCATCAAAGCGACCATACTCGGAGACAAGATAACTTGTAAAGTATTAATAATCTTATTTCATAAGCTTAGAGTAAGCGGTTAACGAAAGGCGAAGCGGTCAGGTACGCCTCCACTAAGTGTTCAGGTTTTCACGTGGTTGCCTCTCCGGACTGAAGAAAAAAGTCCGCGATCGTCGTAAGCTAATCATAAACGGAGCCACTGATGTGTGGTGACAGCGCAATCATACGAGAGATAACGGAATTAAATACTTTTATTCACTTCCAGAACTCATGGAGAATTCGAAGGAAGGTTTTTTTTTATGCGAAAACGGCTTAAATGCTAAGTTGGAGGCTTAGCGAACCGTGTTCGCCTTTTTAATGACATTTTTTTCTAAATTTCAAGTTCGCTGAAAGAATTATTTGAAGTGAAAGAAGGCGTAGTTTTTCAATTTTCTCTCTCTCTCTCGGTTTTCCTGTTATTTATTTATTTTTGATCTATAATTTTGCCCTCCATATCCTCTCTCTCTCTCTTATTTAGTGACCCGACCAACATAGTCGGAATAATAAATTTTCCTCCGTTTATTTATTTTCATACAGACCTTAAATAAACGTAAAATCAGGTTGCACTACTCGTAGATAAATTAATTGATTCGATCTTCGACTAATAAATTTCGTTTCAGGTTCATTCGCTAACGGAATACCTAAAACTTCTGTCAGAGCTTTTCTCTTATAGAAAAGAACAAGTTGAACGTTTGCCGGATTTTTATTGCCCTCATTTCATCTAGTAGATTTATTCAGTAGATAAAATTAATGCAAAAGACCGGAGTAGCAGTAGGTCGCACCTGTTATTGAGTAAAAAAATTTTTTCATGGAGGGCGGTGGAGGAGGTGATGAGATATTAAGACTTTGCACTTGGAGGTAGTGTTTGTGTGACCTTTAGCGTTGTGGGTGGGGATGATCATTTGATGTTTGCTGATAGTCGCAGAGGTATTTGGTGGGGTTTGAGTGTTCGCTTTTGAAATTATTGTTTTAACCGACAGGAAATCTGTTTGTGAGTTGGTAGTAGAGAAACAAGAGTCGAGAATCGAAAATTACCCTGGCGAAGCTACTTTCCTTCTAGGTGAACAGAATCTGCTCAGAAGTTTTGAAATTTCTCAACAAGTTCGAGATTCCGGTTATGGATGAAAAAACACGTGCAGTAGACTGAAATTAGCGGTTTAGAGCATAGAAAAATTTTTCGAGCTCGATCGAAGAATTATTTAGCACATGAACCACGCCTTTTTCGTATGAAAGTTGACGGGGACACTTGTTCCGTTATGATTTTGAACAGGTCGGAGTCAGGTTCTGACGCATATTGGGAACCGAACAAGTGTAAGAAGGTCCTGACTGATTTAAGGTACGGGACCATTCCTCGGCTCCGGAGGAAATCTAAGATGACCGGATGCGTGGATTTCCGCGTCGAAACTCGCTCGGAGTCATCTTAGAGTCCGTCAATGGGTTTTATCGTACACCGCGCCAATTTATGAAAATCGTATTGGAAAAAAATGATTCAGTTTCTTAGAATATGATTTATTTTATATGTTATTTATTATTATTATTGCCACTACTGCTCGGTATTATTATTATCACGTCTTGTCTATCTGGCATTTTTAAATGACATTTTCGCGCATTATGATTTTTATCTTCAAAACGATGTTAAACTCGCGAGTTACTTCACCAGAAAAATACAAAATTCAAAGTGACAGTAATCTCGTATTTTATCTGTAACCGAGATCGGTGAGAAGTGCGAAGGGACACCAGGCTCTCAAAGAAAACGGGAGGAGGTGGAGAGGGGACATAAGACCTGATCTTGACTGTTCTGATGAAAGTTAACATTCCAAGGAAGCATTTTCAAAGTTTGAAACCCTCGTTTTTTTCTTCTTCTTGAGTTTGTGGATCTCTTCTAGATAAAGAAAAATTTCTAAAACGAGTTTTATAAGTTGGACTTCTAGAAAATCCAATCGAATGGTCTTCGACGGTGTTATGGTCTTCACTAATAAGCATATACATCTCCCGAAATATTCTCTCTTGTAGTCAACTTTTCTTTACAGCCAACAACACCCAAAAATATCGATAGATAATAGCACCGACTATTCAAAACAACATTTGATATTGATTTCTACACATCACTGTAACATGACATGAGTGTAGTTATCCACGTCAAAATTTTAAAATATCGATTTGATAATTGTGAAAGTGTTAGCTAACCATTTTTAGCATAGCTTTGAAGATGTCGAGATCGTTTTTCAAAGACGTGGATTGATTTTTGTTTAAATATTTGAAAGGAATTAAATGAAAAGACCGAGACGATTGTTAGAAGGAAGGAAATAAGATGGAGGGTATTGTTGAATGTATCGTGTCATAATGAAACAGAACATCTTGTAATGAATAACCCTTTTATTTTAGATCCGCGAAAGTATCGAAATACTTTAAGGCATAAAAAATGTGAAATATTTTCTTTGAAATACTGAAATAAGAGGGAAACGCTTTAAGGGGGTTGAAATGCCCTCGGGCTCAATTCTTGGATGTTAGCTTTTTGCGACATCTGTGCTTGAGATTTGAGAATAAATTTCAAATCTCTCATTCACTCTTATGTTTGGATGATAGCAAATTTCTGTAATTATTGACTTTTTGTGTGTGTGAATGTGATTGTTTGGTGTAGATTTTTGTTTTTTAATTCCCGCAAAAAAATTTAAGAAAAATGATTTCATGGTTTTAATGGAGAATGGTTGGAAACACTCGAGAGACCTCTACAGTGGTTTTTGGGAAGTAACGAAGTGATTGAAGTTCGAGTTACGTACACCAGGAGCGGTAGCTTCGATTTAATCCCAAGCGCGATCGTTAACACTCTCTAGCGTTCGTTTCATGAACAACTTGAGGGAAATGCTAAATCTCCGTTTTTCTTAAATTTTGAGTTTGGAAGAGTGGTGTGGACTGAAAAATTTGTTGTTAATGGTAGGTGCAGTTGAGTAAATTAACGTTTCCAGGGTTGTAAAAACCAAAATTCTTTATAACTACCAATCAGCAATGACAATGGTCTCCCGTTTGTGTCTAAAGCAGCTACCCTATCCCCCAATCCTCTCTGTGTCTCTTGTCTGATTTTTAAGCAGCATAATATGTCAGTGTTAAGGTCGTGTATGCAAAATATAGGTTTGATATCGATTCTCCGGTTGCTGAGTAAAAATTATTTTTCATTTAAAAAAGAAACGCTCATAAAAATGTTTTCAAAATGGAGGTGAAAGAGGTGATCATTAGCATGAGGTCGTTTCACGATAACTCCAAGGACATAAAAAGAACATTTACGATCTGATTCATGGATGTGATATTTTTGAATCATTATTCGGGCGTGTTTTCCATTCCCGAATAAGATAGAACCGATTTATTATTAATAATAGGAGTATAAAAGCTAAACGGTGTAAGATTTATGATCTGAACTTGAACTTTTACCACGTGGAAATCCGTTTGAAATGTTCGGAGTGAATACCGTCTTATTACGAGGTTTGTGAAAAGGAAAAACAATGGAAGTGTAGGAAGGCATTAAGCTACCGAGGAGACAAATCGTCTGCAACGTTTCTTCCACCTAAACACGCCCCACAGAGATAGGAAAACGGTTTTCGTTCTCTCTCTCTAGATGAACTCAAATGCTCGAAGCTGTTATGATTCATATTGTATAATTAAGCATTCGCCAAAGTAGTAAGGAATTTTTATGAATGAAAGAAAGACTCTGATGGTCGGACTGGGGCCCACCAGGCCATTATCTCCGCGGGAAACCCTCTCCATTATCATAATGTTAAATTACTTTCCTCCTTACAGATATTTATACTCGTAATGACGTAATGACAATTGATTTGAAGGCTGCAGGCAGGTGGATGGTCTTTGAATAAAGGAAAACTCGCCTTGAAATTTTCCGACTGGTGCCATCTGTCCGCCCCCGATGACAAAGCGTTTCCCTGATGAGTGATTGATTGATTGAACTTTTTTTTTATTGCAGGGACTTTATTGAGAACTTTCTACCGGTTTGAGAGACGACCATTGCAGAAGACGCAAGAAGGTGAGTCAAACTGTAGGAAAAGTTTTTTTGACAAATTTTCCGACTAGAAGACTGTACAGCGAGGTTTCTCTTAAAAACGTGTTTTACAGAAACCCGTCACCAACCAAAAGGTTTCTCATAACGCGGTTTTCTGAGGAATGGGGAGAAAACTTATTTGTTTGAATGTTTAAGTATAAATTTATATTGAATTCGTTTCATAAATACTGCACACTCTCACCTAGAGTTCACTTCGAAAGTAATGCACACTGTGGTGGACAATTCATTTCATAAATATTGCACACTCAAGAGGAGTTCCTTTCAAAAGTAATGCACATCTCGGTGGGAAAGTCATTTCATAAATATTGCACACTCAAGAGAGTTCCTTTCAAAAGTAATGCACACTATGTGGGGAAAATTCATTTCATTCACACACAATTGTAGTTTAGTTCAAAAGTAATGCACACTGTGGTGGAAAGTCATTTCATAAATATTGCACACTCAAGAAGAGTTCCTTTCAAAAGTAATGCACACTATGGAGGAAATTCATTTCATAAATAACGCACACAACTGTAAAGCCTTCAGTTCAAAAGTAATGCACACTTTCCTGTCTACCTCCACTTACCAATCATCTCCTAAAACTTAGACAACAGTATACAGAACATTTTACAAAAGTTTTCATAACAGAACCCCCCTACCCCCGTGATTTTCTTGACCCTGAGTCTCATCTAACAATACCTAACATAACACCACGTTTTGTAGGAACCAGTTTTTCGTGCTGCAGGAGAACAACCTGGAAACCCACTCCAAGGACATAACTCTCCGAGTGAGCATTTAATGAAGCATGTAGCAGGAGGAAGAACATGACAACAATAGGAATGGCCAACGAGGGAATTTCAAGAGGTAAGAATTCAAAAGGAAAGTGGCAGCAGGCCGACACCGCCCAGGCTCGAATTAAGGAACACCAACATCTCATATCGCTCACATTTTTCCCTTGGAGAAGCCGACCGGGATATTTATTATGTTTTGTCCCTGGGCGAAATCTCATTTTTTTCTTTCTTGATTGTTTATAACAATCTTTTTTTTCTTCTCGTCCTCTTTCTTCTTCTTCATTTTATATTTTCTTTCCCTCTTGTTGTATCAAGTTCCGTCGAATTTTTAATTTTTTAATTCGAATATATTTTCTCGGTTTATTTTTCTCGAGGCCAAGTATGGTTTCACGACGATGTTTCTCTTTTATTTAATGGCTTTGAGGTTCTGTCTGAGTCTTTGAGCCTCGTGTAAATCTTCGGAGTTGTTTAAGAGTTTCGGAGTTGTTGCTGAGGAAGAGTCGAAAATTTGGAGGTGGAGGAGACAATCTCGATTGATCCAACTTCCCACCTCATCGGATTCAATTAACCGATAAAATTAGCATCAAAAGTTGTCAGTATCATTATACATATCGATTTTATGTGGTATCGAAGCAAGTTTAAAGCTATTTCCGGTGGTGTCGCATAAATAAAATTCTTGGAATTAATTTTCGGAAAATGGTATAATCGTCTGAGGAGAAAATTAATGAATTCAAAAAGGGAAAAGAATCTCCAACTCGATTTTCCTTAATTATGTTGAAATGTTAAAAATTAATTAATAAAGTCCGGATTTAAAGCGGTTGATTTAAGGCACGTACCTTGTGAAATGCGAAGGTCTTCCATCAAAATTGAAAATGAAACCAAAAGGAGGGGTGCGGTCGGGGTGGGGGTGGGAGAAACAAATTATTCCAATTTAAATTAAATTTTCCGAGATGGGCTCTCTGGTATTTTTCTCTCGTGCGTTTAATCGCCTTGCATCCTTTCCGTTCTATTCAATGGGCACTCAATTAATATTAGAATCATATATCATATTTATATTAATGTTTATGCAATAAGGGCGCAAGTGATCTGTTGTGTTGTTGTTTTTGATGGCCTGTTGGGAAAGGTTTGACTGGTATAAGATGAAGGGTTGGTGTTGGCTCATTTGGTGAGCTTGAGAGTCTCGTTGTAAGGCTAAACTACCAAAAGGTTGTGTTGTTATGGGTCGTGTGCTGTGTTAGTACGGTTCTGTTGTTTTACTTGGGTTAGTTTGAACAATCATCTACACTCTTCTGTTGTGTTGTTGGTTCTGTGCTGAGTTGTTGTTTGGGGTTGGTTTTGTCTTATTCTTTTGATGTTGTTGCGTTCAGTTCTCTTTCTAGTCGGTCCTGGTAGGTTGTGTCTTATATGCTGGAGTTTGTTCTGGTTTGTGTTCTGTTGTGTTTTATTTCGTTTTCGGTTGTTGGGTTGTGGTGGGTTAAATTGTGGTCGGTTCTGTTCTGTTTTGTTCTGTTGGGTATTATTATGCTTTGTTCTTGTCTACACTTTTGTTTTAGACTGTTGTTTTTAGTGTCTGTTATTGGGTTGTCGTTAATTCTATTTGGTGATGTTCCCCTTCATTCTCAGTTCTACAGAATTATGTTGAGTTGTATAGTGCTCTCTTGTGTTGATTTCTGTAATTTGGGACATTCCGTATAAATAGTTTTTATTTCTCTACCAACCAGTCTTTAAACAAACCCAAAAAAAGACCAAAATTTGTAATAGTTGTCAACAGTTTGTAATTTCATGTTCAAACTTGTTCCACAACTCGAAGCAAAAAGCCAGAAAAAAGCATGCCAAGTGCAAAAACCGACCGCGACAGGGCTAAACACATCAAACACGATTACAACCTCAATAAAAATCACCTACCACGTTTAATTTTCCCACTCTCATCTTCATTTCGTGTATTTATATTAATATATAACCTCTTGTTGAGACGAAAACAAATTTTATTAATTTATGAACCGGGAGGGAAGACATAGGGAGTCACAGAAGCTGAAAGAACTCAGCATGGAGACTGTCAAAAGGAAATGTCCTCCTGCTGCGTAGGTCTTAAGGTGGTGCTCCCCCCGAAACGGACACACACGACTTACACCGTTTTTACATTGAGACAATTAAACGAACCTGAAAATGAGCAAGAAATTATAGTGGATCTCATAAACCACACGCGTGAAAGCATAAATGGATCCACGGGGGCTTCTTCTTCGAACCTGAAAATCCTCTCTTCCACTCCTGCCCCCGCTCCCCGGGGTTTTGGTATCGTCGTTAAAACGTTCCTCATCCATGATTGATTTCCTTTTGTTATTTTATTAATATGTTAAAATTTTTACGATTTTAACGGATATTAAGGGCCGATACGATTATTGTTTTTCGAGATGAATTTTTTTTCGAGCCCCTTTCCCGACGGGGGACGCCATTTTAATGAGCGTTTTTCACCAGCCAAAAGTTTGTTTTGGTTTTGGCAGTTATGGCAGGACCGGGGTTGAACTAACTCCCAATTTAACTTTTAAATAATGAGTAGGATTTTTATTGGGCGCCTTCAAATCTATGTAATTAATAGCCGGTAATTAACTTGTTCGGTTCGAAAACCGCCCTACACCAACATTTATGTCATTTTTTTAAATGCGAGTTATATCAAGTTTCTCTTTACCAAATATATTATTAATAATATGGTGGCACATTTCTCTTTGGGTTTTTGATAATAGGCTCTCGGTTGTTGGTTTGTTATTAATCAGACTGGAGTCGGTTTGTTTTATTGAAATGACAAGTCTCCAGTGACAGAGACAAGTTTTCAATAAAAATGGCGGTTTTAATGAGAAAATACGAAAGTTTATGTTGACTGTTATAATTAGTCGGGGTCGTTGGGCTTGCCACAGGCTTGAAAGATTTTTGTGGAGTTTTGAGTTTGTGGTTGTAATACATTAAAGCGGTGGAGTGACATTGTAGTTTCTGACACAACATTGCTGACGTTAAACTGGTGTCCAAAATTGTTGGTAAGCCCCTGTCGTAGTTGAGGGTTAATGGTGACTGAAGTATATTCTGGAGGAATTTCCATTGTCAGGTTCCCCGGGGGTGGTTGAAGCATATGTTACGGTTGTTGTCAGGTTCCAGATGTCAAAACTACTATGTCGTGTCTAGTGCAGCGGGCATTAACCTTTTTTTAAATATCTGGAGGCATTGACATAATTATTATTTTTTTAAATGCGGAATGATACGACCTAAATCTATGGTATACGCCCAGGTCTTGTTTTACGCGAGTTGTTTAGGACATGATTAGAATATTACGAATGGGAGACTTATTTATTTCATAAGTAATGCACACTGTTATGAAGAATTTGTTTCAAATATTCTACACACTGTTGTGAGAAACTTTTTGAACGACCTCATTTCAAAAGTATTGCACATTTGCTAGCAAATTCTTTGGCGTTGCTTTCTTGTTGGTTTAATGACTATCAGGTTTCATTTTTACGCGGTTTATTTTTAAGCGTTTTTTCTTCAGTGAGGCTATCTTTGAACAAAGTTAGTTTTACCAATTTCTGCTGCTTCTGGTGGTTTTGTTTCCTCTTTTTCTGACTATGTCCTGTCTTTCTTTTGGCCCTGTTTTCAGTCTTGGAAACTCGTGTTTTATACTTTCTCCTTCAGGGTGTATAGTTTTTGTATATCCTCTGATGTGACCCCTGCTTCTCTCAGGTCTTTTTCAGTTTCCAAGAACCATGTCGACTTTGTTTTCCTGTTGAGGAAGTGTTTGAAGACTTGGTTGGGGCTTGGTTGAGTTCATTCTCGCCAGGTGTTCTTAGAAGACGATTCTTCTTCGGATCACGTCAGTTATAGTATATGTTAGTATATTTGGATTTATCTCCGATATTCGTTATTTTCTTTGACAGGGCCCAGGATTTCTACTTTATCCACAAGACCCCTCCTCCTCAGTGCTTTTAATGCGTTTCAATTTAATTCTGAGAAGATTTAAAGGAAGTCACGAACTACCGATGATTCGCGATTGTGTTAATGGATTCAGATGCTCCGATAAAACTTCATAAAAATTAATTCGCCAAAAATTTAATACTAACCACACTATTAATACTAAAACCGTACAAAAATTAGAGAGTAACAATAAGAGTCGGTCGTTTTAGGCCAAGCCAAAATTAAAATTTCGTCCCAATCTATGCAGAGTTTTAAGTCGGTGGAATGAAAATCATTAAGCCGGCTGTCCTTCTCTCCAACCCCGACGCGGATGGGATTCTTTCTCAGCCGAAAACCCAAAACAAAAACAAAGTGAGATGAAGAGAGAGATGAAAAAAAAAAAATTTAAATTCCGCCAGAAAAGCAATAAAGAAAAAACTTAATTGTTTTTCATTGTGGATGCCTGACAGACCGAGAACGAACCTTCGTCGATGATTTACCTTGCTACATTTATCAGTATCCGTTGGTGTTTAATTTTTATTAAAAAATAATTTAAAAATATAAATTAACTTGTCTGAATTTTTAACATAGGACTCAGTATTGCTCGTCGCTTTTTTAATGGGTGCGGCACTCTTTTCTTCTTCCATTCATTTTTGGATGACCAGAAAAAAAATTTATTTCACTAACGACCTTTTTGTTTTTGTTCTTTTTCATTTTTTACTGGAATCAATAATGTATGAGCAGTGGGTTAATGAGAATAATTTTAGTTTTATTATAAGAGACAGGTCGACCATGGCGTGATCTGTATGCTCGACTAAGAGCCGAGTCCATCAGACAAAAATTATTATTATCATTTTGTTTTTTTGTTCAGCTATTAACAAGTTGCCCAAATTTTTTTTGTGCGTCGGTGTAGAAATTAGTTTTGTCAGATGAGTAAATGTCTGTGAGGAGAGGAATAGTCTTCTTTAATGAGTTTGAGGAATATTTGGTTGGTAACGTGTGTTTGAATTGCAAGCGTTGCTACCAACCCGAATTGGATAATGTTGATTCGTTTTGTGAGCTTGGTTGAGTGATACATTTCCGGTTGTTGAGCTGGTAGGGTGATAGAATCATGACAGACACACAGACTCTCTTTATCCATAATTTAGTATACGAATTTGGGAGGAAGGGGTTAACAAAAAGCCCAGAAAGTGGTTATACGAAAATCACGCTGCTCGGTTTTGGATTTAATGATGCACACACACTCCTAAGAAAATTATTTTTATGTTGATAGATATTATAATCATATTAATCATGATTTTGTGTGATAGATCGTAAATAAGAATATTATGATTAAAATATCCATCAAAATATGTTAATAAAACAACGCACTGGTTCTTATTTCAAAAGTATTGCACACTCTAAAAAAATTTAGTCGCATATTCTGATAGATATTATGATCATAATAAAGGTTGTGAGGAGGGACAAAGAAAATCAATGCCAACAGCAGCTCGATAGAATAGTAAGTTCCAGGGCGAATCCAGAGTATAAAGATCACCGGACCTTCTCTTTTCCCTCTTATTTGGTGGTAGCAAGATCTTTGAAGAACCTCCGAAAGGAAGCCTGGAGGAGATGAAAGGAGAAGACTAAGAAGAAGGAAAGAAAAAGGTGGAAGAAGAATGTTCACCAAAACAAAATTTTTGTCATGTAAATGTGTACGAAACTTTTATGTAATTTTAAAGGCGAAAAATATATTATATATTATACGTGATCATAAGAATCATGGTTTTGTGATACATCGGAAACACGTTTCCGTTTCCGTTGTCAATGATGAAAATATATATGAGAATATGTTTATAAAACAATGCACCGGTTCTTATTTCAAAAGTATTGCACACTCTAAAAAAATTTAGTCGTATATTCTGATAGATATTATAATATTATAAATTGCAGACTCTAAAGAAAATTAATTTTATATTTTGATAGATATTATAGTCATAAAAACTATGATTTCGGTCTTTGACACAAATTCATCATTATTATGATCATTATATCTATCAAAATTTGCGACTAATTTTTTTGGCGTGTGCAATACTTTTGAAATAACAATCGGTGCAGTATTTTATAAACAAATTCTGATAGATATTTTCATCATAATGATGGGGTTTACGATCTATCATACAAAACCATGATTATTATGATCATTATATCCATCAAAAGACGGGACTAATTTATTAGGAGTGTGCAATACTTTTGAAATAAGAACCGGGGATTGTTGTATAAACAAATTCTGATTGATATCTTCATCTTTATAATGGGGTTTACGATCTATCACACAAAGCCATGGTTAGTATGATCATAATATCTATCAAAATATGCGACTAATTTTTTAAGAGTGTGCAATACTTTTGAAATGAAACCGATGAAATAAGAACCGATGCAGTATTTTATAAACAAATTCTGATTGATATCTTCATCATAATAATCGTGTTTACGATCTATCACACAAAACCATGATTATAATATCTATCAACATATAAAATTAATTTTTAGTGTGCAATACTTTTGAAACGAGTATAGGTGAATTATTTTTTAAGCAAACAAAAGGATCATGGTTGGGTGAATAATTCAGAAAACTTAATCGTAAGAAATTTAGTCGAACACGATGGGTTTTGGGTGGAGAAACAGGTCATAACCATCTAGAGAATAGTCCTAACTGTCTAAATATCTACTAACAGGTAGACTCGCCCCCCACTATCACCACAACAGCAACAGAAGAAGCAAAACAAACGAAAATCGTCAGGACAAAGATGAAATAAAATCCAAACCCAGAAAATAGACTCAACAGCTATCATACCTCGAGGACACCATAAAGTAGTACCCAACGGCGGTAGTCTGGGCTTCTCAATCAGCAACCCAAACGAAAACGTTATTGGAAGGAATGAAACGGGCCTTGAGGGTTACACAATTTTCGAGTACTTTGAGATTTCTAACGATGTGGCACTGTCGTTATTGTTCCAATGAAGTCCCCTGTTTTCTTAGACTTCAAGAAAACGAAAACAGTTAGTGTGTATAGAAAAACCAGACGCGTAAAACAAGACCTCGTTCTATTAAATCCGTTGGAAATTTAATTTTCTATAAAAATGGCGAAATGTTTACTCGGTAATAATTCCTCCGTAACGACTCGGAAAATAAATAAATAAATAAATAAAAATAAAAACGGGAGGAAATGAAAAATCCAAAATGGTTTTGTTGTAACTTGTCGGTGAGTGAGTTTTAGAACAGAAAAATCTTTTTAAAGATTCTAACATGAAATTCCAGGATAAAATATTTAAATGAACGATTAATTACCGGTTAATTAGTAATATTTGTACCGGGGCAATTAATTACTGGTCAGGGTAACAGAAAACGGTCTCAAAACCGGGCCCTGATTTAATTGAAATTAATTACCAGGAGCTTCCGTGGTAACAAATTGCGAATCCTACTCTCTAATATTCTGACACGTTCTAGTCAAAACGAAAATCCTGAGAGTTTGCTCCTTTTTTTTGGTTTTGGTTTTTGTTTTTTGGTTTTAATATAACCGCTTGTCAGATTCATGAAACAAAATCACGTTTCCAGTGTAATTATGTGTGGTGTGTGTGTGTGTTTTAGAGGAGAGGGAGGGACGAGTCAAAGTGACTCTCTTGATCTTGATACTCTGTCATGTCGTCCGGTGATATTTGATGATAGTGTCTTGTGAGTTGTATAAATGGGTTTGGTAGAAATTGGTAGGAAATGGTGGGTTTGAAATGAAAAGTGTTGTGGTGTGCATTATTTATGAAATGAAACTTTTGGGTAATGTTGAATGGGAAGCTGTTTGGGAACTTTATGATTGTATAAATGGGTTTGGTAGAAATTGGTAGGAAATGGTGGGTTTGAAATGAAAAGTGACTGTGGTGTGCATTATTTATGAAATGAAACTTTTGGATAATGTTGAATGGGAAGCTGTTTGGGAACTTTATGAATTTTTATATAGAAACTTGATGAGCAGAACTTATTGAAAAGCTTTCACTCAAAAAGTCTTACGGGTGAAGCTACTGGAAGCGTTTTGAGAGATTTTGGTATACAGCATCCACGTGACTGGTTTGAAGCCTCACGCACATGAGTAAATGCCTACAACCTGGCTACTTTACAAGATGGTTGGGAACTGTCACTTATATAACAGCGATTCTGAGTTCTTCGCCCACCTACTCATCCATGGAAGTACTCCGAGAAGAATCAACAACATCCTACATACAGTATATTCTCAACACTGACGAACTCGTCTCGTAAAAATTGTACTTAATATACAGTATGTCTATGGTTTCAATATTTAATCACATTACTACCTCTTAAATATTGATGTTAGAAGTTTATGCCAGTATATTACAGTTAGTCCAGCTGGTATCTGGTATCGGTTTAGCTGACCGGAAGTTTGTGTATCACGTCCACCAAAAGATACTAAAATGCTGACGTCGCCCACTGGGAGGTAGCAACGTAGTATCGCCAACGTCATAGTATCAATATCTCATATTTTGTCCCCTGTCTTCAATCACAAGTATGTAAATCTTTATACAGTATAGTTTAATCCCTCCTCCCTTTGTTCTACCCTGTTTTCTAGAACATTCCTTTGATGGAAAGTTAATGAAATCAACTCGGACTTTTCCCTGTTGGAAAGTCTCAAAACTAAAACAGAAGTTTATATTATATAAATAGAAACAGGAGAGGTCTGAACTTATGATAAGTTTAATTATTTTCCAGACATGTGTCATCTGCAGAAATTCTGACTCTGTATCTAGAATCAAAGTGAGAAGAAACTGGGAAATTCCTTTATGTCGTGAAGCCGGCAGGTATGTTGCTATTAATCATACCAAATTTATGTATAATATCGTGTCCCACTTTCGTTCAGTCTTTTTCATTTTATTTACTTTTAACTGTATAAAAACTGTATACAAAATTTCATTGATGGTAATCCAATTAAAAGTTTTTTAGTTGAGTTTGAAGAAAGAGAGGCTTTCCCTTTGGGGAAAAATTTTTAATTTTGAAATAATTTTTTGAACGACTCTCAGCTCGATAGCTTATAGATAAATAAATAAATAAATAAATAAAAGCTTCAGTTAATAAATTCTAGAAGTGATTTATGAGGTGAAGCTGAGAATTTTACAGTCACAGGAGACAGAAAAGGTAGAAACTTAGACAATATTCCAGGATTTGGTGAATGGTAATGATTCACTCAGAAACCAATTTTCGAAAAGTATAAGTTTTAAGTATAACTATGACTTTGTCTATAATATTGGACAGTTTATGTGTATGTGAGTGGGGTGGTAGAATATGAAATTTAAACTCTTCTCAAATTTTGAATTTGTAGAATGAACTTAACAAGGATGCGGTCAAGTAGTGACATCATATAGGCTAGTGATGGGCTAAGTACGGTCCGCGGGCCAACTCCGGCCCGGGAAAGTATTTAATCCGGCCCGCAGAGGTTTATCGACATGGGTAGTACTAATACAATTACGTTTTGACGGTCGAGAGGTTTAAATTGGATTTTGACGCATAGTAGATGCATAGTCTACAGAAGAAGCTAAACTAGTCGCGTAGTTTGTATGTTGCCAAAAATTTTAAAATTTAAATTGGCCGTTGGTTAAAAATATTGTCCATCCCTGGTACAGACCTGGAGTAAGAGAAAGTCGATGCCATTCTTCAGCTGTTAACATAAACCACTCATCTCGAAAACTTTTCGAAAGTTACGAATACCAGAAACCAGAAAATTTGGAGGGGGTGTTCAAAAGAGCTTCCGATTATTAAACCCAAATTTATATTCTGGAGGAGCTGGAAGAATTTATAAAACGGCGATAACCTTCGAAATAATTCTATTTACGACCCTGTTTTTCGAAAACAAAAGAGGAAATGCTTACCCATGGCGCACTGCAATCAGATGCGATCGGCTGGAAAGCAGGCATACATCTGAACGTCATGTGTTCATTCATTAAATTGTTAACTGCGAACGTAGAAACTTTTAGTCCCCCAACTTACCTAGGATAAAACAAAACACTAAGTTAGTGATTTTGATTAGGTGAATTAGTTAGGAGTTAGTTCCGGAAGCGAAAAAGCTCCGGCTGAGAGGTAACAAGACGTGAACCTTTGGGAAATGACCACCTGCCGGTGGTAGTGACAACCATGAATAAGTATAAACGGACCACTGTTGGAGCTGATTGGTAGTCAGGATGCTCCCCGTTGAGTTAGTCCAATCTCTATTCATGGCGTTTTAATACCTCGGCTCATAAATAATTTTCCGTGAATAACTTTGACTGGGGATTCATTCATAAATACTGCACACTCTCGTGGAGGATTCATTTCATCAGCAATCTGTTTTACGGCGACTTGGTTTCATAATTAATGCACAATTATTTATTATAATATTCAAGGTGAACTGTATCTAAAAGTATTTCAGTACGTTGAGAATGTCTTTTTAGATTTCAGTTTAGGGAAGCAAATTAATATTCGATAGACACAAAAAATTGTGCATTATTTTTGAAATGATTTCTATTACTTTGTGGAATAACTTTCGCATAACTTTTAAAATAAATTCTTCACGGAATTTTGCAGTGGCTCAGCCTTATTTGTAATTAAGTTGGGTTTTCCAAAAAAGTGTGCAATATTTTTGAAATGGATAGGAGATAGTAGTGTGCAATATTTTTGAAATGGATAGGTGGTAGAAGTGTGCAATATTTTTGAAATGGATGGTGACAGAAGTGTGCAATATTTTTGAAATAAATAGAAGGTAGTAGTGTGCAATATTTTTGAAATAGATGGTGATAAATGCAATATTTTGAAACGGATAGTACAGAAGTGTGAATATTTTGAAGTGCATTAGAAATAAATAGTGTTGCAATATTTTGAAATAGATGGGTGATAGTACTGTGCATTATTTTTGAAACGGATAGGTGGTAGAAATGTGCAATATTTTTGAAATGGAGTGGTGACAGAAGAGTGCAATATTTTTAAAATAAATAGGAGATAATAGTGTGCAATATTTTTGAAATAGGTACACCATGAAAAATTTTTGTACTGAATTCTACCAGAAGTGTGAATTATTTATGAAACCGGAAGTAGATCCATGACTTAAACTATCAATCGATGTTTTTAATTGTTATCAAAGTTTAGGTTTTGATGTCTTTTAATTTCTTCTACAGGGTGTCTGAGATTTTTAATTTTATTTAACTAACGCATCTTATTGGTTCGGAAGGGTTAAAGGAAGGAATTTAAATTTGGAGAACTAAAGGAAGAGAAGACAAAGAAAAGGAAAGCAGGCGAGGAATAAGGAGATTCGACTAAGTGAAGCGTGTTTGGGAGTCGAGTGGTTTATATGATTTAAAACGTCTTTGGTCGAGGGTGATGAGATTTAGCTGTTTATTTGAAGAAATTTTTTTCATAAATATTGCACACTATAATGAAGAACTTTCTTTTTAAAGTAATGCACAGTTTTGGAGAACTAATTTCATAAATAATTCAGACTCCTGGTAGAGTTCAGTACAAAAATTTTTCATGATGTACCTATTTCAAAGATTGCACACTATCTCCATTTCAAAATATTGCACACTACTATCTCCTATCCATTTCAAAAATATTGCACACTTCTATCACCCATCCATTTCAAAAGTATTGCACACTATCATCCATTTCAATATCGCACACTACTATCATTTCAAAATATTGCACACTACTATCACCTATCCATTTCAAAAGTATTGCACACTTCTATCACCTATCCATTTCAAAATATTGCACACTTCTATCATCTTTCCATTTCAAAACTGTTGCTCACTTTTATCACCTATCCATTTCAAAAATAATGCACACAATTTTAAGCACTAATTCCATAATCAATCTTTAACAACTTCGGCACTAACAATCACAGTTTCAGCAACGGTTACTTTAAAAACATTTTACTTTCACAAGAATTTGACAGCTGAGACTTTTGAGGTACTAAAAATAGACCCAACGTTTAAATCAAAATACCAAATTTGGGTTTTAGTCTTTAGATGAGACTATTTTTTCAGCGAATCATAAAAGTGCGCCTACATAGTTTAGGGTTGTGTGCGAAATTTGCCGCCGCCAAATACTGAAAAGACAATGTTTTTACAAACCTCAAACTCTCACCTGTCAAGTTGTTCTTTATTCAGAATTGCCAACTACAAAAAAGGCGGCAAATTCAAATTTTTCGTTAATTTTAGACCACCTTATATAAACATTTATAACATTCGGAAACTAACAACTGAAAATCAACGTAATTCGGTGTTGTAAGAAGTCGTCCTAGCCCAAGCCACTGCCACGATCTTCGTCGTCGGTTGTTATTATCGTTGTTATTATTATTATTTGGCTGAAGATCACGTAAAACTTCTTCTCTCCACCGAAATACGTTAAATGAGATCCCATTCTAATCCGTGGAGGAAGGACGACGACGAAGACGATGGAAGATTGGTAACATTTAACCGAAAAATCAGGTTTAATTAAAACGAGTCAGTCATTTTGTTGAGTTTAAATGACGGTCATGCCATTTAACCAATTTCATGAAAAGTGAACACGTGTGGGTCACGCTATGCAACACCGTACAAAAAAAAGGCCAAATGGCGTAAAAAAAATCTCCGGTGTCCAATCTCTTTGTTATATCATCGAGGGTGAATATTTTAACTCGTAATTTGTTAATTAAGTGATTTAAATGGTTAATTTGTAGTTATGCGATTTGAATTTCAACAGGAAAAATCGTTTTTGTACTACAACTTACGAAATTGATTCCTTTTGATAGTGTGCATTATTTTTGAAAGATGTCGGTTTCAAATTTTCACCGTATATATTTCTGTTTATTTATTTACTTATTGATTTTGTTTGATGTGGTTCTTATGGGTTAATAACTAATAAAATTATGGGTTAGTAAACTATATCAACACAACATATATGTAACTGAACTAAGTATATCCATAACTTAAGAACAATTAGTGTTGACGAAACTTAGTAGATCGTGTGCAGTACTTATGAAATGAATTCCTCACGAAATTGTTTCTTATTTTTGGGTCACACTAAAGACGCCTGAGGGTATCAAAGTATGGAAGCTTGGAATGGGGTTAGAGAAAATTTTTTTAATTTTGCGGAGGAGAAAATGTTTGACGGGGCACCATGACCAACAGAACAACAACACTAACTTGGGTGTTTTAGTGTTTAAGTTATAGAATACCGGAAGACACCTTTTCCTGTATGAACAAGTACTTGAAATGTATAATTTGTAATATAAGTCAAAAGATGATGGAATTTATTGGGAAGTGAGGTCCTCGATGTTGTATATATATAATATATATTGTAGAGTAAATATTCACGTTGGAATGGTTTTGTGATTGCAAGTTTTCACAAGCAAGGAATCCAAAAGAAGATTGAGGATTCCTGTCGAAGTTTTTAGTTGTCGTTTGATCGTCTTTGCTGAGTTTGGTTCTCGCTTTTGGTTGTTCGATTGCCTGACATTTTGGTTAGGTTGTCGGTTTCGCTTTTGCAACAAATTAAATTTCGTTCTCGCTTTTGTTTTTAATTGTTGTAGATTTGCTGCTACAATCATTAAAGTCAAGTCTGGAGAATTTGGCTCGTTGTAGTTAAGTAGATTTGGGGTAAGAGATCCTATTCGTTAAGTTCGTTACCTTTTCCCAGAGTATTACGTCCTCATTTGGGGGTTTTGGAAATACAGTGAAACCTCTCATAACGAGTTTAATTGGTACCGGAGTTTTACTCGTTGCGCGAAACAGTTCCATGTAAAACATATGCGTTTCAGGCCCAACAAAGCACTAAAAAAATTATTTTTAGTATTTGGCAAAAGAAAAGGAATAGCCAAGAATGAAAATGAAAGGATTTCGGGTGGTAGTGGTTGTGTCGTTGTAGTGAAGGAATGATGGACAACACTAATTCCGAACGTATATGTATATTGATATATAAAATGTTATTATAACTATAATTTAGAATTGAAGAGGAAAATGCAAGGATCCTGATGATGCGGAGCTCCGGGACTGAATGAATTTAGCTTCGGTTGTCGGCTGCTTCATTTCACTGTACCCATTCCGGAATTAGGAATGTGGAGAATGCCACAGTAGTAATTAAAATAAGACAGATACAGAAGGATTTAACTATGAATCTGTTTTTCTACCTGTCGGGGGATTCCCCATATAAATGTCGCCAAAAATTGCTCGTTATGCGAATTTAGGCACTCGTTATAAGAGGTTCCACTGTATTTTATTAATTGTACTACAAGTGGATAACCGGAGTCCGTTGAGGTAATTGTTTCTTTGTGTTCTTCGAACCGGATTTGTCAGAGACAAGATTTAGTTTTGGATTCGTTGGAAAAATCATTTATCTCTACATATTGTATGTACGTATATATTATATTAGGAATTATACATTTCAAGTAATTGTACGTCGACGTGTTCATTCAGAAAAGGGTGTCTTCCAGTTTTCGACAATTTTCAACACGCAAAAACGTCTAAACGAAGAACAGCGCAATAATTTTAGGAGGACTGATGTGAAATCATCCACGTGACCACAAATAACGGGAAATTTGTCGGCAATAATATAAAAGCGAGAAGTCAAATTGTTTTTTGATCGATTTATATAAACAAATAGAAAAAACAACCTGAGGGGATATTTGCAACAAGGACATTGCCACATAATAGGGATTTCATTTCACTAAACACTGCTAAATATTACCATCGTCCTTCACTTAGTCACAACTTGACACAATCATTATGGAGACTGAGGTTCAACTTCTTTTTTTGTTTGTTTGAAATCCTGAACGGAATGCAGGAGCCCCAAAACGAAATTCGAGAGAGTAACATGGAAGGTGTACCAACAGAAAGTCGAAGGAAGTCATTTTGACTCGGACAATAAACGACAGCTCAACGCAACTTAAATGTCGACGTGCCTGAAAAGGGGGCTGACTGTAATTGAATGAATAGGAAATAAAACTTCTGAAAATCCGTTAGAGCACAAGGTAGAAGTGTGCATTATTTATGAAATGGAATGTGAATGGATGCGGGCACCGTTTATGAAATGGGCTCTGGATAAGAGTGTGCAATATTTATGAAATAGAATCCGAACGAAGGTGCAGTATTAATGAAATGAGTTCCGAATGAATGTGTGCAATATTTATGAAATGGAATCTAAATGAATGTGTGCAATATTTATGAAATGAAATGCATGAATGTGTGCAATATTTATGATGGAAAATGAATGTGCATTACTTATGAAATGGAATCTAAATGAGTGTGCAGTATTAATGAAATGAGTTCCGAATGAATGTGTGCAATATTTATGAAATGAAATTGGCATAAATGTGTGCATTAATTATGAAATGGAATCTAAATGAGTGTGCAGTATTAATGAAATGAGATCCGAATGAATGTGTGCAATATTTATGAAATGGAACCGGAATGAATGTGTGCATTTTTTATGAAAGGGAATCTGAATGAACGTGTGCAATATTTATGAAATGGAATCTAAATGAATGTGTGCAATACTTATGAAATGGAATCTGAATTAATGTATGCGGTATTTCAAAAAGAAAATCTTTATAAAAGTGTGCGTTACTTATGAAACGAGTTGTTCACAAAATTCTGCAGTAATCACGGAATCAATTTTCGCTCTACAAATGTCCAATATTACCAAACTCAAAATACCACGTGAAGCTCAAGTCAGGATAGTATTGCCGATTTTAGAAGGCGGTGATAGACTAGAACCTCAAACAGTTTCAACGTCTCTCGTCACACCGTCCTGTTCGGACGTAAGCTTAGCAAATGTGACTCAGGAACAGATGGTGAAGGGTTAGAAACAAAAACTTTTTTTGCTGAACACTTTGCTGTAAACTGACTTGAGTATAAGAGGAGGAAGAAAGAATTTTTGTGATAGAATTATTATAAAATAAAATTAAATAAACTTTGAAGAAAATGGAGGAAGAGGGATGAAGGGTGTAAAGGGGGTAAGAAATTAAAATTCAATTCCTTTGTTCTTTTACAGTTACAAAGAAGGTGAAATTGGTACAAAAAGGATCATTAAGGAAGTTCTCGTAACTTTTCCATTCTTCTTCAGGTGTTGTGTGATGTGGCACGAAACACTTTTATCACCAATTCCCCCGCCAAAAATTTCGGGAAGGAACCGGTTATCGCGGCCTCAACTTTTCCTTTCCAAAAAAAATTAAATGAATTTTCAGGTACGTTATTGAGTCATTAATTCTCTTTTTGTTTTTAACATAGCTGCGCCGCAATTTGTCAGAGAGAGAGAGAGTGTGTGTGTTTAACAGTCAAGGTGCGTTAAACCTGTTCGTTTTGGAAACCTTGAAATTTTTATAAATAATCACCGCCGAGGGATTTTACCCAGTTTTGACTGAGGGAGGTATTCGCCTTTCGTTAACAAAGTGTTTCCCCATAGTCACGGGGGTGGGTGGTAGAGGAGGATGGTTGGAGAAGCATTGCGTAATACTTTTAAAACGGTGACTACGTCGAGACACGTCTCCTTCCCAACTCCTCTGCTCTTTTTATTATTTATTCTCCCAAAACAGTATAAATGATATAATGCACCCCTTTCAACCCCTAACCCATTCTCCTCCAGTATCTACTTGAAACAATTGAATAATCATCACTGCTTCAATAGTCGGAGAGGTGACTCCTCCTCCAAGAGAACCTCCCAGGTATACTCCAAAACGAAAAAAAGGTTTTCTCACGGTATTTACAACCCGACCGACAGGCTGTCATTTCCAGAGTCTGCCACCGATCGTTTTCAAACCTGAAAATCAGTTTTTAATACCAGTCTACCTTCGATTCGAGTTAAAAATGACACACTAGCCAGGGTAGCAGAAAACGAAATTAAGAGAAAAAAGGAAAGGGAAGAAGAGTAAAAGGGTAGTAGGGAGTCGAAAGACAGGGGGGCCAACCACATATTTATTAAAGTTTATATTAAAAAAAAGTCAAAAATTGTAGCTTAGAGTGATGAAATTACACAACCCTATGTTGAACCTAAACTAAAACAATAAAAAAAAAATGTCGTATCATTATAACGTGACGTGTCATTAGGTTTGAGACATTGTTATTAAGATTATTAAACAAGAGAGAAAGGGAATTATAGTCAGTTATCCGGTTTTGGGATCCCATTTTATCTTTTTCTCATTCTCTCCTCCCACTTCATCCCTTTATCTAATGGTTTTCCACTTTTTGATCAAAATTTTCGCCGTAGATATATAGACTAAACTGTTCGAGTTTGTATACTTATGATTAGTGTTTGGTTTACTTATAGATAATAGTTTGCGAGGATTATCTGTCGAACAAAAGGAGACTTGGTCACTACCAATCAGCGTGTAAGTTTAGTTCTGAGACACTCACAGCAAATTCTGAATCAAGAGGACATAGGTTGTGAGTTAGTATCGTGCCATATACAGGCGGCCCTCGACTTTTGCACATTTTGGTTTCTGCCCCTCTCAGGATACATCAGATTACAATTTTATTCCGGTCAAGAGAACAAAATAGTGTAACTGTATAAAGGAAACACCCGAAGCACTTAACACGCCTCCTTAACTTCATTATCTATACATGTTGGTAGATAAAAATAAAAAAAATAGTTTTTGATGGATATTTTGAATCGCTACTTTTGAACATTGAACTATTCAGAAAGTTAGTTTAGTTCTGGGACACTACAGCGAATTCTGTATCAAGAGGACATAGATTGTAAGTTAGTATCGTGCCATATACAGGCGGCCTTCTTTTAATCATTAAGGCCCTCTTTCAAGACACATCAGATTACAATTTTATTTGGATCAAGAGAACCAAACAGTAAACTTTATAACAGAAGCACTTAACACGCCTCCTTAACTTAATTATCTACACATATCGATAGATAAATAACTTAGAAAACAATTTTTCGTGACTATTTTTTGACATCCCTTCATTCATCATACTTTTGAACATTCAACATTCGCAAGGACCTACTATAGTAACAACTCCTGGACTAAAAATCGTCAGACTAAAGCACTCAGTCTCAAACTAATCGTCTCAAGATGTCCTTTCGAAAGGAAACAATTCTCTAATTACAGTTCTGCCGAAGACCAGTTCAGTGTTATCATTACCAATCCTTGGTTCTCTAGAGGAGACAGATCGGGGGAGGGGGTAGACTTATTCAAACTCAATCGAAGGAAAATAATTCGATCAATGTTACAGTGAAGTTAACCGTTAATTTAAACTAAAAGACACACACAGACAGATAGACAGACAGAGGCAATAATCGAAGGGAGAGGGAGGAGGGAGAAGAGTAAGAAAAATGTTTGGTTTTCAATAGCTCGGTACCTATATAAAAAAATTGAAATTCTTGAAGCATTCCAGGTTCAAAATTAATATCGTAGCTTCCGAATTGATCGATAAATATAGGTTCTGATAATGAAACGATGGTACGTGGATGTCTGTATCCCTAAATTACGATTTTACTCATGTCTCTCTGACTAATAACTATTATTTTTACTCAAGTGAGATCGGGTGGGATGCTGGTGGTGGTGGTGGTGGTGGGGGTAGGCACAGAGAGGATAGTCGGCGGAAACTCACTCAAAAGCCTCACTCTCAATCTCGTAGGAACGTGATAAAAATCCTTTTTTTTGTCCCCCCTCCACCACTTCTCCAGGTTTGCCTTCTGCTGAATCTCGCTTAAAAATTTTTAGTCGAAACGTTTCATTATGTCTTCATACTTGAAAATTACTCATTACGAGGGAGAAAAAATAGATTTTGGCTTTTTAGGTTTAATTCCAATTTTCTTCTTCTTCTTCTTCATCTCTCTCTCTCTCTCTCTCTCTATTTAATGTGAATTTTTTCGTGATTGGAATGTTACATAGCGATTTGTGTGACGTCTTGTCATTTTCTCGGTTGTTTAAATTAGGACTGAACTTCCATTTTCTAGTTTTCCCTTTGATTTTGAGTGTGGGAGAGTGATAGGGATGCTGGAATGTGTGAATCCATAACGCAACAGCCTATAGTACATGATATTCATATCTTCGGTGACCAGTAGCCAGTAATTATAATTTGATTTAGCGTTTTGATATTAAATTTATGATTTTAATTATTGTTATTTGTGGCGACCAAATAAAAAAGTGTCGCGACCTAAGCCGCTAAACGAAAACATTTCGAATAAAAATAAAAACAAAATGCGGCTCAGGCAGCGACAGGACAAAAGGAAAAGTTTAGAATGGTCTCGAATCACCGAGAACTCCTTCCCATATTAAGCTTATGGGAAGAGAAGCTTCTATAAAGTTCGAGTACGGGTTTCTGGGAACTTCGAGACTATTTCGAAATGTTTTCGTTTAGCGGCTTAGGTCGCGACATTTTTGGTCGCTACATTATTGTTGTTGTTGTCTTTTTACAGGAATTGGCAACCGGTGTTATAAACATAACGCGAGCTTTAAGCCAAACGTTTTGTCTCTCAGCTGCCTGTTGGGAGAAATCGTCTCACTTTGGAGCGGGTACCCAGAAGAACAGATTTCCATATGGTAGCTCGACTTCTCTGATGCTGGCATGCAGATTTCTTGGTACTAGTCCCATTACGAATGAGTGAAATGATTTTAACGATTTCCGGAGATAAAGGTAAGTATTTATTTATTTATTCATAATATTTAATAAGAAATAAACATAAGTGTGCAATATTTATGAAATAAATCCCTCAAGGAAGTAATAATTACAAACTTCAACTTGCAAGTAAGTAATTATGACATCAGTTTTGGGTTTCAATTAAAAAACGTGGCATTAGACCAGAGGTTCCCAAACTTTTTGTGTCATAGACCCTCGCCATGTTTTTAGTTTTGGGTTGACCCCCTACTGATTTTTGTAAATTTCTCACTGTAGTGGAGCAAATCGTTTGCTTCTTAGCTACTTTTATAAATAATGTCTACGTCTTTATATTATAAGATAGTATAATATAAGTAAATAGGTACTATCAGTATATGTTGAGATCCACTATCGTACACCCTCTACATTTTTTTTGGCTGATTTGCAGGTTGTCATAGGCCCCTGGGTGTCGATATAGCCCACTTTGAGAATCACTACATTAGACTAACCCAGAAATGATGTTCTTGATAGAAATAGTATGAGCATCAGCACGATTTAAAATTTTTACGAGCATTACTAATAGTTGTTTGTAACAATACTACTTCTATGATGTTCGTGAGGAAACATTTTTCAAGGTCAGAAGACAGTCGTTTGAGGTTTAAAGCTCTTCACAAACCTTAAAATTGCGAGTGAATCAGGTTACTTAAGTCTCCTACCTTTTTGTTTATAAGAAATTCAGGTACCAGACCGAATGGAAAATTTTTCTCTTAATTATAATATTTTTTTTCATTTTTAAAACAAGAAGAAACCTGTCATTTTAAAACTCTGTTGGTTACACCTCCACCGGTTATAAAACATTGAGCGGAAGAGTGCAAGAGATTGACCAAGATCAGTCAGGAAAATGACAGACGTACAAGTAAAAACTCATCATTAGTGACATATGAGCACCAAAAATGAATTCCATTGTTATTTTGGTTTTCGTGATTAGAGCTGACCGAAACGGGCACGGGTTCTCCTTTCGGCTCATTCGGAATGGCCATCGGGCCTAATTAACATCGGGGAGCCTCTGAGGTCCATCGCCTGTCACTGTGGAAATCGTTTATCATTTTTCTTCCTCCTTGGAAAGTGATTCAAAGGATTCCTCCTTGTTCCGTGCCTGATGAAGACGTTGAGAAGCTTTGGGAAAGGAGGGAAAATTGAGTGAGAACAGTTGGAAAGGGAATTGCATGGAGGTTTAGAAAAAAGGTTTAAAGGTTCGTCGACATAAATCTTTGCGCGAGTTATGTTTGGAATTTAAACATTTTTCAGGTCAAAATATTATTTAATAACAACCTGTACGATATATTTATCTAATAATTTAATTTGTTTGTATCCAAGCGTTAAAGTTGGAGAAGAAAAAAAAAATTTTTTTTGGAAGGTTTCAGGTATGAAATGAGTTATCTCCATTTTTAATTCGGGGTTTTCGGAACTTCGTTCTGAGAAGACAAAAAAAATTTTGTTACCGGGTTTAAGGCTAATCGCTGAATCGTTCTGAACACCAACAGTCTGTTTCATTGTCCACGTAGACATGTCTGCAATTTTGTTTTAGTACTGTTATAGGCCTCCTTTCTGTTTTGTCTGATTGAAAGGGAAGGACAGCCAACCGCCTAAAACCCAAAAAAACGGTTTTGCGTGTTCCTTGCGATAAATTTATTTCAGGTACCTTGAGATTTTTAGATTTTTATTCTTCCGCGGTCTTTTTTTTGTTATGTGTTTGTAATATCTTATACTACTGGGTGTTGTCCCTCTTTTGTGAACGTTATCACTGACTGGATCGATGTTTTCTAGGCAGCTTTCTCGATATCCAAATTTTTGATGGCGGTTTGCCAGAACTTTTTGCCCTCCATTGGCCTTCGTGGTTTTTGTTGTTTTAGTTAAACACTATTCTAGGTATTGAACTGTCTTGTCCCGCCTGGATACGGTACTTTTCTGCTTTTTATTTAAATTTTAGTTTTGATGAATTTTTGTAAATTTTGTAAAGTACTCTCTTTGATGACTTGATCCATTTTAGGAAATTAGTTATTGACGCGTGACCCTCAGCAAGTGTGCAATATTTATGAAATGAATTCTTTGTCTGAGTGTGCATTATTTATGAAATAAACTCTACCCGGGTGTGCATTATTTATGAAACGAATTCCTTGTGCATTTGCATTATTTATTATTTATGTGCACATATTTTTGAAACGAATTCCTTGTCTAAGTGTGCATTATTTATGAAATGAACTCTGTCCGGGTGTGCATTATTTTTGAAATGAATTCTTTGTCTGAGTGTGTAATATTTATGAAACGAATACCTTGCCTAAGTGTGCAATATTTATGAAATAATTCCTTGTCTGAGTGTGCATTATTTATGAAATGAATTCTTTGTGATGTGCATTATTTATGAAATGAATTTTATTCACGTACGTGTGCATTATTTTCGAAATGAATTCTTTGTCCGAGTGTGCAATATTTATGAAACCACTTCTTTGTTTAACTGTGCATTATTTATGAAACGAATTCCTCCTCTTAGTGTGCAGTATTTATGAAATAGTTTGAGTTAGTTTGAGTTGTCATCCTGTTTCTCACTCTTGCGTATAGCAGGATACAGGAGGTGGATTCGGATTCGGAGCTTCTGGAGTGGGATGCAGCCCACACGACGCTACACCAAAGCCCACCTTTTTCCCAAAATTTATGGTTACAATTTGATTCTCACCCCTTCATGGGTGTTTTAAGGTTCAGTCACAAACCTGAGAAGACCCAAATGAAGTGTATATCACATACAAAAATTTTGAAGTATTAGTACTCACACCCACAAACCAAAACCCAAAAGCTTCGGCAACGTACAACTGTTGACATCTTGTAAACTGAAACTTTTTACACGTTTCGTGAAACCCCCAAAAAGTGTTGTATAACATTATACTTGGAAAGTTTGATTTACTAATAAAATTATTTTATACCATCGCGCCTAAATTTGGGTTCATAGCTAACCCATAATCGATGACTACCATTCTCGAATCTCGGGGATGAAACACTGTGTATGAATTATGTCACCGCAGGAAACTAACTTTCGCTAAGATTTTCTATTGAATTTTTGTTTTGATTCTGTCTGAGCTGACGTTACACGACAGTAACAAAGTTTTAATTTTATACGTGAAAAGTTTTTCTAATAAATCATACAACTCGCTAAAAAGTTATAAATTATAATTAGAACAATTAATGACACTGCTGTTAGAAAGTTTTTTATTGTTTCCTTTGTTCTTGCTATGATTCCTGTCGGAAACAGGTTGTATCGTAAATGTCGAATGAATGAACAGCACTAATTCCGAGAGTATATGTATATTGATATATAAAATATTAGTATAACTATAATTTAGAATCAAAATGGAAAATACAAAGATGCTGATGATGCGGAGCTCCGGGACTGAATCATGAATTTGGCTTCAGTTTTCGGCTGCTTTGCACATTCCGCAAATCACCCAAAAGTATCTTTGTATATAATATAACACAAGGACTTCACTCTATGGTGCTTTGGTATTTATTTATATTTAAATGTTATAGATAATTGTTTTGTTATTAACCCTTCGTAGTTGTGTATGTAATTACTGGTGACTGTCCTTGGTGAATGTCTAAGGTTTTAGCGGGTGTGTTCCCGATATTTTATTTAATTTTTGTTAGAAATTGAAAGAAATATGAAAAATAGGCGTATATCCTGAGATCTTAGGTTTCTCTTATGTTTTTAAAGGAGCTTTGTTTCAGAAATAATGCACACGTCATTTTATTAATATCACAGAAGCTTCCGTTAGGAATTGAAATGCGAAAATAAGATCCCCGGCTGTTTATGTTTATATTAACTTTGTGAAATGCGGAAAATTCTTTTATTCCGGATATATACAGGTTCGAGAAATTTTAAATAGGTGGGCCTTTGCGATATGTGACTCTCTAGGCCGGAAGTACGCAAACTAGCGGTCGTCAAATTTTTATAAATTTCAAATTTATCGCCGAAGATGGATGAGATAAATAGAAACTTGCAGCCTCATTATTGGGGAATTCTACTGATTTTTGTGTTGTATAAAAGTATATTCTTAATATTATAAAAAATATTAATATGTGTCATATTTGATGATGTTGTGACGTTCGCCATATTCCGCATTCGGAATGGGCACAGTAAAATGAAGCAGACGAAAACCGAAGCCAAAATTCATTTAGTCCCGGAGCTCCGCACAATCAGGATCGTTGCATTTTCCATTTTGATTCTATATTATAGTTATAATAGCATTTTATATATCAATATACATATACGTTCGGAATTAGTGAACATCTATCTCAAGGAGTTGCCAAAATTATTTTTCTCTCTACTGAAGAGATCGCAGTCAGAAAAAGTTTGCGCACCACTGCTGTAGGCGACTGACGATATTAGAGCAAAATCCTTTTTTGGCAATATTGCCGATGGGAAGAATTCATAAATATGATGGAAATTATAATTTTTAATATATTATTCAGTTTATTCTTTTGTATCATTCTAAAAACGGACAGAACTTTCCGGTAGACCGAATATATATTATCTGCACCCGAAAGTACCTAATATTATGTAAAATTTACGGTAAAAGTGATAAATTGCGAATATAAACAATTCCCGACGATTGTTCATTATCACCTTGGTTAAGTACTGAATATTTATCACAGTGACCGGCTAGTTTATAAAATCATATGTTTGTCTCTGTCACTTCTTCGTTTAATGCAGGGATGAGCAACATGCGGCCCGCCAAGCATTTCTAAAATAGAATTTATTCTATCAATATATTGTTATAAAATAATTTATAGGTAGTCTATACTAAACCAAAACATTTTTTTGTGACGAGTTAATTGTCGGTGACTTGTTCAAACATGGGTTACGAACGCGCCGTCTGTTCTGTGCTGTTTGTGTTGCCTTCTGTCACACAATCAGTCAGACTGGTAAGCTGTCGACTAGCAATTTTAGCGATTCTTGTGGTTCTTGAAAGGCGTGAGTGCGGCCCGCCAAAAAATTTTGAAATTTAAATTGGCCCATTGAATAAAAACGTTGCTCACCCCTGATCTAATGTATTCACCGCTTCTGTTATAATTTGGAGGTTCGTAGACTGTTACTGGCGAGAACAGCCCTTGGCTGTTGTCAGGTTTTCTGTTAAATTTGTCAAACTTTTATTAAACGATTCGGAGATTTCATAAACTAGCCGGTTACTATGATAAATATTCAGTAATCTGTCGTATTAAATAAATTTAGTTGGTGATTATGAATAATCGCCGGAAAATTTGCCTGATTTATCACATTGGATGTGACACAGAAACGACAATATTTTCCGGTCCACGTAACATTAATACGATCGATGCACAGACTCAAGATGGTTTCTTGTTTTAAGTCATGCGCAGTATTGTGAGGAAGTTATTTCATAAATAATGCACAAATTGAAGAAACGTTTCTTACAAAAAACAGTGCAGTTAAAATTAAAAAGGGTTTTATAAGAAAGAGTGAAAAGAGACGAAGGAGAAGGAGGACATTTTTCCTGTTGGGGAAAAAGGAAAATTATCTTTTCATCTTATCCTCATCTCCTCTCTCTCTCTTTCTTTATCTTCTTAATTATATGTATTATCTTAAAGTGAAATTAAAAAATAATTTTGTAAGAGAAAAGGAACTTTAATTTATTTTTTATTCTTTTGCGGAAGCGGAAATGGTTGGTAGAAAAATATTTAATATTAATTATGTTAAGTATTAATAATATTTAAATTTTCTAATCGACATGCTACTGAGAGATCAGTTTGGTTGCTGGATGGGGAGTGTTTGAAATTTCACATTTTTTGGCTTATTTATTTATTTATTTACTACAAAGAAGAGATTGTAGTGAGGTTGTGGTGTTTGTTTTAAGTCTTTTCTTCTTCTTCCCTCTTATATTTTCACTTCTTATTTATTTATTTATTTATTATTATCATCTATTCTCTTCTTTCTACTTCACTCCATTCCTTAGTAGTATTATTATCATTGTCACTCTTTGATTTGTTTACCATCCCTTAGACTGTACTTTGGTTTAACCAATTCCTGGAACTAAGGCTGTCGTCTATTCCTTAGATTTTAAACCCGTCCAGGTACTTCATAAGACAGATAGCAGTTAGCACGGGACAACAAAAAAATTCGCTAGTCTATTAAATCGATTTGAAAATTTTAAATTTAAACTGGGCCATCCCACTTCAAATAATTTAATTAATTATAATCATAATTCAGTACCAAATATTTTTATTTTCAGTATAAGAGCAGGAGGTCTGTGGTGTGGCGGTTAAGTCTTAGATTAAGTTATCGCGAGTTCAAATCCTCCTCTTATACCCAGAAAATGGTGAAAAACGGGATTCAAACTTAACAATACTGTAACTCAACTATATGTTCAGTATAATAATGATAATATGATTGAATTGTATGCTCTACTCGGGTATAATATTAAGGTTTTAAAGCGATCCTTCATTTATAATTGATTTTGAAATAAATTTTGTGATTGTAGAAGATTAGAATTTGTGTTGTATATGTATAATTAATTTTCAGCATTATGATGCGCTATATATTTACTTATAATTTCGACTTATTTAAAAGTATATAAAGTTGCTTAAATCTTAGATATATATTAGAGATCTATTATCTTAGCTAAAATCTTAGACTCACGTCTATTGCTTAAAATAGTGATTCCCAAAGTGGACTATATCAACCCGAACCCCCAGGGGCCTAATACTACCTACAATCGGGTCTACGTCAGCGAAAAAAAATTTTGGGGTCCATGAAATGAAAATGGTGGATCTGATAGTACCTATTTAGTAACATTATACTATCTTATAATATAAAGACATATACATGTTTATAAAAGTACCTATGGTTTTAAAACTAAACTTTAGTCTTTAACCTAAAATTGTTTAAGCACTAAACTTCACTACAGCGAGAAATTTACAAAAATCAATATCAGGTTAGCCCAAAACCTAAGACACTAAGACACAAAAAAGGTTTGGAACCTCTGGCTTAAAACGAACTTTAAAATGAAAACATTTTTGTATAAATTTATTAAAATGAATCCGAGGGATTTAAATAATATATAAATTCGCTTTCAGACCTCTGTGATTGCAATCATATAATATACTATTGAAGAGATATTTTTTTACTATATCACATTATTAAGGGAAAATTTTTCATAAATATTTCACAATCCCAAAAACGTTTCAAATAATAAACGAATTTCACGAGGATCTCTTTTCATAAATAACGCACACTTTGAAATGAAAATTTGATTTCAGTTGTAGTACGTATATATTATTTATTTATTTGGTTCCTGTTGGTCCTGATGATGGTTTCGCGTAAAACAAAACCTAATTATATATGTTTACTCGTGGTGTTAGTTTATGAAATAAATTATGTAGATGAAGAGTAAATAAATAAATAAATAAGTTAAAAACAAACAAAAACGATTTACCATAAAGTCAAATGGACGAATTTTGTGTAAAAAAGAGGCGACGAAGTGCACCCTCAGCGACGGCTGGATTATTCAAAAATTTTTCAAAACTTTCACAAACTTTCGCCGAACATCGCGTTTAGATTTGTGTTGAAATTAGCGCCGGATTTAGAACAAACTCACTCGCGTCAACAGATCGATGTAATTAATTAATTAATTAATTAATCAAAAAACAAAACGATAATTTAAATTTCGATCCGAGCCGATATCAATCAATCGATAACCAAAAAAAAATTTTGTTTTTAAAAAAAATGCTCCAAGACGATGAAGAGACCCGATAGAGCCGACGGTAAAATTCAATACAAATGACTGAAGGCATGTACCTGGAAGACGCGACGTACCTCTCGAAATGAAACGCAGGTACCTCCGAGTTTTTAGCTCTTCCCTAAGCTAAACGTGGTCGAATCAGGTTCGCGAATTTCGTATCGCTCGGTTGTTTCTCCCCCTCTCGGACTGTTACATAACGTACTTCATCAGAACATATTATGTTCCACATACTTTGTTTCCACATACGACTTTCGGGCCCTTTTTTTGGTTTTTGGACCTTTGTTTTGATATGGGGGTTGAGGTCGGGGAGGAGAGTGAAGGGATGAAATTTAATAAAAATTGAGAACCTAAGAAAATTTAGGTTTGTTGGTGTTGATGACATGTTTTCTGTGACGAATGAAACCTCTAAAGCTTTGGTGAAAAGGGTTTTTCTGTTTTGCTGTAGTGTTGTTCTCTTCGTACCTTTTTTGTGTATGCTGACTTTGAATTTCCTTCAAACTACCCTCCTCTCAACCCTTATCCTCTTTTCGATTTGGTTTAGCTTAACATATATTGGTGTATTGTTGTTTATTTCATAAATAATGCACACTTTTATAATATTTCAAAATAATGCACATTTATTATTTGTTATTTAACATCAGCTCACTTTTTTGGGTTTCCAAGTTTCGCATAAAACGAGACCTGTCTATAGGTGGTCATTAGGATTGAGCGAGGGGTTCCACCTACGAGGTATAACCTTCCCGAAGGGTTGATGGAAGTTTCGTGACTGCAGAGACTCCTCCATGGTAATTTAACACTCCTTCCAACTATCCATTGCGAAGGGTCTCTCTTATATCTTTCATCGAAGATTCCTCGCTGGTACGAACCACAACCTTTTGAACTCAACCTCCTCTTCTCGGGTCTAAATTTAAAACCCGCGTAAATACCTATCGCAGGTATGCAAGGCTACGGTCACGTAGAATAACGATTGCCACCTTTATTGATTGCTCAGAACACATTTTGCAAAATTGATTTTTCTAATTCCGTTCGGTTTTGCCCTCCGGTCTCGTAATGACATTCTTGAGTTTGATCGCCGCCATTTTGGACGGTACATCTTAATCAATTGACCAGGTTGCGTCATGTTCGTTTTATTGTTTGACCAAAGACAAATGTTTTACACAATCCTTGTGTCATTTTGTCAAAAAATAAACCTTCAACCCTTTCCCTGCACCTCTCCCCGCTTCTTCATCCTCACCGACAAAGCTGTCTGAAATTCATCATGATGACCTAGATGTTCGGGGATCGATACAGAGATTTTAATTTACTTTTTGTTTGTTTTCCTTCCATCTTTCGTTATTAATTCATTTTTCACTGCTTTCTCGTTTTTACAGTCTTCTACTTCCGGTACAGCCTACAGTACTCCTCTTCTTAGCTATCATGCTTTCTTCCTTCAACTTCGTCTTCTATCCAACCGCCACTTGAAAAACCTTTAAAATATTGAGGATCACTACAGCCGCCATTTTGAATTTCGGAGGACAATAAGGTCAATAATAACTCATAAAGATGAGAAGAGAGTTGTACAATTTGGTCTTGTTTTAAGCGGTTTCTTTTTGTGCGTTAAAAAAATTTTCAGCAGATTCTAAGATTTCCGTTTTTTCATAATTAATGCACACTTTCATAAATAATTAATTTTATTAATACCCACATACCTTTAGTAAGATCTTATTTCATAAATAATGCACAGGAGAAATGGTTTTCCGGTTTATAAACGAAAATTTTCATCACCACCTGAGCTATAACCACAATGCAGAAGAGAAGTGGTGCCAACCCTTTCTCTCATCCACCCCGATATGGGATATATATCGATTGCGATTTAATAGAAGGCGGTGGGGCTTCATTCTCAAACCAAAAATTTATTTATTGACTCCAAGTCATAGTGAGTGAAGGAAAAGTTAAAACCGTTTAAGGGCGTTGGGAATCACGCCAACAATAAAAATGAAAAGTCAAAAAGATGGAAAAGGAAGAAGTTTGATTGCCAACCGTTTTTTTTTACGTAAAAGTTTCGGGGGGTCGTGAGAATGTCATCCGAGTATTTAAATTTTTTTTTTATTGGAGGCGAAAATTACTTTTGGTAAAGTTCAAACTTGAATCTTAGCATTTTGACCTTTTGCCTACTATTTACCGGTAATTTGAATACTTTGGTTTGATGTCTTCAAATAGCGTGAAGTTGGCCTAATCAAGAGAAACAAGGATTTAATTTTATTTTATATTTAATAATATAATAATTAATAAATAAAATATGAATGGCGGTGGATGTGGAAAGGCGATTTCATTTTTGGCGGATGAAAGAACACTTGAAAGACGCGTCTTCTTTTGTTTCCTTTCATCCGAGTCCTCATTTATTTTTATTTATTTATTGTTTTTGTTTGTATATTTTGTATATTTTTGCTTGATTGGTTCGAAATGGACATTATCATAACGAATATTATCATCAGGCCTATTATTTGATATGCCAATTATAGACTACCGTATACTAAGCTCACCATAACATAGACAAACAACAGTATACGTACACAGTATATATATACATTAATATATAGGTCTATGTTTGGTGGAAATTGGCAAGTGTTAGTTTTGTGACTTCGCTCAGGACCCACCCCCTTTCTTATGTGCATTAGGCTGACCGACTTTGTTGTGTTTCTGTATTTTTCTAAAGCCGGACAGCAAACCAAAATTTGTGTTCTCATTTGCTAAGTTTTTTTTTTCAAATTTTGACTCAAAATTTCCAATAATATAAATTTAAATCGGAATTTATTCCCTTCTCGTCTTATCATTTTTATTGGATAGTATTCCGTCTCGTTCCACTTCTACTATAATCTCTGTCTTGACTAGAATCGTCTTTACTTCCTTTGTTTGATTCCTGAGGCTACAACACTGGTCTGTTCTTTATATACAACCCCTATAAACCAATTATTGTCTCGTACTTAAAGACAGGTGGTAGTGTACTGCCCGTACAATGAAAAACATAATTCTTACAGTTGCTTTTAGCTCATTGATCCTCCTTATTAACCCATAACCTCGCGATTTGAAGATTTGCGGTTATAACTATCATAATTTTTAAATATGCGAATCGATAGGAGCTGACAGTATCATGTACATTGATTGTTAAACCCACTTACACCCAAATTTTAGCTTTAGAAAGTTAGAAGTTATTCTAACGAGCTCTTATTTCAAAAGAATTGCACACTTTGATGATGAATTCATTTTATAAGTCGTTTATGAAGATGAAGTTTAATAGAGGGCACTGTATGTAAAACTTATATATTTAATTTTGTAAATATTTGTAACTGTTTACACTTTTTTGGGTGTCATCATATCCTCTTTCATACAAACTATAAATAAGTAGTTGGTGGGTATTTATTTAGTATCTATAAAGTATTAGATAACGGATTTACCGATAGATAAATAATATGTAAAGAATCGAACGACAAACCACAAATTCTTATATTAATATATAACATATTTTATAACCAATCTGCTGTTGTACTTGTATTCTGAAAGCAATGCACACTTGCTTAGAGTCTCAGTGAAGTTTCAAGCAGGTACTCCGATTCTGTTAGGTATTTGTTACTCGCTGGATTTGAGTTAAATCGTAAAAGAATTCTGTCTGTCTTTCTGTCTCCTTCTCTGTCTATTAATCTGCCTGTCTATGTGGGTCTGAAGTGTCTTCCACGGATATGCTGTTCATAACCCAATTTAAAGCCTAATTATGCTCAGTTTAATTTTTTTTTTAATTCGTTTCAAAAGTAATGCACACTATCATTAAGCCTTTCAGCTTTTTCAATCAATAAAATCTTTCAAAAGTATTGCACAGTTTGATAAACAATTCAAAGAGTATTTTTCAAAAGTAATGCACACTTTCATTAGAAGTTCGTTTCAGTTCTTTCCTAAAATCTTTCAAAAGTAATGCACAGTATTATTAAGATAGTCTTTTCAGTTTTTTTGCAATCATTACAAAATTTTTCAAAAGAAATGCACACTTTCATTAAGAAATTATTTTCAGCTCTTTTCTTGCAATCGTCAATAAAATCTTTCAAAAGAGATGCACAGTTTCATAAACAATTCAAGGAGCATCTTTCAAAAGTAATGCACACTATTATTAAGATGGTCTTTTCACTTTTTGCAATCATTACAAAAATTTTTCAAAAGCACACTTTCATTAAGAAGTTCTTTTCAGTTCTTTCCTTACAATCGTCAATAAAATCTTTCAAAAATACTGCACACTTTTACGCGTTCTCGTGAAAAGATTTTTTTAAAGGCTACGCACATTTTCACAAAAAATTTCTGTCGTTGGCACACCTTTCTGATGACTCTATTTGAGTCTACTAGTCGTTCTAAAATCTTAAGAAGTCAAATTAGTTTCGGCGGAAAATTCGCTGATTCGAGGACGTCTCCAAATTTTAGGTTAGATTCCGATTCACCAATAAGTCTTCAAACAGTTTAATAAGAAATCCATTTCATAAGTAATGCACAAACCTAAACCCCGCTAATTTATTTAATAGCGATTTTATCAGAGTTGAGCGTTTTGAATATCTCTCTGGACTAAAATCGAACCTGACTATTTATTTATTGATATTATTGTTATTAAATAATTGTATTCAATTTAAACAAATCATGAATTCGTTTTGTAATTATTAAAATTACATCAAAACCATTTTAGGTTGGTAACTGTTATCCTCTAGGATCACGTGACCTAAAATCTTTTATGTTTGGTTTGTTACAGTCACCATCATTCCCTCCTAACTCGAGGTTTTCCACTTGGTTTCCTTTTTTATTAATTACTCGGAATAGAAAATTTGTCTTCGGTCGTAGAGGAGGATTGAGTTTGTATTTAGAAAGGGGCTCAAAAATAAAAAGGAAACCTGGGTTTTGGGTCGCCCCGGGGACGAGCGCACTAGAATGTGGGTAGATGATGTATACAGGCAAGCTGCAGCTCCTGCCCCTCAGCGATTGACCATTTTACATCCCACGTTATCTTTTTTACATCTTGGATGGAATATCCTTTAATTTTTTTACTGAAATAAAAAATTTCTTTTTATCATCATTACTATCAAAATTTTCTTATTTCTAATTCTTAAATTGACAGAAGGGCCAACTCCAAATTTTTGGTTATTTGCCATCGGGAATATTGTAGGAAGCCCCCTTTTTTCTTATATCATCTGCCTCGTGTTTTTTTCTCTCTCTGGATCTTCTCAGATTTTTTTTTATCTTTTCTCATCCTCCTCCTCTTATCTGCCCCTCGGGATGTTGCTTCTGAGCAGGTGTGCAGCACCAGATTCGAAAAAAAAGTTATTGTTCGAGGCGTTTTACAAAAAAACTGAAATACCCCAACGTTTTCCTTTTTATTCTTATGGTCTCTAATTTATGCGAAAAGAATACACTCAAGTCTGTTTTTGTGCGGTGGATAGGACCGTATATACGCATAAAACTTCACAAATAGTTTTCGGAGCGCCATTACAAATCGCACAAAAAAAGTTTTGAGTGTGTTTAAGGATAAAAACTTTAAAACAGTGGTCAGTGACGTCATTTTGGTCCTTTTTTGATTTTATTAAACTTTTCCTTAGCTTATTTTCTGACAAACCAATTCAGGTCTCGTTTTACGCGAAATTCATACCACAATATAAATTATTATTAGGTGGTAATCGCTTTACGAAAATCTTTTGGGTTTTAGTTTTAGTTTTAGTTTTAGTTTGAATTCCGTTTTTAGCTTTGAGTATAACAGGATACGGGAGGAAGACTTGAACCACAACCATAAGTCTATAGTCTAGCACTTTGATTAGCCCTCCCGCAAAAGCGTTTTTCACTTCAGCAACAGTCAGCTTTCAAAACTACTCGCATAAAACGAGGTCTGTCCCTAACTTAAATAGATAGCCGAGTGTTTGGCTGGAAATCTGCGAACACTATTAAGAGTGTTGATAACTGTCATGGAATTGTTTCCTGAGAGTGTCTATTAATTAAAAGATAAAATACTAATGACAGTGTGCATTACTTTTGAAATTGATAATATCTCAAGGTGGTAAAATACTAAACAAATTTGCAATGACTACAATATTTTTTGCAATAATTTATTTCATAATTAGTGGACGTTTTCATGAAGAATTCATTTCAGAAGTAATGCACACTTTTTTAAAAGATTCATTTTGAAATGAGTTCACACTCTATTGAATGATTTGTGTCGAACGAAATGTCTAGTTTCACGTAGATGTTCTTTCATATATATTGCACACGGTCATGATTTGTTTCATTAATATTACACTTTTATGAAGAGTTCCTTTCAACGGTAATAAGCATTTTCAAGCAGAATTCATTTCAGAAATAATGCACACTTTTACAGTGATGTGTTTTTAAAGAAATGTCCAGTTTCATATAGATGTTCTTTCATAAATACACACATATGAAGAAATTCACCTACAAAGATAATACAATAAGCATTTTCAAACAGAATTCACTTCATAAATAATGCACATGTTGATAAATAATTTGCTTTTTAAAAGAAATGCCCAGTTTCACGTAGATGTTCTTTCATAAATATTGCACAGTGCTATGAAGAATTTGTTTCATAAATGTTGCACACTTTTGAGAATTTCTTCAAAATGAACACTTTCATGAAGAATTCATTTCATAAATAATGCACACTTTGGTAAATGATTTGTTTTTAAAAGAAGCTTAAATGTTCTTTCATAAATATTGCACAGTGTTATGAAGAATTCGTTTCATAAATAGTGCACATTTTTACAGTGATGTGTTTTAAAAGAAATCTCCAGTTTCATATAGATGTTCTTTCAGAAATATTGCACACTGTCATGAAGAATTCCTTACAAATGTATTCAATAATAAGCATTTTTAAACAGAATTCATTTCATAAATAATGCACACTTTTACAATGATGTGTTTTAAAAGAAATATCTAGTTTCACATAGATGTTCTTTCATAAATATTGCACAGTGCTATGAAGAATTTGTTTCATAAATGTTGCACACTCCTTTGAGGAATTTCTTTCAAACGTAATGAACACTTTCATGAAGAATTCATTTCATAAATAATGCACACTTTGGTAAATGATTTGTTTTTAAAAGAAGCTTAAATGTTCTTTCATAAATATTGCACAGTGTTATGAAGAATTCGTTTCGTAAATATTGATTTTACAGTGTGTTTTAAAGAAATCTCCAGTTTCATATAGATGTTCTTTCAGAAATATTGCACACTGTCATGAAGAATTCCTTACAAATGTATTCAATAATAAGCATTTTGAAACAGAATTCATTTCATAAATAATGCACACTTTGATAAATAATTTTCTTTAAAAGAAATGTCCAGCTTCGCATAGATGTTCTGTCATAAATATTGCACAGTGCTATGAAGAATTTGTTTCATAAATATTGCACACTTTTATGCTTTCGAGGAATTTCTTTCAAACGTAATGAACACTTTCATGAAGAATTCATTTCATAAATAATGCACACATCTATAAATGATTTATTTTAAAAGAAATGTCCAGTTTCACATAGATGTTCTTTCATAAATATTGCACACTTTTATGCTTACTTCCATCGATCTGGTCTAAAATTTCTGCACCAAATTCCCTGTATATATATATATGGTTTTGATACTTATTAAAATATTATTATATTAATATTAATATTTGATTTTATATTAGTTTCAGGAACTTAACACTCTGTTTTGACTCTGCATCCAATCCACCGTGTTATAGAAGAGTCACCTCTACTGTGTCTTCCACAAACCAAATTGAAAGTGGTACACTGTTGATGGGGTTGAATTGTGCTGTCTACAAGCATCACAGTGGAGAGGACATAAATGACACGACAGGTGAGTGATGTAGGTGTTAGATGAAAGGAGAGGGTGGCGGTGGATTGTTTCCAAGGATTCTCACCACACAACACAGACAATTTATTAGAAATCCGTTTTATTGGCGTGTTGAAAAAAAAAGATTTTAGGCAAGCGAGGAGATAAAGGTCGAAACGGTTGTTTGGACCGCCAAGAAACGAAGCCGAGGACGCAGTATAAGGAAAAGAAAGATTTGATAGTGGTTAGGAAAAAGTCGAAAATCGCCTGAAAACGAACGCAATTAACAGAAAGAAATCCAACATTGCACACTGGAAGAGAGAATAAGGCGTCGCCTCTCACGACTTTTAATACTTTGTGGTCACAATAAAGAAAGCATAGGCTACCATATAGTATTAGGCGAGGAGTAGGTTCAGTACCTGTTGGTGGGCGGACTGTTACTTATCCAGAAGAACCTCATTGGACACTGGAGTTCCAACACTCATCATTAAACTTTTTTTTTCTTTTCTTTGTGTTTTCCTCTGATTTATTAAAACGCGAAACAATTTTTCTTTTTTTTATGCTCTCTCTCTCTCTCGAAATATTTTAAATTCTTGAAAAATCAGAAAAGGCCCTCGAGGGGAGAAAAGGTTAAAAAGAAAAGGCGTAAAAAGCTTTGCGTGACAGTATATAGCTGTCTAGACTTGTTAAAGTTTGGATTTGAATTTACGATTTGAGACTAGAATTTGGTTTTTGTTCGAATTTGGATTTTCGAAACGTTGGCCTAGGAATCAGCAGTTGCCAAAGTCCGCCTTTCCAATTTTGAAAATCTTTGAAAGCTACTGTATGCTCGTTTGTGGGCATGTCTCATCATAACTCCAAAAATCCATGAACCAATTTTGGTAGACAGTGAAACAACCTGTCGTCATAGATTTTATACAGCAAATTGTCTTAAAGAACAAATTTTATACAAAAAGATGATGGTCTCGCTTTTGTTATTAGAATGACATAACGTACTCTTTTAATGTGTCGCGAAATAAAGTAAAATGATAATTTGAATTATAAAATGTGTGCAATATTTATGACATGAACTTTGCATGAAAAGACCGAGTTATGCGATTCGTACGAGTTATCCTTAAAAGATTTTGTGAAAGTGTGCAGTATTTATGAAAGATTCGATCGTAAAAGCGCATTATTTGGGAAATATATATTTAATAACTTGTGCATTACTTATGAAAGACGTTCTTGACAAACTTGATAGTATTTGTTGAAATGAATTCTCTATGAAAGTGTGCATTACTTTTGAAAGATTTTATTGACGATTGCAAGGAAAGAATTGAGAAGACTTTCTTAATGTTAGTGTGCATTACTTTTGAAAGACGCTATTTCAATTCTCATAAAAGTGTGCATTTCTTTTGAAAAATGCTGTTTGAATTGTTCATGGAAGTGTGCATTTCTTTTGAAAGATTTTTCTAATGATTGCAAAATCCTGAGGAGACTTTTTTAATGATAGTGTGCATTACTTTTGAAACGAATTTAAAAACTGAGCGTAATTTGGCTTTAAATTGCGTTATAAACAGCGAACTTCTTACTGAGGGTGTGCATTACTTTTGAAAAAAAATTTTTGGTGTAAAAATGAGCGTAATTTGGCTTTAAAATGGGTTAATAACAACAGCATATCTGTGAAACACACTTCAGACCGACATAGACAGGCAGATTAATAGACAGAGAAGGAGACAGACAGACAGACAGACTTCGTTTAGGATTTAAGTCAGATGAGGGAGTACCAAACACCTGGCAAAGTCCGAGTACCTGTTTGAAATTTATAATAATTTCTGGGAAATGGTAACAAATTTATTCCACCCCCTCCTCAGACGAGCCAAACACTACCACACAGGCCGAACAAGAACCTAAACCTAGTTACGAACCTGAAAAATCAGAAGGAAACATTGATCCATGACCTTGGTCGAACCATCTCACATGAAACTCACACTCACACACCAAATGACAGGTTTTTCGGTGGAAATGAAAAGCTTAACGAAAAATGTTGAATGGCATCATTTAATTTAATGTTTTTAAATAAATCATGTTTTCTAAGAAGTTTTTGCCACCTCTATGTTTATATGTTCGAATCCGGTCTAATCACCGTTTGATGATGATGATGATGATGATGGCGGTCGATCTTACCTCGATTCGTGATTGGCGAATTTTTTTTTCCTTTTGGTTCTCCTTCGCTCACGATTTTATCCAATTTTTAATAATAATCACAAAAATTTTTGTAAATTTTGGTAAGGATGGCTTAAGATAAATGGCCTTTTGCTTAAAATGTGAATTAATGATTGAAGGTTTCGGTCTTGAAAATGTCGGCTACGAACCTGAATAATTATTAATCTTATTTTAAATGTAATTTTAGAGAACGGACTCGGAAACCTAGTTTTTATCATTTAAATTTCACTCGCAGATCATTTCGAAGGTATCATAGTATCGTAAGTTATGAGTCCATTTTTCGTTAATTTTTGGCGCGCAATTTTAACTAAAAAAGAACCCGCGATCAGGTTTTGACTTGCATATTAAATGGGACTTGAATAAACTTGAGAGCAATAATTCTTAGGTTTCTAATTTATTTTTTCACCCTCCCATTGAGTCCTTCTTTTTATGTTTATTGAGACCTAGCACATGATTTGATGTTTATTTTGTTTAATTAATAAATTTATTTATTTTCTCTTCCATGTCCTCTTCGCAGTCCTCCTATTAATGGCAATTGCCTAAGACGTATATGTCATCTTATATTTAAATTAATTGTTTTAATTAAATCTTAGAAGACTGATTTATCGTTTTGGTTATATGGGCGGATCTATCATCTTGTAATTTATGTAACTATGCGGAGGAACGATAAGAAGACATAAGTAATTTTGTATTGTTGATGGGTGACACCTTGAACCTGGATAATGTTTCTGGGATTATCTCGTACGATCTTCCAGTTGTAATGTTGCTATAAGTGTGGAATGGAATATACAAATTCGTGTGATCGATAGAATATTTAACTGAACCTGACGACGGTTCAAATAAGATAAGACAAACGATGAGTTTGATTAGGACTATAGTCGTAGGAGCTAAGAAGACGATACCTACGGCGCTGCCCATAGGTATGCAGTCCCAAAGGCACGTGTGTTTGGGCGTTGCCCAGGGAATTCGACCCGAGGCGAATAACTACTGTGCGTACCTTATAATTAAAATACAAGGCATCAAGTAGCCGAAGCTTGTGACTAGGTTGTGCCTTTTTTAATCTCGGGGCTACTTCAGTGTTCTAGGCGTGGCTCAACGGAATAAAAAAGGAAAAAAAAAATCCCCATGAATGAAATATTTCCGGAGTGAACGTTTAATTTATAATCCTGGTGAAAGGCCTACGATTAATGCATAGTTTCTGAAGAATTAAAAAGGAGCCAAAGGAATGTGGTGCGTGGGTTAAATGGACATAATTACCAAAATTCCTAAATAAATTCCCCCGGTTTTTGCGGTGCCAGATTAATTCGTGAAAATCTAATTACGTCGAGTCATTAATAACTTCTCCCCTTTTTATATATCAAAAAATTAATTTTTCCTGGAGACTTTGATATTGAAGTAATAATTCATTTCATAAATAATGCGCATTTGTGCGAAGATTTTGTGTCAGAAGTAATGCACACAGTCATGGGAAATTTAATTTGTCGGACGAAATACAGCTTGTTTAAGAATATCGCGTACCTACAGCTCTGTAAATATTGTAGCGCTAATTTTAAGCTTGTAAGGCCCCTCCTATATTTAATCCATTTTCAGCTGATACCCGAGAAATTTGTGTTTTGATACCCGTTCTAAAGGTAGAATTTAAATTTTCAAACCGAATCTTTTTACCCTTCACCATTTTTGAGATCGCCTTCGGAACTAAAAACTAAATAGGTTCTAATTGTAATCATGTCCAACAGCAAGTCTTTAAGAATGTGTCCTTGGAAGGATTTGATTTTCTGACCAACGGTCCTTTGAAACTCAAATTTTGGAGAAGCAAAAGAAGTGAAATTTCGAAGAGCCCTAGCTCCGCTCCTGCTGAGCGAATCTTTACAAAACCTTGTGTATAAAGAAGTTGAGAATTTTCCGAATCCAACAGCATATAAATCATGAAATATGGGCAATTCTTAACAAAATGGCAACAATTTCAAAAGACCTTATATCCTTGGAGGGTTGAGCTGTATAGGATTTAAAAATTTTCACGTTAATTCACTGTTCTCCAAGTTATGCGATTTCGAGTATGAGTTAGTTGATTCTTGTAAACAATTATCGCGTAAAACGGGACCTGATTATATTGAATTGGCTCGGCGAGATTCGACTCCTTAGAAGAGAGTCACTCATGAGTAGGTCAACATTCGGTCGGTGACTAATAGCTTCGTCACAGGCGTTATGCTAATTCATTCGCAAAAGACGGCGTCGGGAAGATTTCAATCGGATCTCAAATCCATCCAAGTCTATAAATATAGCAAGGAAATGAACTATATAACTGAAAACAATATTTTGATAAATTCCTCGCCGCTATAAAGTCCACGAAATGGAAGTGGAAAGAAATTCCATGGACCGCGTGTCGGAGTTCCCTAAATATGCTCTTCCCCTTGGGGAGAATTAATTATCATACTCAATAACTAGGTGCATGTTGGTATTCCGTAACTGGATGCATCACTGCATGCATGTCTGTTATCCAAATTCTCTTTCTTTCTCTCTCCATGATGATGACAGTTGAGGGGAAATCGTTGGAAATCGTTTTTCGTTTTGTTCTCAGACGACACTATAATAACCGTGTCCTTGTTTCCTATTCTCGGAATCGAATCACTTTAAAAGGTGTTTTGAATAATCTTCTATCAAACCTTCTTCTCCCTTCATCTCATCCCAAAGAGGTGACATCTTTATTCCGTCGCCTTTTTTGCATTTGACATGCAACACATCCTCCCGTACCAATATGACGTTTGAATGTGTTTCCATTTTCATTTTCGCAGTACCACGTGACACTATTTCCCAAAGCCTGTTATGTGAAATATTACATCGAGTCGTCGCATCCTCATAATTTTTCATAAATTTTGCACACTTAATAAATTACAGCACTAAAGCGATTGATTATTTGAGTATTAGTACCTTCCGCAACGAGAGGTCTACTTGTAGATGTAAATAATCGTGCACTACTATGACATGAATTCACCATTAGTGTGTGCATTATTTATGAAATGAAGTCTTATTAAAAACGTGGGTTAGCGATAAAATGATTTGTGGTTCAGAAATTAATTGAATTTTGAAGAAAAAAATTTTTTGCACATAGCATTTATTAGGTGAATTTTAAATAAAAAGTGTGCATTATTTTTGAAATGAGCAGCAGCGGTTTATTTTAGTTCATTAGTTCTATATTATTAATTAGTACATGGGGTGTCTCAAAATTAAGATAAGGTTTGAATTTGCCGCCATTTTTTTCAGCAAATTGTTGGTAACCCAGAACAAGAAGAAGAAGAGGTTAACAATTTGACAGCTGAGAGTTTAGGATTGGTTTAAATCAGTGGTTCCCAAAATGGTCTATCTACTGACTCCCATGGGTCTATGACTACCTACAATCGGGTCTACGTCAGCGAAAAATTTTGGGGTCCATGAAATGAAGATGGGGGTCCACGATCTCACTGATGGCACCTATTTACTAACATTATACTATCTTATAATATAAAGACGTATACATTATTTATAAAAGTAGCTAAGAAGCAAAAAATTTACATCACAACAGTGAGAAATTTACAAAAATCAGGTCAGTAGGGGGTCTACCAAAAACATGGCGACGGGTCTACGACCCAAAAAAGTTTGGGAACCTCTGGTTTAAATAGAAAAAAAAATTTTTTTAGTCTTTAGGTTGGGTCATTTCTTCAGTGAATCATAAAGGTACATAGGTTAGGGTTGCATACGCACTCTTTTGTCCAAATTTGCCGCCGCCAAAATTTCATTTTACTCGAAATACTGAATATCTAATCAAAACTAGTCATTGTATAGTCTAACGCTCCATTTTTACTAACCCTAACCTCTTCCTTGTCAAATTATTCATTTCTCAGGGTTGCCAACAATTTACGTTGGTTTTTAACCACTCAAATGTTAAATTAAATTTTGAACACCCTATATATGAACTTTAATTAAAACAAAAAATGTAGGTCTTGGAGAATCTAACCAAAATCCTGGAAAATTATTTTGTTATAAATTCGAAGTCAAGGAGTTAGATTTATGACCAAAATTTTTGTAAACCTCAACGGTCTTTATCTCTTTCGAAATTTCTGAACAGGAGGATCATGATTGAAGGATTCAGGTTCGAAGAATAAAAAGAAAACAAAACACCGATCACTCAAAATCGGTAAGAAGTAGACGGGGTTGAGAGAGAGAGAGAGAGTGATGTATTGATTCAGTCGTTTATATTTTCACTGATAAATTTTTGTAAAATAGTTGCGATGATAATAATACATAATTATTATATTTTTATAATAATAATAACTGTAATTACGATTTTCATTTGTTAATATTTTTCGTATAAATCAAAATTTTATTTTTCGTTAACCTTGATGGATTTCAATTTTTACGTCCGAAAATACTTAATCTGTCAATCTCTGATCTATTTATGTTCTTCGAACCCAATTTAATACATCTTCCCCTCTCTCTCTCCTCCATTTTCCTACAATTTTCTTTTTCTTTTCTTTTCCATGATTACGGTTCGGCTTTTTTTACCTCCTGGAACCTGATTCGAAGGTTAACAAAAAGGTTTGGAATAAATTTTCAAATGATTACTCTTCAACCCAGAGGTTTGGTTAAAAGAGTGGTTCGCGGGGTTGTTATAATATAATCATTCGCGTCCGGTATATATAATAGCAAACGTGTATTTATGGGTTGATTATAAACCGCGTAAAAAAAGTTCGATTGTACCACTGATGATGTTAAGAGGTTTATATTGGCGAATGTTTTCTGCGTTTTGGTGAGTGTTTCGACCATGTCGTCTCAGTGAGAACGGATCTGTATAGGTTCTAACTTTTTTTGTGCGGTTTTTATGACACCCATAAAATATTAAGTGTTTAGTCTGGTGATGGATAAATACGGCCCGGAAAGTATTTAATCCGGCCCGCCGAGGGTTTATCGACGTGGATAGTATTAATACGTGGCCCGCTACAATTACGTTTAATGGGAATTGTTCACTCAGAAACCAATTTTCGAAAAGTATAAGTTTTAAGTATGGCTATGACTTTATCTATAATATTCGACAGCTTATGTGTAGTGGGGTAGTAGAATATGAAATTTAAACTCTTCTCAAATTTTGAATTTGTACAATGAACTGAACAAGGATACAGTCAAGTAGTGACGTATAGACCAGCAATGGGCTAAGTACGGTCCTCGAGCCAACTCCGGCCCGGGAAAGTATTTAATCCGGCCCGCAGAGGGTTTATAGACATGGATAGTACTAATACATAGTCCGCTACAATTAAGTTTTGACGGTCGAGAGGTTTAAATTGGATTTTGATGCATAGTAGATGCATAGTCTACAGAAGAAGCTAACTAGCCGCGTAGTTTGTATGTTGCAAATTTGTGCGGCCCTCCTACTTTAGTTCCTACGTTATATGCGGCCCGCCAAAAATTTAAATTGGTCCGGTGATTAAAAGATTGCCCACCCCTGGTTTAGTCACTATTGTGAACTTTTGTTGGTGAGTGGTTTAGAATTTCTGTTGTCCCCAAAGAAATTTTGATTTGCTTCAATAACAATTTAAAGCAAACAAAATTGTATTAGGACTTTTTTTACACGATAGTAGAAAACAGAAAAATCGCGTTAAACGAAATCCCTGCTGAAAATATTGCCACTCTCCTGATTTTCAAAATACTCAATACTACAATCAGCAGGAGTATAATGAGACCTGAGGGTGAGTAATCATTCCAGCCCCATTGGGCTCCAGTGGATTGGTTTCTGATCTGTGGTTTCTCAGGGATGAATAATCAAAAGAAAAGATGCGATACTGTATAACTAAATGTGCAACTTCAGTGAAATTTTGCCTCCATAAAAGCTTGAATTCCACTTTAAACAAATTCCTCTTGCCAGTGTGCATTACTTTTGAAATAATTCTGCGTGAAAGGCTCATAATTCATGAAATAACTTTTCGTTGTAGTGCGCAGCAGTTATGAGATGAATTCTGTGCAGAAGTTTTGTCAACTGATCAACCGACCTCTTCATCGAAATTTGGATTAATTGTGGGAGGAGTGGTGTAGTGGTTAAGTTCCTGACTAGGATGCAAATGGTCGTGAGTTCGAATCCTCCTCCCGCATCCTGTTATACCCAAAAATTAAGGATGAAAACGGGGTTAAAACCACTACCACCCCCAATTTGGGGTAATTATGAAATAGGTCTATTCTAAAAAGTGTGCATTATTTTTGAAATCGGTTGATTCTATAACAAAACGCATAAATCAAGTTGACGTATTGATTTATGGGCTAACAAAATATTTGGAGGCTGTAGAGTTGCTAAATTAAGGGTTTCGTTGAGTATAATCAGGAAAAGGTAGAGAGGATGAAGATAGAGCTTCTAGAATCGTTAACTCTCCTCAGACATCCTCCCACAATTGTAAAACTGTTAACCAGTCTTGAGTTGGAAGGAAAGAACAAAAAATGAAAAAGGAAATTCGTCCAATTATTACCAAACAATAAATCAAAACGGAGATGAAATCATTAACATAATTACTTAGGCCAACATATTCAACATATCGATAGTTTTAATTAGGACATTAATTATTTACGGTTTACGACTGTCTGTCTTGGAAGTTGGAAGAGCCATTAGAAGCCTTTGAAAAGTTTAAACCTTGTCCCTCCGAGGCTCGGACTACTGTTAGATATGTTCTGGCGTCCCTTTGCATAGTTTTCAAACGAGGGACAACCTTGCGATGTGTTGGGGTATTCGAAACCCCCCCGACACGAGAAACCGGTGAAAATGTCGTCGGCTGGAACAATGACACTTGAGGCGAAAAATCGATAAAAATCCGGCGGAATCTTATGTCTCTCACTCGGAGCAATCTACATAACGTCTTATTAAATAATCACGAGGAAAATTCCCACCGAAATGAAGATTTCCCACTTCACGTACAACGTTGGGAACGTGCTATCGAAATATATTGTAATTAAAGGTTGCATCGAAACGTGTGCGTGTCACGACACGCAAAACATCTTCGACTAAATGTTTTCAGGTTTTTCCGTTGTTTTGGAACTGGGAAAACCAACTGAAATCCTCCAGTTCTGATTTCCTTTCCTATTGGCTGATATACTATTATAAGCTGGACTTCTTCACCGACTCCCCCAACCGCCACCCACATCTTCAGGTTCATCCTGGTCTAACCTAACTGTCGCCAAAGATAGTTTAACGATTTTTCAATTGTTTTTCAAAAATAATATTTATTATTAATATTTAGCGATTCAAATATATTATATTATATATTATCTTCAGTATTTATAGTTTTATATCTTTTTCGATCAGGGCACCGTTAATTTGAACCATCTTCTGCTGTTTTTAGCTTCTCTGACTATGTTCTGTCTTTCCATTCATTTCATCTCTGTTTTGAGCTTTGGTTTATCTGAGAACTCGTGTTTCTTACTTTCTTCTCGTCATAGAACTTCTCAGGTGTTGTGAGCCCTACTGTCTCAGGCCTTTGTCTATTGCCACGAACCATGCCGGGTTTTATTTATTAAGTTTTACTATCGCTAAGATTATCTATAAATCAATACTGTGCACTTAGATAAGACACCAAAACCAAAAATTAGAGCTAACAGTCGTTTAGAAACACGGGGTATTTGACCAAAACTTAAAATTTAAAAGAAAACAAAACAATGGCGCAGTCTCTTCCTGTAAATTTAAAATCCCAACAATCGAACAAAAATAAATTTGAGGCACTTTAACAGAAGCGAACAGAAGAGAAAAACATTTCAATTTGAATGAGGATACTAAAAGGTCTGAAAACAAGTTAATTAACAAATTGCTTAATATTTTTCAGTGTTAGCAACATGACCCCAGTCGGGAAATGTGAGGCTTCAAATTAGCGAACAATTAAAAATTTTTGTACCGTTCGTGTCGTAAATGACCAGATGGATGTAATACTGTATTTAATAGTTTCACGGGCGATTAATTAATGAAAACGGTTGCAATTGACAAAATAACGCAAAATCTATGGAGTTATGTAACTCACGCAACCCAAATTATTTGAACACTCTTTCCTAGGTGTTAGGTGATCACTTAGAAAAGAAAGTGGAAACGATTACAAAGTATTAGCCTGTTTAAAATTGCGATTCGTTTCATCAATAATTAAAAGAGATTGTTTCAAAAGTACTGCACACTTTTGTGAAGATCTCGCTTCTTATAGAACTTTGGAAAATTATCACAAAAGTAATGCACACTTTGGTGGGAGTCCAAGAAACTCACATTCAGTTTGGTCTCATTTTACGCGAATCAAAAACTATTATCATATAAATTGAGTTTGAGGTTTAAAATAAAAACTTTGTGCTGAAAAGGTGGAGACAAACTACCCCCTTTTCTAAACGCTCAAGTTCAAAATCGAGACGCGTAAAAAAAGCCACAAATCTAATTTAATGTGCAGTATTAATGAAATGATATGAAGAAGCAGCAAAGACATTTGTGAAGTATTCACGAAAAGAATATTTCTTGAAAGTGTGCATGATTAATGAAATTTATAATTCCTATAAGTGTGCATTACTTTTGAAATAAACACTAAAAGAAGAAATGAAAATACAGACTCTCAACAAACAGAAACATTTTCGTGGTGCAAATTTAAAGCGAAGGAGTTTCACAAGGTCTGAGAGAAATTATTAAATTGGTTCCTCCCAAAAATTTATATATATATAATTGTCGAAACTTGCGACAAGCACACGTTAAAATTGAAATCAGTTTCGAAATCTTAAATCTGTACCGAAAAAGAAAAGAAAAAATCAGAAATCCTGAATATCCCAGGTATTTGAATTGGCACAACCTTAAACGTTCTCTCATCTAATTAAAGTCTCTTTATAGTCCGAGTTCTTCTTAGGGATCCATGAACGCGTTTCGAAACTTCTAAATATGGAATTATAAGCAATTTTAGACATGCAATATTTAAGGAAAAAAACGTTGTAAGACCCAATCCTAGTCCATAAGTGAAACAAACGACTCTGACGGTTTTTTTTCTCTATGGAATCCCAAATCTGTGAATTACCAAAATTAATTTCTGCGTTCACTTAATGTAAAAATAACCCCGGCAACTATGTTTAGCTTTGGGGAAACCCAGAAGAATTTCATTTTTATTAAGTAATCAATGACACGCAAACTTGAATTTGAAATCATCAAACCACATTTTTCAAATTTCAGATAATTTTTACAGGTAATTACTTTGGGGGTGGAACTAAAACAATTTTTTTTTCCTTCTTTTTTGCTCTCGTCCCTTTTTTCCCATAGTCTCAAAAATTTGAGGTGACTTTTATTATTATTGTTATTTTATTTATTATAATTTTTTTCTGGTGCGTGTTTCGTAAACTACTTCATTTCGTTTTTTTTGTTTGATTCTTTCTGTCAAAAATCCGGAGTTTGATTTTTTTTGGGAAATTTTAATTAAGCACGCGAGATTGTAACGACAAAGGCTGGAAATGATTTTTATGAGCCTTCAATCGATTTATAATGAGTTTGAAACTTTTTTTTTCCCTGTTCTCTAATTAACAAATAAATCTATGGTTCTTTTATTACCTTCCAGTTATTATTATGCAATTGTTTATTACTAGATAATGTTTTTAAATTTTTAATTAAAAGGATTTCAGCACGTTTCATATTTACAGACGCTCTCGTTTTATCATTCTCTATGACTCTATCAATTACATAGAGATAATGTCATAGGTCGCAGTCGGTTACTGTGGGTTTCTAATGCCACGTCTCCGGATCTCATATTCCCAAATTATATTCACAAGATGGCGTCCACTAATATTTGCTGATAACCGTTTCTGGATGTGATTTGAATGAAAATGTTTTGAGAGTAAGTTAATAAATAAATATAATCTATTAAAGGAATTTCCATAAAATGACATTATTTATTAAAAGATAATTAATAATTAAAGGTGGCGTTGCAGAGAAATTACTTAAAAATAAGATTCAATGCATTATTTGTAGAATGAAACTTTCTTAAGAGTGTGCATTATTTATGAAATGAAATCTTCCCAAAGTGTGCATTATTTATGAAATGAAATCTTCCCAAGAGTGTGCATTATTTATGAAATGAAATCTTCCCAAGAGTGTGCATTATTTATGAAATGAAATCTTCCTAAGAGTGTGCATTATTTATGAAATGAAATCTTCCAAGAGTGTGCATTATTTATGAAATGAAATCTTTCTAAGAGTGTGCATTATTTATGAAATGAAATCTTTCTAAGAGTGTGCATTATGAAATTAATAGTTCTTTCCGATAACATTTTCTGATGCGAAAGCCTTTCTGTGTTGATATAACTTTAAATATATTCTGAAAAGATGAAAAATATCCTCAGTAGCTCTAGAAGGAAACGTACTTAATATTATAATAATATATAGTATTATTTGCTTTTTAGGTCGTGAAACAGCGGTCCAAGTCTCTACTTTTTAAATCAGTGGAAGCGCGATGGCATGTTTTCAATATCAGCATTCATACAGGAGATTGTCGCTCCAGACACACAGACGTCAGAGATGAGGGTAAGTTTTGTTATAATTCCCAAAAATTAGCCTAAAGCAGCGTAGTAGTAACATTACTAACAGTTTCTGAGAGTTTCTGACATAAGTCAGGGTTAAATATTGACATCATAATCACACTCACAACAAATCATGACGGAGGGTTTGAGAGAAGACAAATTAGAACGCGAGTTAAAGAAGTTAAGACAACGATTTGGTGAAGGCCCTCAAAAAAGCTCAGAGTTTTTTAACCTCGAGCTTTTTTTCGTAATCCGCACTCCCACCGAATTCTTTTGTTAAACTTACACCAAAAGGTGGTTTGCTTAATGAACATCTGCCGCATGGTTGGCTGTGATTTCGGTATCGCGAACCGACCACAATAAATTATTTCCAGTTATCTTAAGTTTTAATTAATAGTTTTCAACCTGAGGTCCTGAAAGAGGTCAAACGGACAAAAAGAAAAGTTTACGCCCGAATCATAATGAATTGAAGAGTAGAAATGCAAAAGTTTCGGCCGAATTATCATTATTATTAATTCGTGGGGAATGGTCGTAGGCTGGGAATGATGATTCGGAGCGTCTGCCAACGTATTGAAAAGCCTGTCCTCTGAAGGTTTCGCCTGAATTTCTCTCCGGTTAATAAGTAAGTGAAGGTCGAAGAGGAAGAATTGGAAAGAATGATGGGTCTTTTTGTTGCTTCAAGCCACAGCCTGCTATTATAATTATGTTATTGTTTTTATTTATTTATTTCCTTCGTTTGGATTCACGCCGTCTGATAAAGGACATGATGGAAGTGTCGCAATTTGCCGGTTTATTTTTAATTATAAGTCTGTACGCGAAGGTTCAGGTTTAAAGTGGGATAGTGGACAGTTGTTTAGAAGGCTGTCTTCAGTTTTTTGAGGTCAACTATAGTGTGCTCATACTCAAAATTGTTGTGATTGGTTTTGTTTTGTTTTTAAGATGTCCTGCCAGAATTAAACCGTAGTTTCTTGGCTGTCAGAAAATTTTTTTTTGAAGCTGTTTGTGGGCACTTTACTTCAAATTTGTTATTTCTTTACTAATATCTTTCAAAAGTAATGTACACTTGAACAAAGGCTGTCTTTCAAAAGTAGTGCACACTTTTTAATGCGCTCAGAATAAAACCGTAGTTTCTTAATAGGCCTTTGATGAAAATGGCTGTCATTTGCTGTTAGAAAATTGCTGTTTTGAAGCTGTTTCTGGGCACTTTACTTCAAATCTGTTGTTTCTTCAGTAATATTTTTTCAAAAGTAATGCACCTTCTAACTTAGGCTCTCTTTCAAAAGTAGTGCACACTTGTTAGTACGCTCAGAATAAAATCGTAGTTGCTTAGTACGAATAAAATGGCTGTTATTTGCTGTTAGAAAATTGCTGTTTTGAAGCTGTTTGTGGGCATTTTACTTCAAATCTGTTGTTTCTTCACTAATATTTTTCAAAAGTAATGCACACTCTAACTAAGGCCCTCTTTCAAAAGTAGTGCACACTTGTTAATGCGCTCAGAATAAAACCGTAGTTTCTTAATAGGCCTTTGATTAAATGGCTGTCATTTCCTGTTTTGAAGCTGTTTCTGGGCACTTTACTTCAAATTTGCTATTTCTTTACTAATATTTTTCAAAAGTAATGCACACTTTGACAAAGGATCTCTTTCAAAAGTAGTGCACACTTGTTAGTGCGCTTTTATTTCATTTAAAAAATTTCCTGGCGTGACTCTAGCACTCATTTAACCAAAACTAGGTCTTATTTTATGCGAAATTCGTTAAGTGAACTTCCTATAGAAATCTAAATGCCTTTGAGGACTATTAAAATTACGTCAAGGGCCACCGGTAATTTGCGAATTTGTAAACGGACCCATAGATGGATATTAAATGGCCATCATCACATTTCAGATGATATGGAGCGATGACTCTGTCGGTCTAACGCAATAAAAATCAATAATCCAAACCCGTTCTCGACTGAACTGGGCACGTAGCCATAATAAAACTTCATAAAATTTTCAAATAAACGCCGAAAAAAAAAATTAATAATAATAATTAAAAGTTACAAACTGCAACAAGAAAAAAACGACAGTTTAAGTTGGCCCACCCTATACAAAACCAAAACCTAATCATAATCATTTTTGGATGACGGGGGGCTTAGTTTAGCACGAGAACCTCCGATGAAAGGATTCTAGTCTCTTGATTTGGTAGAAAAACACGAAAAGGATGCGAGAAAGACATCGGGATTGACCACTCCACTCTCTAGATTTAGGCTTTCTGTCTAAAGTTATGGTCGAAGCGTGGGTCGCGTGATAGAAAACAACGGCACGCGGTGAGGTCAGAGGAACCTTCGGGGGAATTACACCATCACTGCCTGTTTAAACAGCTTTTCACAAAGGAAGAGTTTTAAAAAAAAAGTCAAAACCAGGTTCCAGTTATCAAGAATCTTAGGCCTAAATGAACCACAAATTCCAGTTCTTGAGTGTCTTCGTGGAGTGGCTTAAAAGCTAAATTTTCAAAACCCACAGGATTCTATTAAAAAATGAAACCAAATGGAATCGTAAATTGTTGTCGTGGAATTATTTTAAACAAGAATCTCCAGTCCTCTGGAACGCGTTTCCTCTTTCTCCAGTTTCTCAAGTTACTTAACAATCCTCTAAAAAGGAGAGTAGAAGTTTCCATTAAGTTTTAGAGAAAAAAATTTTTTTTATAACGTCCTTTGATGTTAAACTTCCAGTAACAGCAATGCAATATGAGACAAAGAGGAGGAGAAAGAAGGAGAGAGAGAGAGAGAGAGAGAGAGAGAGAAAAAGAGAGAGAACATGGTTCGTAATGGATCGCGTGTTCGCCTCAGGGCCCAACTCGGGATACGATCAACTTTGTTGGTTAGTCTTTGCTATTTGTAATAATGCAAATTGAAATTGGTCTTCTAGGCAATACCGTGTGCCCTTCAGTGCCGCAATCAGCTAATATCTACAACGAAATGTGTTAAAATAAGGAAAAATAATTTGAGTCTGCGCTTGGAGTCGCCGATGGGTTGGCACGATGAAGAGAAGTTAGAACGTTTTTGCGGCCCCTTCGGGGGTCGTCAGGCCAGACGTTGTTCTCGTTCCTCTCCAACTGAAAATTTAAAGCTTCATTATTTTGGAGTGTGGACGTTATATGTGTTCTCCTTTTGTTCTTACCCCATTTACCCTTATTTGTTTTGGAAGCGTCTTGTCAACAATGTGAAGTTGCCAGGTTCAACTACAAAAACTACAAACGGGAGGGATTTGTAGTTATCTCGATACTCCTTTCAGTATCTTTCTTTAAATACTTCTCGATCGTGATATCCTCCATGTTTAAAACGGCAAATCCGAAGTAGCCAAATAAGATAGAATGAAGAAACGAAAGCGATTTGTGGTTACGCCTATAATGATACAACGGAGAGAGAACGGATCACGAATTTGCACCAAAAGGTCAAATTGGCCGGTACGTTGTTTCGATAGAGGCTCCACCAATGGAAAACAAATTGAAATGTGGGCAAAACGGAGAAAATTTCTCTCGAAAATCTGATTTTCATCGCAGAAAACCATGAAATCCGCCTCCGATTGTATGAAACCGAGATTAACAACAACAACAAAATCACCGAGTGTTTCAAAAAAGGAAAAATAAGACTAATTTTTTTTTGTTGTTCTATAATCAATGTTTTCAGAGTAAGGAACTGAGGTACCCTGACAATGGGCAAACTTTCCAAACAAAAAGTCGGAACAGGACCCGAAGGCATCTCGAGATTATCAGGTTGGTCAAAATGATCGGGAACCCATGTTTAACTTTCGTCCGATTCAAATTTAAAATAAGCTTTTATATTATATGTAAAATTAATATTCAAATCCTTGCATTCTTTAATAATAATCGCTCTCGCGCGCATGCTCCATGTTCAGATCGGCTATTACTACCAGCCGAAGTGAGATTTTTTTAGGGCCCTTTTGTTTTTTTCCTTTTCTTTCGTTTTTTTGGGGGTTTTTCAAATCCTAATCCGAAGGTTTATCTTCTTTATCTTCGAAGGTTTTATAGTTTACACGAATTTGAAATAAATGCGATTCACCATGAAGTGTCTATATCGTGTGGTCTTTTTTTACGCGGTTGAAAAATCACGTATTTCAACAAACTCTAATATGTATATAAACGATTCAATTGGAAATCAATTTCAAAAGTAATGCACACATTTATGGAGAGTTCATTTCATAAATACTGCACACTTAGGTATGGAATTGATTTCATAGATAATTTACATCGCTGACAGACTTCCTGTCGTTGCTCTCCTTTTTATTTTGTTACCATTAAGTCTGATGATGATTAATTAAATACACACATTTATGGAGAGTTCATTTCATAAATACTGCACACTTAGGTATTTAGTTCATAGATGATTTGTATTTGAGACAGACTTCCTGTCGTTGCTCTCCTTCTTATTTAATTGCCATTAAGTCTGACGATGATTAACTAAATACACTTTTGTGCGGAGTTCATTTCATAAATATTGCACACTTAGGTATTGAATTTAGTTCATAGGTGATTTGCATTTGATGACAGACTTACTGTCGTTGCTCTCCTTCTTTTTAATTAATTGCCATCAAGCCTGATGGTGATTAATTAAATAGTTTTGTGCTTGAGGGTTTTTTTTCATAAATAATGCACATTTATCTAGTTTAAATTCAGAAATAGATTTCCTAGAAGTGCTCGACAAATCATTTTAAGCGGATCTTATTTATGCGTTTTGAAAATTTTGTGCTGGGAAAGTTTGGAAGGTTTTCCAGAGTGGGAGAGAGACCGAGAGAGACAGATACTTTCTACAAGCCCCAAATTCTAATGAAACCCTTGTCACGTGGTTTTGTAGTGTTATAGATGGTTCCTTCCTCTTCTTCTGGGTCCAAAAATATGCAGCGCAGTTGGTTTGGTGGAGATACAGCCTTTTTTTACACGGTCTGAGTTTGTTACCTTATATCTGGTGGTTCGTGACTACAAATTTTTGGGGTCGAGATCAAAATAAAGTGTACAGTACCTATGAGAGGGAGTCGAGGTGTTTTAAACGTTAATACAGAAAAGTGTTGATACAGTACGTACAGAATAAAACGGATTTATTTAAAAATAGTATTTTTCAACCCAATGAAGTGAGGTCAGGAAATTTAAATAAAATTTCAATTTCTTTGCAAATTATTAAATTGCGTCACGGCTGATACAGACCAACCCCAAGTCACAGGTATAGTTGGAATGTGTTTTAGGATTTCCTTTAGAAGGACAAGAGAGAACAGTTCGTATTCTCTGTATAGTATAACAGTATTGATCTTTGTTCGCCAGGTCCCGTGAGAGATTTTTCCAAAAACTTGAGCCGGAGGCGAGTCAGTTACTTCTTTTCCCAAACCCGCCTTTGACGACTTTCGATAAAGAACTTAATTGTTTCAAAACATCAATAGCGAATTTGATATCCGACATTTCTGTAAAAGAAAACTGTGTCTGTTCAAGTCACGGAACATACGCTGAACCTGTTCTCTGAGAAAAGGTGTTCTAAGAATTATCTAAATAAAAAAGGGCGTATTTAGGTAATGTGTGGGAAGCTATGGGGCATCATTGATCAGAGAAGGGAATCAACAACGCGAAAAGTAAATCATCGGCGTAGAAATTTTGCAAACATGGTGAAAACCAGAAATTTAACGAGTCCGTCTCGCGTCCGACGCCTTTTGCCTATACACGACCATCATTAAAAGAGAAAATTTTTCTTCAGCGCTTCGTTCTCGGGGGGGTTCCCCAAACCCAAAAACCTTTCCATCATTTCCCAATACCAAGCACCTAATTTTATTTATTTATATTTTGTCCACACCATCGTTAATAAATCAATAAACCTACGTTCAGTGACACTAATAAATAATTTCGGACATACCCCCCCTGCCCTCCAACGCGAGAACCATATCCCAAGCCGATACACGCGCCTTAAAACGTTAACTTAAGGAAAGGAAACTAAAATTACAAGAAAAAAAAGTTAAGGATGGCGGAGGAAGAGCCACCCGCACAATATTTTACGTCCTCAGGCTTATTTGCCCCGATCGACCCTAAACGAAAACACTAACGTAATTATATAATGGACTGTTGGGCCCTAATCAAGTTCCTACGTAACTCCGTCACCTTATGATCATCCGGCTCACTTTTCGGTGCGTTTTTAACTGAATGCGTAACGAAGGCTTTAAGCAAGGAAGACCAAAGTCAGCTAAAATTCGGTTTTCGAATTTTTTCTCTGACGGGTGAGGCGGGGACAGGGGATTTTCTTTACATCAGACGTATTAAAAAAAAGATTTGTTTTTGTTTATTAATTAAGATGAAAGGAAATGTGCCGACTGTAGTAGACAGAAAGAATGAAAGAGAGAGACATGGGATTTAAAAAAAAAAAAAAAAATTTCAATCAGATTTGAAAAGGCTGAACAGAAACGGATTTGCTTTAAAAATGTTTTTTGAAAATTAATCACCTGGACAAGATTGCGTTTGGAAGATGTCTGATTTTCAAACTTAACGTGTACTTTAAATGTACGTAAAACTCATTTTTTAAATTCATAAATAATGCACACTTTTATCTAGAAGTCAGAAAGTTCCCTGAGAAGCAGTGCGCTCTTTGGTGAATAATTTCTTTCATAAATACTGCACACTTTAAGATCTTATTTAGTAAGAAATGCTGGTAAAAGTAAAATGGGAACCCACTAACCAAAGAAATTAATACCAATGTCTTTAGAGTCGGAACACCCGAGGTCTTTTTTTACGCGGTTGAAAAATCGTCGACGTATTTCAACAAACTCGTACTACATAATTGATAGATGTTTAACTAGAAATCCACTTCAAAAGTAATGCACATTTATAGAACAGAGAAGTGTGGGAAATGGTTACATTTTCTTATAGAAAGTCTAGTAGAAAGACTAAATTGAAGTAGAGTTTTAGGTAGTCAGTTAAAACTGATGGAAAATCTCAAAATGAAAATTCAGAGCTTAGAGGGAATACACCTAGAAGCGTGGAAAATGTATTTTTTAAAGGAAAAATCACGGGGAATATAATTTTTTATTTCTCTCTCTCTCTCTTTTCTTTTTCGGAGAGAGAACAATATTTAAGAGATGAAATGGGAGAGACCCGAGGGGGTGCTTTAGGTCTACGGCGTCTGCGTGGGCCCTTTAGGGCGGGTCGAACCAAGGCAGTCTCATCGATTTTCTCTACAGCGCACCCACAGGCAGACTTCGCAAGGCGTGATTTACTTTAATTTTCTAAATTTCCTTCTCTCAAATCTTCTCAAATAAAAAAATATAATTCCTCTCCTTTCTTCCATTCCTCCTCCATCCCCACACACCCTCTCCTCCTCCCATGTGAACACTAAGACATTTCTATTTTTCTGCCTCTGGGAAATCCTCTTGCTACTTCCACCGCACAGAACAGGAGACAAAGAAAGATGGAGAAAGAGACCCCTCGCCTTCATCGATTTCATTTTCGTATTTGAATTAGAGTTTAGGACCGTAATGAGGGAAATGGAGTTTCCGTGATTTTCAACCAGAAGTGAAATTTTTGAAATGTCCAGAGAGCCGAAGGGAGATTTGATCGGTTGACTGAACACTGGTTCTTTGTCTTCTTTTTATTTGAAAGGTATGATTGAGCCACGCGATTCTTGTTCTCCATGTTTGAAAACGAGAACAGAACTCTGTGAAAAAAGGTGTACCAACCTAAAATGACGGCTCTTTTTAAAATCGTTGAGGAAAAGAGTTCAAATTATCGATTTTTGGTATATTTGGTCGATTAACTCATCTCTCCCTGTTTCTTGGAACAGGATGATGATGGAGTTTAAACTAACCTCACTCACGAGGCTTTTTCGGACCTGAATGGAGAATTTTTCACTTCCGGAAGTGGATAAAAAGCCTAACGTGCGGTTGTAGAAGGATAAACCCAAAACAAACATCGTGCGGTCGACAATGGAGGTCCTTCGTCAGCTTCTCATTGACGGGTTAATTTCGCTTGACCTCTCTTGACGGCCTTTGATATTTTCGTGAAGCTACTGAGAGGAAGGAGTTAACACTAACAAACCGGAAATGATTGAATAGTTTGAGTTTTTACAGGTATAACCCCTTTGGGAGATTTGAGTGACTAAATACAAACAGTGTTTGAAACAAGGAAGGAATAAAGGAACAGAGAGAGACTTCTGCTTATTTAAATATTTCATTTAAGCTTTAAATTTTGAAAATTAGACTTTGAGTTATTTACTAGTCGGTGACATAGCTCACTAAATCTCTCCGAACTTCAAAAGAGGACTATAATGACCCAAACCTTGGCCGGAGTTAGCCACAAAAGAGGACTTTGGTAAAAATTTAATAAATAAATCAATGTTAATAATTAAAAAGAACAAACAAAAGAATAATAAAAAGTATTCGTGCATAAAACTCTGGAGAAAAAAAAATAAATGAGGTAGAGAGAGAGAGAGACTCAAAAATAGAGAGAGAAAGAGAAGAAACAACTCTTGGTCGATGCCTGACGGTTATTCGTTAAGGTACTTTGGAGGTGCACGCCTTAAGACGATAGAGGTGCTTTACTCGTACCAAAGTAATGACCAACTTGCGGGTATTATCCACGTATAAGTACCTTGATTTCTTCATGCCACTATTTTAAAATGGCGGATAAAATTACAGGATCCAAATTGACAACTTTTCATCTTTTTTTTCTTCTCTCTCTCTTTTATTCTCTTAAAAGTGGCGCTTGAAAGCCATTAATTATGAATATTACATGGTTGGAAATGTATTTATTAAAATCATTGAAGTTATTTTTTAATGTTATCAATATGGCGATAAGAGATTCTGGTTTTTGTCTACAGGGCGAATACTACGAATACCGGCTTTTTATTTTATTTTTACGATAACGCTCGAAATATGGGAATTTTTCGGTTTTAAGAACCTTGAACAGAATTTTTATTCTCTCTGAGAGAGAGAAACCTCAGGGTTTTTACTGCTCCTGTTTTCTTACTATTGTCCCGAGAGGTACTCGAGAGTATTTTTGACTCCTTTAATCAAGTCCTCTTTTTAATCCTTAGATAGCCTCACAATTATGAGTGTTTATAACAAGAAAATGGCGAGAGTAAGAGAGATTAAACGGTTAACTAAAAAGTATTTTGTACAAACTCTATTCCTCCTCAAAAATGGTAGGCCAGAAATGTTGCCGGTTTGTCTGTCTCTCTGGGTCCGGAGGCTTTCTCATCATTTTGATTTTGTAGAAGGCTGGCGGCTGATATTTTGTGTACCTTAAGATTACTGGCTGGCTTCTTTAAAATTCTTGCCAGCTAATTTTACTATTGCAGGGAAATGTAAACAGTATTTAGTGTGCATTATTTATGAAATGAGCTGTTTGGAGCTTGTTTAAGTAGGGTTTTGTAGAAGTCGCGCATCGCTTTTGAAATAAATTTTGTGTGCAGTATTTACGGAAGGAATTCCCATAAAGCTGGAACTACTTTTGAAATGAGGTCTTTGTGAGAGTGTGCAGAACTTTTGAAATGAATTCTCTTGCCAAATTGTGCACTATTTTTGAGAAAAGTGTGCGATATTTACGAAATGAACTCCCTAGGAAGTGGAAACTGCTTTTGAAATAAGTTCTTCGTGAAAGTGTGCAATACTTTTGAAATATGAGTTTTCAAAGTGTGCATTACTTTTGAAATAAATTCTACGCACCACTGTTCAGTATTTATGAAATGAATTCTAATTGAAGACTGTGCCACTTGTGATCTTTCTACTTCAGGTTGAAATAAATTTTGTGTGCAGTATTTATGGAACGAATTCCCATTAAAGTTGGAACTACTTTTGAAATGAGGTCTTTGTGAGAGTGTGCAAAACTTTTGAAATGGATTCTCTTGCCAAATTGTGCACTATTTTGAGAAAAGTCTGCAACATTTACGAAATGAACTCCCTTGGAAGCGGAAGAAGCTTGCTTTTGAAATAAGTTCTTCGTGAAAGTGTGCAATACTTTTGAAATATTGCTTTGCACAAACCGTTCATTAGTTTTAAAGTGAGTCTCTGCGGAATTTTATTTATTCCCAGACCAACTTATTGATATTGTCTTGTATCAAGAGTTGAAGAGTTTCTATACCAAAAAAAATTTTCGGCACTCACAGCAGAAGTTGCGCTGGTGCGCTATAAACATATTATAAATTAGAACAAAGCCGTCAAATCTGTAAATTTAAATCCAAATCTTAAATTTGGAGCTGTATTATTAGCATTTTAACTTTTTGAATATAAAAAGGGACTTTACTTAAAAATTGTGGTCTTGTAAAAACATGGCGGAGGTGTTGAAATTGAGTAACGAAAATTTCTTTCTGTGAATGAGTATCAATCAAAATAATGCTGTAGAAATAAAAATTGACAAATTTGTAGCTGCTGTGGCGTTAATACGCAAGTACCAAATTTTCTTTTCCCTTTTTTTTCTAGAAAATTGGAATTGGGGCAAGTCAGTTTGGATAAATCCATATACACCATTCTTATGACATAAATTCGTCGAATTTTATTACGTAAAGTTGATCGGGGCAAGAGAAAACTGCTTCCTAAACAATAGCGCTATAATTTTCATAAATAATGTCTACTTGTAGCACACACACATTCTTTTTATCCAAATTAAAAAGGGCCTCAAGTGATGACTATGGCGTCTTTAAAAAATAAAATTTTATATATTCGGTAATAGCTTGTAAAATTTGAATATTCATTGGAAATCCTCGTTCGCGGCTCAACTTTCCTGGCCATGTGCTCTGCTTGCTTGCTTGCCTTTCGTAGATGTTTTATTACTGTTTACCTGCCATGTGTCCGTCTGTCATCCGTCCCATTATAGAAGAAGAGAAGATAACGAAAAACGAAAAAGGCTGGCGGCTGACATTTTGGAGTACGTTAAGATTCTTCTTCGGGCTTCTTTAAAAATCTTGCGAGGTAATTTTACTTTGCAGGGAATTGTAAAATGTATTTAGTGTGCATTATTTATGAAATGAGTTGTTTGTGAATGTGTGGAACTTGTTTAAAAGAGGTTTTGTTAAAGTCTCGCATAGCTTTTAAAATAATTTTGTGTGCAGGAATTAGGAAATGAATTCTCATAAAGTTGGAACTACTTTTGAAATGAGGTCTTTGTCAACGTGCAGAACTTTTGAATTGAAGTCTTTGTAAGAATGGGTAGAACTTTTGAAATGAAGTCTTTGTCAGTGTGCAGAACTTTTGAAATAGATTCTCTTGCCAAATTTTGCACTATTTTTGAGAAAAGTGTGCGATATTTACGAAATGAACTCCCATGGAAGTGGAAACTGCTTTTGGAGTAAGTTCTTCGTGAAAGTGTGCAATACTTTTGAAATATTGCTTTGGAGAAACCGTTTATTAGTTTGAAAGTGAGTTTTCTACGGAAGTGTGCATTACTTTTGAAATAAATTCTACGCACAACTGTTCAGTATTTATGAAATGAAGGCTGTGCCACTTGTGATCTTTTTACTCCAGGTTGAAATAAATTTTGTGTGCAGTATTTACGGAAGGAATTCCCATAAAAGCTGGAACTACTTTTGAAATGAGGTCCTTGTGAGAGTGTGCAGAACTTTTGAAATTAAGTCTTTGTCAGTGTGCAGAACTTTTGAATTGAGGTCTTTGTCAGTGTGCAGAACTTTTGAAATGGATTCTCTTGCCAAATTGTGCACTATTTTTGAGAAAAGTCTGCAATATTTACGAAATGAACCCCCTTGGAAGCGGAAACTGCTTTTGAAATAAGTTCTTCGTGAAAGTGTGCAATACTTTTGAAATATTGCTTTGCAAAAAGCATCCATTACTTTTAAAGTAAATTTTCTGCGGAAGTGTGCATTACTTTTGAAATAAATTCTACGCACAACTGTTCAGTATTTATGAAATGAATTCCTAATTGAAGACTGTACCACTTATAATCTTTCCACTCCAGGTATCTTGTAGATAACATTTCAATCCCACACCCATAACAATAAAACCGAAGGTACCCAACATATTCCTCCACATTCTTGTTAATGAAAGGAGCTTCAAAGAGAAAAATATGAAACAGGAACATGAAAAAGTCTATCAGCTCAAGCTAACAAGAGAAAAGAAGAAATAAATCGGCATAACGTTCTCTGACCCAAAACGGCCAAAAAAATATTTTTAACACGACCAACTTTTCGTACGTAAACTCGTTAATTATGATCGGAAGTTAACATTTAGAATAATTCTTTCGTTTCGTTAAAAAATTATTGTTTTTAAATCACGATTTTCGCCCTTCCTGGTAAATTATAGCGTGTTTCCAAGCATTTATGCCCGACTTCCCTCCCCCTCCCTCCTCTTCCAAAATAATAGTTAAACCGCAAAACGGCATTTCCTGGTTATCGAAAACATTTCTGATTCACTCCGATAACTATTAATTAATAATTCTGTAAGAAAGTTGCTCATAATTATGTCTCACCGATTTCAAATCGAAAGAATTCACATGGAATCCTTCATTCGCAGAAACACAATTCAAAGATGTCTTCCATTAGCCGTGGACCGGTATTGCCAACGTCGGGGAAAAAAATTTTCGTTCCGCAAACATTCGAAACGTTCTTTGAGAGGGGAAAAAACGGTTTTTTCATCGACAAATTCGTTCTTCGAACTTTTTTTTTTTGAAGAGAAAGGAAGGAATATCCTTTGAAACGCATTCGCAATCCCTCAGGCTGATATTCTATCAACCTCGGAAAGAATTCTTTTTAAATTGCAGGACAAAAAAATTATTAATTGGCTCTCATTATAAAGAATGAAAAAAGCAGTTTGACAAAGTGACTTTCCTTTTTCCTTCTTTTTAAGGAAAAGGGAAAAAGAGGGAAAAAGCAACTGAAAAAACAAGAAAATAAAACTGGGAAAACGTTTTTAATGTGATAATGAAATGTTTTTATTTGATGATTCCAGTTAGAATTACTTTTTCCTCTACGAGGAAAAAGATGAATTAAAATGAAGTTTGTATTTAAATAAGTTCTTGGAAAAATCTTTTATTCCGTTAAAAAAATTTCTTTTTTCTATATTAAAGATGGAAAGGGAAAAGGGTTTTCCTTTCTTTTCTTTCCAGAGCTTTTCCCCTTTTCTTCTTCTTTTTCCGCTTTGTTGACTTTGAAACGAATAGAATCTTTCAAAACTCTCTGGTTCTTTACAAACGGGTGAAATGACATCCGAGTGGAAAGGAAACGTTTTCTAACCCTACCTGGATACCCAGAACAAAAAAAAATCATAAAGCAAGCCTCGGGGTTTTCTGCACAGAGATATCAGAAAATAATGGGCGGTCCCTTGGAGCAAAGACTGCCTTTACCTTCGTAGGGCGGTTGAGAATAAATTATTCAACCGAATACATACTGTTTGATATGTTAATGCCGTAGAAACAAGGTAGCTATCCACAATGCATCAACCGTTTTGTTTGTGATGTTGCATACTTGAATCCCTCTTTGCTGTAGATGATGGTTACTTAACTGTTAACACCTATGAATATTCGGTTAGCCTGATTTGAATAACGTTATATCAATCTATTGCCACGTCTGCTATACAGTAATTAATTACAATTGTCAGTTTAACACTTTTTTTTGTTTCATTCCCACGTTTCAACAAATCATAACTTTATACAGCTAACTGTAACTCGCAAAAATGGCAGCTTCTGCAAATGGCACACAGAGCCATAGCTCACGGGCATGTTGTTCGATTCTTCTTCTCCCGTAACTTGGATGAACATAGAATCTGAAGGTGTGGTTCTTTATTATTTACAATTTGCATTTTGAGGTTAAAAAGTTCACAAATCTTGATATTTAGAGGAGGATGATTACAGGTCCTTAGGGCTTGACTATGATTAATAAACATATATAGAAAGAGAGAGGCTAACAATTTTTTATTAATTAAAGTATTAAACGTAAAAAATTTATAAATCTTGAAAACAACATTTCATATCGCATGTTTTGAGTATAAACAGCCTCGGATGATTTGTTATAATGCCGAGTATCTTATCCCTAGTTGAAAATTTTAAATCACAGTAACCAGTTTGAATAAATTCTAGAAAATGGAGGTTTCTTTTACATATATATCTTTTGTATTCATCAATTACACTGTTAAATTCCTTTTTAACATAACCAACCGAACGCGTTTTATTAACAATGAGAGAAAACATCTGTCGTGGTTCACCATTCCTGTTTCAAAAACATAAAAAGAGTTGGGTTGGAAGGCTATAGTCTCTGCCTTTTCTGTTTGTAATTGTCATTTCGGGAATAAATTTCCTGAATACTCAAATCATATATACAAGTCATCACGGAATGAATATCCTCTTTGACCATTGGTAGGGAAGGAAGGGAAACGATGGCAGCATCTTTAAGAACTCGCTGTAATGAATTAAGGGAGACGAAGGGAAAAAACTTGGCGAAATGTGTCTCATGGGACTCATTTCGAAAAGGAAAAAAATTATTACTTTCTCAAAAACAAAAAAAAGGAAATTAACTAAAACAGAAATTTATTGTTTGATATTTACTTTTGTCTGGTTCATGGTTGGAAATTATGAATTTTTCCAAGAAGTGCTGATGAGAGAGAGACAACATAGGCAAAGGCGTTCTTGAAAGGAGTGAAACAAGAGACACGTGTGTCGCAATGGGACACACGCGATCATATTTCCCTTTGGAGTCTTTTGTCGAGGACTTGATAAATAAGCAACAAGCCAAGAAAAATATGAATAATGACACGTTTTGGTCAAAACATTCTGGTTAACCATTGTGAGTTCGTTTTTTAGCCTTAATTTGATTAATTTCGATGACTTAAACTTTGTTAGAGCCCGGCTTTGTGCCCTTTATTATTATTGTTAATGCTGCGAGGATTCTGTTTTAGTCATCTTAGACACTTTAAAGTTCTGTGTGATACTGTAAGACTGCCTAACGTCATTTCTGTATTGTAGTTTGGCCAACTGGTAAAAATTCCGCCAGATGATAAAGACAGTGAAATAGTAACTGTACGAAATTATGATTTCTCAAAATAACGGCCACTGTACTGTATATTGTGTGCTAGGTTACATAAAATAACTTTGGTAGAAGCTCGCAACCAAATATCAATCATGTGAGCTCTTGTTATCGACAATCTCTTGGTGAAGGCAAAATGCGTCACGTGACTTCTTCAGTACGAAACGAAAATCGTTCCTCACTGCTTAACTCAACTTTTTAAAGTTTTTACAAATATTCTATAATTAAACTTGATGTTATCTGTAAATAACTCTGTAATTAATGTACATAACCATAAATATTAGAGAACAAAACAATGGCGGTACTCCCTGCTCTCGTTCACTTATATCTTTTAAGAAGACCTCGTTTAGAGCTGTTTCCTTCAGCATTTTAAACTTAGAATGTTAATAGAATTACCCGCTGTCACTATCAGGTGAAATTTTACTGTATGATTATAATTTGTGACCCAATAACTGTTATTTTTAAACTCTAGACAGTTTGTTAACTATAAAACATTCGTCACCAGTGTCTGACCCATCCTATTGTCTGACCAACTGTCTTATAGAATCTGCAATGTGGCCTTACATAGTCAGATGAAATTTTACTGTATGATTATAATTTGTGACCCAATAACTGTTATCTTTTAACCTCTAGACAGTTTGTAAACTATAAAACAATTCGTCACCAGTGTCTGACCCATCCTATTGTCTGACCAACTATCTTATAGAATCTGCAATATGGCCATACATCTAGAATACAGACTGATGAACCTCAACTATAAATGAGAATCTAGATTAGAAAATATTCCGTTTTATTGTCTGCTATCCATACAGTAACAAATTTCTTGTGTCACCATAGTTTGATGAATGGTTAACAAAATCCATAACGAAGTTGAGCTGCACAAAAAAAAAATTTCGGGAAAAATAGATTGAAAACGAAGGCCGACAGGAAATCAGAAGCATTTCACCCATTTCCAATTATCCACCAGCGCGTCTACTGCTTTTTTCGCCTTTATTAAGAGAAACGTGTCTGAAATGGATAAAATAAATGAAACAAGAGTTTGGCCTCACGCATTGCATGTTATTTAATAAGCTTAATTAAAAGGTATTGGGTGTTGAGAGCTTTCGACGGGGTTTAGGGTGTGTCGGTGAATGCTTTTAAAACAGTCACGTGCTTAAAGAATGGAAAAAAAACGTTATCCGCTACTTGAGAGGTTTTTTGTGGTATCGTGTTCCTCCTGCAAATTGAAAACAGAAAAAAGAACTCTCTCTCTCTCTCTCTCTCTCTTCGCCGAAGTTTGGTGAAAGGATATTATGAAGTTACCGATCAAGAGGGTCGATAATAAAAGAGAGTAAACTGATCGTGAAATAAGATTGGTCACTTTTCTTGTAAACGAAGTCTTTTTTCCATGTGCACTGGAGAAAGAAGGATTCCAGTCTGGAGTCTGTACTTTGATGGTACTGGTGATTTGGTAGTGTCGAAGGGAACGACGGGATTTGAGATGAAAAAATGGAAAAATCAACGAGGAGGGTAACTAATCGTGAAATGAGATTGAATTGACTTGAGAAAAACTTTTTTGTGCTTTGATGATAGTGTAATTATATTTTAGTATAAAATTGAAAAGTTTCATTAACCGTAAAGTTTTTATATTAACCGCCTTTTACCCTTGTATGGAAACTCATAAATAAAACAAATGAAAGTTGACAATATGAAAAGACAAAATTGAACTCGGCTACAAAATCTACAGCAAAAACCGGTCAAACATTCTAGATCCTGTAGAACATTAATCAACCTACCCGAATCTATATTCGGTGCTTTTGTGTGGTCATTTGCTAACTGTAACCCATAAAAAGTGCTGAAAGAAGTTACTCAGCACATTAACTTGGGTTAACAAACCCCCTTCCAAAGGTTCAAAACGGGATCAAAACTCAAACCAAAAGTATTGCACACTCTTCAAGATTCAATCTCCTAATTTTACTTTGACCTTTTTCTCCCTATGGAGCCTATTTCGAGTCTCTGGAAGACCTGCCTGTTACAGCATAACTTTCCAGATTCTCGGCTGTGTTAGTTTTTTAGCAGTGTTAATGTTTTATTCTACAGATGAAATGGTTAGTCTTTGTTAATTAATTAATTATTTCTTTTTCCTGAACTGGCCTTGTCTGGCCCTTTCATCGTCTTCTTTTATGGTTAGGACTTCCCGACAGAAGTTAGCGAAGACTTGCCACTTCTCCGGGGAGTCTAAAATGTTAGTTATGATATTTGTTAAATTGAGATCTGAAATATGAGATGTTTATTTGGTTATCCCACTTGGGGCATGCTGTTAGTGTATGATCTGAAGAGTCACTGTCGGCACTGCAATAATCACAGGCCGGAGTGTCCCTTCTTCTGATTTTGTAAAGGAAGGCATTAAAGCAGCCATGGCCCGTGAGCATCTGAGTCATGTGGAAGGTTAAACTTGTTTCTTTCGACCCACTCTTTGATGCGTGGGGCGATGGCTGCTATAATGGGTTTGTTAGTAAGTTCTGAATGAATTAGTGATTCCTGCCATCTAATGAAGGTTAGTCCTTTTGTTAATTTTTTAATATTAGTGGAACCTATGACTTGAACTTTACTTTGACCTGACCTGACTTTACTAGTCACAACTCCAAATCATTTCCATCAACTCAAAAATTTAATTATTTCAAATTCTATTCGAAATCCAGTTAATCGGAAAAGCTGGAAAAAGGAAAAGGCAGTCAGTTTGTATGTCACGACAGCGGAAAATTGGTGCAACGTCTTTATCTCTCATCCCCCGAGTCAAGCACACACAAAAATCGATTTCAAAAAAACATGAAGAAGAACCAGGACTTTGATAACCTTTATACTCTATTAAACAATGTCTTTAAGCTTCAAATGACGAGGGGATGAAAAAATAAACCTCAGAGAGAGAAAGAGATGAAGCCTCTAGGAGAGATTAATGAGAAGCAACCCTCTTAAAGTATCAACCCCTAAATACCGTATATTGCAAATGTAATTGAAATTACTAGGTAGAAAGAGACGCGGAGGAGAGAAAGAAACCGCTTCCAATTGAATATACGAATTTTTATTAACAAGGGTTGGAAAACCACTTTTTCTAAAACTAAATTTGAAAAACTGACGGCGAGGGAAAATGAAAATGAAAATTGAAGTTGAAAAAAAGGCGTCTGTGTTGAAAACGAGACTCAGGCCTACAAAAAAAATTATAAATGAACCTCATGCTTGAGGTTTTAGCTTTTAGTGTTAACCTTACGAGGTGTTATACAAGATCCCATTTATATATTAAAATCTATATAGTCACACTGTATTCTTCTGTAGCTTTCCTAACCTTTTCTCTGACCTGCAATACAACACTAACCACACCAGCTGAAAGGAAATCACCTTCAGTAAGGATCCGAATCTTCTCCCAGCATATCCACTTATAAACCAAAACGAAGAATCCGCCAGGGGTTCTTGATGTCGTTCAAAGCCTCTTTAAAAAAAGTTAATTTTCCGTTTTAATTGAGTTAGAGGCCGAGCGAGGAAAACGCATCCCTTTGCGATAATATTTAAAAGATAAAACAGTTTTTAGGAATATTTAGCAGAGAGCGTAACTAATAACCGCGTTACTAATCGTAAAACTAAAAAGAGGGTAGGCCTGTCACACATTTAACGGTGTTTAACCATTAATCGACCGTTTATTAAGCTTTATATTATGACCGACGATTCGTTTTTTTCCCTTCTTCCTCGGCCGAAATCACCGAAAAACTATATTTTAAGTTAAATAAAAAATGATAGGTTATCAGGATATCGATTTCCTCTTAACGCGTGGCATAGCCTTTGGAGTTATTTCCTTTGAAAAATTCTTTTTGAATGAGAGTTTCAACCGAGAAACTGTTTTCGAATGACTAAACCATATTTAGCGACTGGATTTGTGTGCTTTGGTTTGTATTTGTTAGAAAATAATAGATCCAAACAATTATTCAGGCTAACAGCGACAATTATTGTTTAATACAACGTGTTACATCTTACACAACTAACCGCCATTACATTAACGACCAACGACCAACCAGAGTTCACACACTCTATGGAAATCGGATCATATTCTATCAGTATTGAGAATAGGTTAGGTTGGGGATCGTGGCTTTAGATTAGGGTTTTGGTCAACAGCAGACGATGCCAGGTCATAGAGAAGTGAGAGAGTCATAGAGATTAAACATATTGAAAAAGAAAAGTCGTTACTAAAAGCAAGTTTACACATGCTCGATAAAATAGACCAATAAGTAAGTAGATGGAAAAAGATAGATAAAAAATAAATAAGTAAATAAAAAATATTTTAATAAATAAGTAGATAAAATAAAATGTAGAAATGATTTAGTGAATAAAATAAGACTTTTGCGATGTTTTGTCAGGTGACAAAGAGGAACACGGATCTTAGGTGGTAGTTGAGGAAAGTTTAGAGGAGGAGGATGTTCGTGCTTGGAAGTTGGACGTCTTCCTATCATTACCATTGTAATGTTTGTAAGTCATTTTGTACCATAACCATAGATTTATAATTAACCCATTTCGTCTCAAATATTTTTGTATGGGTTTTGGTGAAACATTGAGGGTCTGTATGAGGCGCCTAACAGACCACAGCATTCCATTGTCCTATTTTGAAGACAGTAAAAAAATTTTTTACTCTATGAAGGGAATGAAACTTACTGTACAGATAGTTGAATAGATGGTCGAGTCTCTCAGTCACTGTGAATCACCATAACTGAATTAGTCACCAAATTTGAAGAACCCAAAATCAAGAAAGAAAATTTGTAGTGAAAGTAGTGAAAACCTGGTAGCTGGAGAGCGGCTCTCGTCTTTAAAAGACAATGGGACGAAGTGGTTTGAGTATATTAATCAGTAGGGCCTATAAGAGAGAATTAATTTGATGTTGTGAAGTCGATTGAATAGTAATAGTAGTAGTGGTGTCGGGCAAACAGAACTACAGATCCATCAAAATCGCATAAATACTTTGTCACCGCTGGTTATGGGAATGAATGAGAATGGCATTTGTAACATTTTCGCCGATTGTTACGATACGAAATGGCCAATCTTTGAAATTTTGCCGAATTTAGTGTTTCAGTGAAACAAATCCGTCCAAAAGTTATTTTCAATTACATAGCTTTTGTCGTTTTAATATTATTTCTAAAATTATTTTTAATAAATAATTATGTAAGAGTCGATAATTCGTCAATATATGAACGAGAGATTAAAAAAATAAAATGTAAATAAAACAGTGAGCTCAAACCAAAACATAGATTCCAGGAGAAAGAAATAAATTAAATCAATCTGAAGAATAAGAGAGCAAAGAATAGGGAAGGAGAAGAACCTGTATTCAATTTCCGATCTTTCAATTACAAATCCTCGGCGACTTTTTCCTTTTGTAACAAAATATTATAAAGCAGCAGAGAACTTTATTCAATGTTATGAAAACATGGAATCATATTTGCACTTGAACCACTTGAAAACTTCTCTCGATGGCTTTTGTGCCACCCTATTTCATTCCTCTTCTACACTCTCCTCCGTTCTTCCAACCACCTACCCGTATACCATTATTTTGTCAACGGAAACGGATTTTCACAAGGTTTTCTTATTTTTGATTAATGTCATCCCTGAACCTGACATCTATTAAAAACGTTTCCCATTTTTGTTTTGTGGAGGGATGCTGTTTAATTATCAATCGGTACCTTTGACTCCTCTTTCTCGTGTCAAAGGTGAATCTTCACCATTTTCGAAAGAAACAATAAGGTACCGTTTTAAATTTATTAATTTTTTTTAATAAAAAATAAAATAAGGGATGGGAAAAAAGGTTTATTGACTCTTAATCAAGGTTCAACCAGAAAGGGAAACGATTAAAACAAAAATTTTTACTTTGGTCCTCTTATCCTTTTGAATGACTCAAGAAGACAATCCTCATCGTCCCCGTTTTATATTAACCGTTTTAATTTCTGATATTATTTCTCATGTAACAGTCGAAACTACCCTTGACTATTGATAGGTAAATAATAGATGGATAAAAAATGAACAAGGGGTGGTTGAGTTTCACCCCGTCAAGAGATTTCTCTTTTGTTCCTTTTTTTTTAATCGGCCAATTATGTAAATGGCAAAAAACCATGCGAATGAACCCCAAGCGTGTCTAATCTCAATGTAAATATAGTTATGTCTTATCAAAAGACCCTTATCATTGGGTTATATACTCCCATATTCAGTCTTAGCCCCAAACTGTCATTTGTCATTGAGAGGAGAAGTTACGGACGAGGAGTGAGGGTGGTTGGGTGGATGGTGGTTGGTATTGCATTGGATATGAATCCAATTATGTTTTTTGTGTCGGCAAAAAAGAAATAAGAAAAATTATACTCATAGCTTATAATCATGGTTTCTGAACTAACTTATGTAATTTATGTTGTATGTTATTAACATCTTCCATCAGAAAATAAATAAAAATTTTTAATGCAGAGAAGTTGAAGCTGTTTAGACATCTTAAGCCATCTGGTTGGTTTTTTATTCTCATAAAACATAATCTTGATGTTTAAACCCATCTAAGTATTTATATTCAAATGATTTTTATTTATTTAAAATACTTCAGTACAAAAATATGAGTCAAAATGACTCACCACAGTGAGAAATAGATTCAATGTTCGTAACGATCGTGTTGATAACTCTTAAAAATACCTTCCTCAATACACTTTTTTATCAGACTATTAAGAGTCAATTTGACTCAGTTTTAAAATCTACATTTGAGTTTCAAACCAGTCTAAATTTGAATAAATTACAAATTCCTCATTTATCATAAAATTCGAGTTAATTCGTGGCTGTCATCTGTAACTCAGTCAGTCGTATAATCCTAATCACGTCATCTAGTAATACCTACCCGCACCTCATTTTCTTATTCTTTTGATTAATACGTAATGAGTCAGTTTGACTCAATTATAAAAACCTATTTTTGAGGCTCAAGTGTGCTTTTTTAAAGTGGAACAGCGTACAAGAAAATTTTATTCACTTAAAAGTCTACTATCTCAACTAAACTAATTGTTATACTGTATGTCTGTGGTTTTGTGGTAGTGAGTTAGGTTGGTACCACTGAAACAAAGACAACCTATGTTTACAAACTACGTCAATATACTACAAGCAATATAGGCGTACAATAGAACCCCTCATAACGAGTTTAATTCGTTCCGAAGTTTTACTCGTTAAGCGAAACAATTTTTTCACTTTAAACTCTACTTTCTAACTGAGCTAATTGTTATAATGTATGTCTGTGGTTTTGTGGTAGTGAGTTAGGTTGATACCACTGAAACAACCTATGGTTATAAATTAAGTCACGTCAATATACTACACAATATACAGTGGAACCTCTCATAGCGAGAAATTCGCATAACGAGCAACATAAATTCCAAAAAGTCTCTCAAAACGAGCGATTTTCGACGTAATGAGCGACATATACATGGGGAATCCCCGACAGTATTTGTTCGGCCTGGAACGCATTATCCTACTTTTATATGGAAAAAATTGTTTCGCTTAACGAGTAAAACTCCGGAACGAATTAAACTCGTTATGAGAGGTTCCATTGTACGCCTATATTGCGTGTAGTATATTGAAGTAGCTTGTAAACATAGGTTGTCTTTGTTTCAGTGGTACCAACCTGACTCACTACCACAAAACCACAGACACACATCATAACAGTTAGCTCATTTAGGAAAGTAGACTTTTAAGTGAATAAAATTTTTTTTGTGCGTTGTTCCGCTTTACAAACACACTCGAGCCTCAAAAATAGGTTTTTATAATTGAGTCAAACTGACTCATTATGTCAGTATAACTGATTGGATTAAATATTATTTTCAAAATACAGATAATTTGAGTTACATCTTAAATTGTATTTAATAAATGGATTTCTGTTTTGTGAAGCGGAGTTGAAAATAAATCTCCAACAGAGCAGACTGTCATCGATTTGACTCTATTCTCAAGAATGCATTTCATAATTAGTGCACATTTATTAAAAAGTTACCGTTAGCAGATAAACTCAAAATTTCAAAAGGCTATAAATACAACATCAAATTACGGAGAAGGATTGATTAAACATATCTGTTTCCAGGACGCTGTTGGCTGTTTTGACAAAATCCAATCGAATGGTTTCTGAATCTTTTGCCACGTTGTAAACACTTGTAGTCTCTACAAAGTTGAATCAAAGAAGAATGGAAGGAGGAAAAAATGTGAGCGGAAACAGAGTTTGTAAGTCAAACAGTGGGTTATATCCGGTTGATATAACAAAATTTCCTCAATCAAGTGACCTTCCGAGAAATCCGAGTTTTCTTTGTTATTGAATTTTCCAACTCATTTCATTTTCACTTACTTCCAACCAAACCCGTTTCCTTTCTAAGTAACCGGAGTTGTTTTCTATTCAATTCCAAGACGGCGGTGGTTCCGGGAAATCTCTCAATCGGTCGGACAAAAATTTGTTTGTTTTGGATTTTTTGATTTGTCGACCACAATTTGAATCAATTTGTATTTAGGATTTGACGACCTATGACGTCACTGTTGTTTTTGATTTTTATGTTCCCTGGTTCGTGTCTTTTTTCTTGGAGGCAGCAATTTATATAAAAAGTTAATGGTATTAAGAACGTTCACATTTTACGTGTATCTTTGTATGACTCAACGAATGAAGCTTTTTGTTCAAAATACCTGTTTCCGTTAAAATAAACCCATACTACAGTCCCGATGGGTCATTTTATACTGGTATCTTAAATTGGTATAGTCTTAAAAATTTTCAGGTCTAAATAGATTAAAACTTTTTCTTGAAAACTAACTATATACACTCATACCTCGCTATACGGCCGCTCTTTATACCGCATTTTGCTAAAACGACCTTCTTCAATTATGGCAGTTTTTCGATTTATGGCCTAAAATGTTTCGATATAACGGCCAAAATGTCTGGAAGTACTGGTACAGAAGTTAATTTCCATCCCAAAATTAAGCAAAAGATTTTGGGTCCAGAACATGATCTTGTCTTTGAAGGTTTGAACGAACGTCATGTGCTTGATCTACTTGATAGCTGATAGGAAACCTCTTTCATATGAGAGAAACTCATTCAGGTTCAAGCGAAACCGGCATTTGATGAAGAGACAGAGCCTGTTGTATCCAAACAGTTAACATCAAAAAATTTGTCGAAAGATTTTTGCTGTTTCGAACAAGAAATAAACATCCTCCTTGAAACCGATCCTGATGTCGAACGTAGCGCTAAAGTTTCTCGAGAAAGTAACTCAGCCATTAGCTGTTAGAAACCACTGAAGAATGAAATAGACAAGAAGGCAAGACCAACAATATTGGACAATTTAAAGCCAGGACCATCCTACCAGCGAAAAATGATGACGACAGTGATCTGCAGGTTTTCCAATCTCATTGAATTTGTATTAGAATACTTGATTCGTTATACGGCTTTTCGCTTTACGGCCAAGTTTACAACGTATCTAGGCCGTAAAGCGAGGTATGGGTGTATTGTTATTATTATTATTATTATTACATATTTTTTAATGCCAAAAACAGGATACGTGTCTAATCCTCCCGAAAAAATTCGAGATTCCTTTTGGTACGGATCGAAATCAAAGACTCCCAGCCGGGGGGCCGGTTTAATTTTTTTAGTAGTCGTGCCTATAGAGAAAATTTTTAAAAAAATTAAATGCACATTCAAAATTATCCGGAAGGCTTGAGAAGCTGCAACCGGGACTAAAAAAATCGTGATTCACTCTGTGAGATGCCCCCTAGAAGCGAATTATGAGCCTCGAATTTCTTTTTTAACGTGATTTTAAATTAAAAAGAAAAAAATTATTTAAACGAAAACTTTAATTTCCCTCCATTTTCTATTCAATTTATCTAAAAGCTTTTTTCTCTCAGTTGGTAGTTGGTCGAAGCGGTAAAGAAAAAAGCGAAAACATGAATGTGACAGGTGGTGATTGAAGGTAGGATGAGAGAACGAGATATGATTAGAGAAGGAAAAAAAGCAGAAGCGAAGGAGAGAGGTAAAGCAGAAGATGGGAGCTGGAAATAAGGGTTTCAATGGGAAGGGTGACGGCTCCAAAGGGATGCTGAGATTTCAAAAAGAAAGGAAAAGAATTTATTGCTTTTATAGATCTGTTTGTAACCAATTTTGTTCTTTCTTTTCTTTTTTATAAATGTTCCTTCCGCCATTTGTTACTTTCTCTCTCTCTCCTTCAGGGTTGGATCTTGATAATGAGGGAATTGGCGCAACTATTTATTTCAAAAATACCGGTGGCACGGTTTTATTTAAATTTTTCTTGACTCATTTTATAAATACTGCACAAATCATTACAAATTCTATGGATGAATTCATTTCAAAAATACTGCACATTTATAATTTTTTTTATGATTTAACAATGCATTTGCTTCTCTTATATCATGTGGACCGAAGAGATATATCACATTTATGACTTACGGTAAAAGTGATAAATCAGACGAATATATATGATTTCCAGCGATTATCATCAAATAAACTTGGTTAACCCATTAACGCCATGTGTCTTCAAATTAGGACACCAACTTTAGGGTATTTTTTAGTGCCTTAGACACTTTTTTTGGAGGCATTTTTTTAAACACGTTAATCGCCACGATGTCAGAGAAATGTTCACATGGGCCATGGTAACTTTATTAAGGGCTTAATTTTATGGGCTTGTATTTTTTTCAACTGAAACAATATATAATATATATATATTTATATGTTTATTTCATTTTATTGTTGGCAGCCAAGAAATTTTCAGGTTTTGTTCCTGATAGGCCAAGCTTTCGAAACAATGCAAATGTACCGTTTGCGTCGGACATATGTGATTGACGTGATCTTCTACCAAATCCCGCGCGTCAGACATATATGTCTGACACGGCTCTATAGAACTTCTTAGCGTCAGACGCATATGACTGACACGGCGATTAGTGTCTTACACATCAACAGCCATCTTTTCTTTATGATTAGGAACAATTTTTTCACTTTTCTCATAGTCAGGAGTTGTAGAATAGTTCAGGATAGAACAGCAAAATTTTCACTAAAATGCATCGGTCCAAAAATTTTTCCCTCACATCCTGTTGGAGGTATCGCTGCGGAAAAAAATTAGCAGACACTCAAGATGTTGTAGAACAAACCCATAAAACTCTTATCATTGAAATTTCAACCAAAATAAAATGAGCCACAGTCAAATTTTGGTGTCCTCATTTGAGGACCAGGGGATTTATACAATTCATACGCGATGAAAAAACCAACAGTTTTGTTAAAATTTACAAAAAAAAAGTGGGTAAAATGACGACAGCAATTTCCGGAAAATTTTTCACAAAATGTACAGAAATCTCATTTTTAACTTTTATACCAGACTTCAAAATACTCCTACGATTTCTATACCTGGGCGTTAATGGGTTAATGTGACATGTTACTGAATATTTATCACATTTACCGGGTAGATTATTCAATTCGTCTTCTCAGGAAATTTTTATTAAAATTTACATTAAAAGTTGGAGATTTTATAAACTAGCCGGTAAATGTGATAAATACTCCCTAATATGTCACATTAACGAAGCTTAGAGTCAACAGACAGATTCTAGTTGTAACGCTCAGATTTGAATTATTTTCTGGTTCTTCAATTTTAAGAGATCAGTCTTTTTTTACGCGTGTTAAATTTATGGTTTAATGAAACTGAGCGTTTGGATAATAATCGAGCCTTTTTTTTTATGCGGTTTTTAAATTCGAAGTCTACATCTTTCGCGTAAATCAATACCTGACTTAATACATAAATTCAATTAAATAAGTTCATAGGATTTAAATAAATACCTAACCTTCCGGACGTTAAACTATATTTGAACCAAATATTTATTTCAAAAGTACCGCACACTTTTATGAAGAACTCATTTTATGAGTAATACACATTTTCAAAAACGTCTATTCTTTAGGGCGTCTGTTTATTTAACTAATGTAAAGTGCGGTGGGCTTTTTTTACGCGCTTTGTTTTTGTAGTTAATTGTTTTGCTTTTTCCGTTAGAAAAACAGAAGTGGAGAAATCTTCTTGAAAACTTATTTTTAGGTTCCCACAATTCGTCTTAAAAGATTTCAGGCACCGCCATCTCTCTCAGAGTGAATCTCTTTCTCTCAGAGTTGATAGGAATCGACCCATGGGAACGGTTACATTGGGAAGCTGTTTAACGGTTAAGCACTCTCACACCTTCTTCTTTAAACTCAAACAGAAAAAACTCTGAGGATTAAAGAGAGAGAGAGAGAGAAAGGATTAAGAGGGGCGACTATAAAGCCTTTTTCTGTATCCTTTATGAATCATTTTCCCTTTTTCGGTTCTTTAAGACTTTCTTTTTGAAATTTGTTTTTCAATTTGTCGAGGGGTTTACAACAGCCAATCCAATTCCAGACCAATTTCAATTTTCCTTTCATCAGTTTGTCTTTTGTATCGCGTAAAAAAAAAATTATCCTTGCGATGGATGATGATGACAATAAAGCGATTTACTCATGTTTAATCATATTCAAATTGATCATCAATGAAAAGTTTGTTTTAAATTTTGGACACCCCTAAAATGGTGATTTTAAATTTCCCGCGTCATTCGGCATGATTTTTTAGTATGCAAATTAGTACTAGTTGAGAAAATGTATGTAGACATACTCCCAGATCTTTTTTTACACGTCTTCTTTTCCACGATTTTTGTAAATTAAAAACTAATCTTAACGAACCCTTGCTTGTTTCATAAATAATGCACACTTCTACGGAATTTGTTTCACACATGATTCATATTCATTAATACTTATACTTAACAAACTTCCCAGTGGTTTTGGATGTTTTATTTTTTGGTCACAATCAGGTCTCGTTTTACGCGGTTTCGCATTAGTAGAAAGCTAGAAACATATCTCCTACGCCTCCAATGTAGATTGAGACTTTTTTAGCGCGGTCATAACAAAGTTATGAAAATTTTTGTCAAATTTTTTGCCGCATAAAACAAGACCCGACAGGATTTATTTTGACTATTTCATAATCATTCTAAGAAAACTGTGAGAATTACGTCACAAATCGTCCTTTTATGACCAGTATCAAAGGAGAGTGACGGATTGAAAGAAAAAAATTTTTTTTAGCTGAGACTGGAGTGAATAGTGGTGTCTAACACCAATAATCATCTTCCTGCGAGGAGGGAAAGACGTACAGAGAGAGAGAGAAAAGCCGCCGACGGCTTCATCCGCAGACAATTTTTATCTCAACCGAATAATTTAAATGCGTCACTTTAAACGGTCGATTTGGGGTTGGAGTGTCCTCTTTGTGATGGGGCTGAATCATGAGGGGGTCATTAATTTCTAATTTCACGGTTGGAAGTGTTCTCAATCTAAGAGTGAATTCTGTGTTTTCCTTTTGACATCTTCTCTCTCTCACCCCTTTGTACAAACAATCGGAAAATCATAACAAAGCTCAAAACACCGTTAAACCGTACACCGCCACCCAAAAAAAAATATCGCAAATCGGTGAATCGATGACAAAGATGACAAAATAATTATTCTACACAATCGCTGGATTTCCCCTTGAAAATTTTTGGGTAAAACCTTTGTTTAGCAAATGAAAGGACTATGAATATGTCGCTGGCTACATGAAAACACCAAACACGAGCCTTTTTTCAATCTTCACGTGTGTCATACGTGAAACAAAGAGCTGAGGATGATATGGTCGAGCTGAATTACGCTTATGGCCCACCATTTGCCTTTTTAAGCTGATATCTAAAAACGAACATAATTCCTTGCTAGGTTCAAACTCTTTGTGTTCCTCCTGTGCATTTGTAATAATCGCGGTTTTGAGCCTTTTGCCGAGGGCGTCGTCAGCAAACAGATCTCACACGCTTTGTAAACAAAACTGCTGTCATTGCATTTCGTGATAAACCTTAGAAATCCGTTCTTCATACGTGAAACTCTCTTACGATCCGGGTCAATTAAACTTTCTCCTGTGATTGTATTCCATACATCTAAGCTGACGGGAGTTCTATCTGGTTTCGTTACTATGGGAGGTGTCTTATTGGAAATAATTTGTCCTTTTGCGAAGGCATCATGTTTATGAACAACAAACCTAGATTTTTAATAAAGGTTCTCTTGGAAGATGTTGAATTTCCAACACGCGTCTCTCGGATATTGAGCTTTGTTTGAATTAATACATATTTGTCAACTGGTGACTTTTCAAGTATGAAGACACGCCTCGAGGAACTCTATCGAAACGAGTTGGGAAGTAACACGAGAGCCCTTCTACACTTCCCAACTAAATCGGTGAATGTTTGACTGTTGTTTTGTTACGCCTGATTTCATTTCACAAAACCCCTTCGAAAACCTTTTCCAGCAGTGACAGATTCTACCATATTCTATTGACTTCACCAAATTCTCAGCATTTTAATTCATACCATGGCTCATGAGTAATTTGAATGTAAGAATTTTACTTCGTCCGTCCTCTTTCCTTCCTCCTCCAGTTTCTGTACCCAAACTTAAAGAATTTCGTACCCGATTTGAAGTTCTGCGGTTTGTATTTTATCTCGTAGTTTCAATCCTCCAAACAGATATTGTTCTAATTCCTGAAACTTGTGCTACAGAATCAATTTTGATTATTAAAAGTACTTGTTTTACGCGAAAATAATAAATCGACACTAAAGGTGGCATAAAAATTGAGGATCGCGTAAAAAAAATATTGCTTTTCCATTGAATAGGTAGCAGATACATTTTTATTTTTCTCACTCGAAGAGAAATCGCATAAATTGAGATCTGACTGTGTTAAAGAAAGTATAACACCAATTTTGGGCAATACTGCTGAAAAATATAAGTAAAACTTTGAGTTTGCATTTTTAGTGTATTGAATTCTTCACGAAAGTGACTTTAATTTAACATTTCTTGAGCTTATTTATGAACTTAGCGTAAAAAAATTTTTTTTAAATGATTAGGCTTTGTTTTATGCGAAAGACAAAGACCACAAAAAAGGCTGAATGAACTGATAATCGCACAGCAAAAGAATCTTCCGTCACGTAACGAGATGTGTTTTTCAATTTCCACAAACTCAATTTTTAAAACGCGTAAAAAAAGACTTGGAAATAATAATAAATGTGCATTACTTATGAAGTAATCTCTCTACAACTATGTGACATGATTTTGTTTTAAATCTTAACCCTCACAGTTCGCTTTATTTTTGGATATAATGTGCAGTATTTTTGAAATAAATGCTCTGTGATGCGTGCAATCATTATGATATAAATGTCTACTAAATAGAGACATTTGGAGTAAGTTTCTAGTTTTTAGGATGTGCGAATAACTCTTCGCGTATATCAAAACCAACTGTGCATAACATACAAACTCATACTAATTCGCATATCTAAAAGTCATGGTGTTATTCACGAAAATTTTTAACTTGGTGATTTGGTAATAATATGGACGTAAATGTATTTGATAGCCGAAAAGTTGATAAAATAATTATGGAAGATAATATATATTAATCTATACTTTGATTATATATCAAAATTTAATAAGCTGACGGATTGAATTAGGCGAATTTAGTGCTGAGCAATATTTTAAAAGGTTGTCTATAGCTGTTGAAGATGAGAGAAGGCAATTTGAAGTAACAAACACCAAATCGTTCCAAAATTTGAAAGGTTCCGATAACCGGAAGTCAGATTTATAAATTTGTAGGTTATACCTAAAAGATAAACATCAGAACAGTTGAAAAGAAGAATGTGGCACCAAGACACCAAAAGAAAAACCTTTTTACGTTAAAAATGTTCTCAAACTTTTATAACGTTAACTGAGATTTTAAATTTAAAAACAATCACAAATTTTAAATTTAAATTTAAAAATTAACAATTTTTCCCTCAATTTACAATGATTATAAGAATTTTGTCGAACGACCTTTTCATCACCAAACGCAGAAAAAGAGGAAAACTAAGAAACACGAAGCCGACGGGAAAATCAAACGGAAATATCATTTCGGGGAGGAAAATGTCGTCGTCATAGCCCCAAACCTCAAAAAACTTTTCCAGCGCTAAACTAAGCCTGTCCTCGACCTGTGACTCAGGTTTCTCTATAAACCAACCCGAGGCTCTTTGTCTAAAGTCTAGTTTTACGCGATTTTGTTCGCGACAGAATTTTCCCTTTCACTTCCGCAAATTATTTCAGAGAACAATTTACTAAAATTTAAGTGGCAATTTGAAAATATATATACAGATCGAGCCAATTTGACTCAATTAACAGACATAATTTTTAGTTTATAAAATTTATTTTATTTCTGCGGAAAAGTAAAGAAGACGGAGGAAAGCCCCAAATTTGTTTGCTTTAACTACGCCTGAGTCTATTTGACTTATTTAAAATTTTACTACCATACCTGCAGCTAACTTCAATATTATATTTAAATACTGAAATTATATTATATTTTTAAATTAAGTTCAAAGCATTTTTCTTGCATACGATTTTTGAATTAATTTGGCTCAAAATTTGATGTTTACAATGCATATCACTGAAGGACACTTTTATGAAGAATCCATTTCATAAGTAATGCACAGTTTTATGATATCTACGTAAAATTTTTGTTTGTTTGTTTGTAACAAACTTCTATAAAAGTAGTATCAAGAGAAGCTTTCGAAATTGTCATCTGATTAACGCTAATGTTACCGTTAAAGTGCGAAATTCGTGAATATGGACATTGCCTAACTTATCTGCAGATTGACTGATTTGATCCGTTAAATGAGTCAAAATTTGTTCACAATTTATGTAGGTTACATGCATATTAACGGCTTCTGTATGACTGAAGATCAAAACTTTGCCTTTTTTTCTTGTATATATTTGATACTTTAGACAGAAAATGATTAAAATTGTTATACCTTCTTGTACTGTAAAAACATTTTGAGCTGTTGGATTTTCTCTAATATTGACGACGATTGATTGATTGAGAACAAATTTCTTGATTGTTTGATAGTATTACGCCTAACTCGATTTCTTGAACACCGAAAGATAATTAAACAAATTTAATTTTGTAAGCTTACATTCATACAGAAACTTCGCTGTTGATCCTGGAAATATGCTACTTAAGTGGTCCATATCGACTCCCAGGGTCTATAACAACCTGCAAGGGGTCTATGTCAGCTAAAATAATTTTGGGGACCAAGATAGTGAATCTCAACATACACTGATAGTACTTATTTACATTATACTATCTTATAATATAAAGATATATACATTATTTATAAAAGTATGTGTGAAGTAAAAAATTTACTTGACTACAGTGAGAAATTTACAAAAATCAGGTCAGTAGGGGTCTACCAAAACCGGCACAAAAATTTTGGGAACCCATATACAGTATCCTCACTAACCCATATACAGTATATATTTTTAGAGCCTTTAAACCATTTTAAGATAAATCCTCAGCTTTCAGAGTTTCATTTAAAGTTTGCTTTATGCACTCAACAAAAAAAAATTCGAGGGCTAAAGAAAACCGAAGTACGAACGAAAGCTTCTTCAAATTTTGATTTGAACCAGTTCTAAGAATTCTCTCAACAAAGAAATAATTGATTATCTACAGTCGAAATGAAATAATTTTCAAAAGTATTCTTCGAAAAATCATTTTAGTTTATTATTTTAAGTTGTCTTTCCAAGTTGTTTATCCAACACTCACACACGCAAATCGAGGTCCTGCACTGATTTATCTCAGATCATTGTTTCTAAAGCTCAATGTTTACAAATTTCATAAATCCAATCCTTTTCCAATTCGTGAAAGCTGTATACTACCCAAATCTGTCTTCTACAGACGGATAATTGTCTACGAATCAGGGGAATGTGTTAAACTGATTCATAACTAACTTCCACATTTTGCCACAAATTCATTTCAAGCCGGCATGTAACAGTTAGCTCAACTCCTTTGATAACTAATGCACATGATTCTAATGTAATATACTTTCTCTATTGTTTATCTACAGTAAAAAAGATGTTTGCTTGCGAGTATGTTTTTGAGAACCATATAACCTGATTTTGGCGCAGTAACTAAAATTCAAACAGAAACCTCTGTCTACAGAAGTCGGTCTCACCAACAGCTAGTTTGGTCATTATTCCTGCTTCTCTCTTATCTACACAATTCTAACTCATTTTCCGTCGGTGCCTTTCTAACATGATTCACTACTGTATATAAATTATTGAACACACTTTCTAAATTGTTTCTTTCATAAATAATGCACATATTCTTGAATAATCTGTCCCAAAAATAATGAACACTTTTTGAGAGAAATGGTGACAGAGGTATATCATAATTGTTTAGATAATTCATCTCTTAAAAACATTTAGTCAAAAATTATCTAGCAGCTTTCTCAGCTATCTCATCAGGTACGTCTACGTTATTTTTATGCTTACAAACAAATTACAAATAGGAGACAGATGAGGAAGATAAAACCAAATCAATTAAACTAAAAGTTGACTTCCTTCAAGTCCGAATTCATGCCAGTTTTAGGCCAAAAAATTGCCTCGACTTTTTCTAAGAAATCGTGCACTACTTTTGAAATGAATTCTTCAAAAATTGTAAGAAAGAAACTGCCCTTCATTCAAATATGTTTTCAATATTTCAAAATCTCAAAAACGAAACGCGTAAAACGATACCAGTGACAGAAAACGGCTACAAGATTCAGTTTAACATTTTACTACAAATATTTAAGAACACATAGTTGTGCAATACTTATGAAATAATTTATTTATAAAAATACTTCCCCAAATAAATTGTTTGAAAAGTTGGCAGTGTGTTTTATAGAAATGTGAACAGTTCATAAAATTACATCTTCCTGTGAGTGTATCTTGCTCACTGAGAACCATTTCCACAAAAATTTTTCACAAACAGCTACCAGAGTCAAGCAGAAGACTTTTTCAGAACATTACCACCTCGTTCGGTTAATAACCCCTCCATCTCTACTCCAACGCCAAAAATTAATTTATTTTTACCCAAAAATCGAATTTTTCATTAACCAAAACTAACAAATTAGTGTTCACAATACCTATTAAACCAATTACGAATTATGTAAATTATTTAGAATAGTTTAATAAAAGCGATATATGTCGAACGGTTTGTATTGCCTCAGGATATTTATCTCCCCGATAAAGACACAGGTATTGTTTGGTACAGGGACTATTTATTTATCTACGGAATCGTTTTTGTGTTTCGAGAGAGGTTATATTCACTCATTCTAATTAAATTACCATTTTTATATGACATCACAATAGTGTAGAATTCAAATTTGTGTTGAGTAAAAAATTTCGTGTGTTGATCTTACCTGCCAGCTAGCTGAGTCCAGTGCCAAAAACGACATGAAGCTTTTATCACCTATGATGAACGACAATTAAACGAATTATTAATTAATAATGTTTTTAAAATCACAAAAGAAAATTTATAGAAAAAGGAGGATTTCCAAAAAAAATGAATTTCTCAAGCTATCACTCCGTCGAAGCCGTCGGCCATTTTGAAGTAACCGATTTTATTTTCTCTCAGGAAATTTGATTTTTTGATATCATAACCCAACTACTCTTCGATATTTTGTTTATTGTTTTGTTTTGATTCCGATATTTTTGTAGTCACTAGATAAAACTTATTGCAAAATGTCGAATTTCGATTTCGAAAAAAAAATTCACTTTATACAAATTACTCGCGGGATTTCCCGATTTGGAACGGAAATCGATTTTTTTTTAATTAAAAAGAACTCGAGAAAATTGAATCAAAAGAAAATCACTGTCAAAAAAAATTTTTTTTTGGATTTTACAACCTTTAGGGCAAAATTTCAAACTTTTCCGGACCGCTTTAGGCAGTGTGATCATTTACGAACTCTGTGGCTTCAAGGAAGAAATCGGATACTCCTAAGTGAGAAAATTCAAATTCGAAACCCATGTTAAGCTTGCCTGGAAAACCGTTAATTCCCGCAGGAACAGCAAAAGCTCGTGCGGTTCTAATTTTCCAGGTTAGCAGTCAGTTCCGCCCATGATTAGTTTACGTGATCATGAATTGCTTGTGGCTGTTAGCCGTGACGAATGGCATTCGGGCGAGGGTTTACGCGTGCAAAGGCAGGGATTTAATTCTGATGCGGGGAATTTTTTCAAACGAAAACTTCTCCGATGTTAATTTCACAACGTTGAAGCTTTTTCCGTTCCCATTTTGACACCTTCCCTCAGATTTTGGCTTCGGGCTTGAAAATTCACTTCATTTCCCTATTTCCCGATACGAAATAACTGTTTTAATAAAATTTCCTTAAAAATAATCTTCAAATAACGCTGCTGATAGTTTTCTCGTATGTCGTTCCCATTGCTGAAATGGTTATGCTCTGTTTTCTTACCACTGAGATGTGAGTTCTGGATCACCAAACTTTATATTTGGCGAATCGAATTTTTTATGAGTAATACACACACGGATTCTGTTTCATCGACGTTGAATTTCCTCTAGTTCTTGTGTGGTACGACTGTAATCCATTTTACTCAGGAAAAGAGTCTAAAACTGTGCAGTATTTTTGAAATAAATGCTCTGTGAAAGCGTGCAATCATTATGATATAAACGTCTACTAAATAGAGACATTTGGAGTAAGTTTCTAGTTTTCAGGATGTGCGAATAACTCTTCGCGTATATCAAAACCAACTGTGCATTAACAAACTACAAACTCATACTAATTCGCATATCTAAAAGTCGTGGTGTTATTCACGAAAATTTTTTATATTGGTGATTTGGTAATAATATGGACGTAAATGTATTTGATAGCCGAAAAGTTGATAAAATAATTATGGAAAATAATATATATATTAATCTATACTTTGATTATATATCAAAAATTTAATAAGAAGAAAGCCTTTTTCCTGTACGCCTCCTTTTGCAACTTCTCTACCTGACAATATGTGCCTAAGAATAAACCTGTATATATATACAGAGTTCCAAGAATAATTTTAATCTTACCGAAATAGTTTTTTCTAAATTTAAGAGTACGTTTGTCTTTATTTATAATGATTTGAGCCATATTGACTCCTACAATAAAATTTTTTTCTTTTTGTAAAAATAAAACAGTTGAAGATGGTAAAGAATAATCGCTGAAATAATTTCATTTAACTAATGCAAATACTGTATTAGTAAATAATATTTTACAGTGTGCATTATTTATGAAATAAATGGTGTCTATAGGAATTGCTTCGATCAGCAAAACCTCTGTTGTTTAACAGATTGTTTTCATCACTCAAACCAAGTCTGGAGATACAGGTATTATTTGTCCTATTTTTATCAAGGCGAGTCAATGTGACTCACCTTGGGGTCGACAAAATAATTATACTGAAAGATTGATTATTGAAAAGAATTTAATATTTATATTTATATCGATGAGACGCTAAAAAGTAACAGTTTTATGGGTTAGTCATGAGTCAAATTGACTCGATGGTAGTCTAGTTCAAAAATAAAATGAAGGTTTGGGTTTTAAGTATTTCTAGAAGGATCATTTTCCCGCAGAAAAAAATTAGACAATTTTAGTCAGGACTGAGTTATGCACGACACAAATCTTCTCAAAATGGTACAACCAGTTAGCAACTTGGTGGACCTAACGAAACGAGGTTAAAACCTTAAAACCCTTTGGTTTCAGCCAAAAACCAGCAAACTTCAGCAACAATGGCGACGAAAATTTTTTTTTTTGTACTTCAAACAAGTCTTCTTTCCCTCGAGTTCCTTGTGCTCTTGCGCATCTTCTCTTTTTATCCTTTTTTATTTCTTTTTATCCTTTTCAAAGTGAACAAAAAGGAGAAAAGAGAGAGAACGAACGGGAGATAAGCCTCGTTACTAACACAAACACCCTGTACGTCATCGAAGCGATGGAGGTCGCATGATACGAGGAGGAAAATTACATTACGTATGATTTGAAGAGCTCCAGGGGTGGATTTGTAAGGAGTGATCCGAGGGGGCAAGACACTCCTTGGGGTTGTCGTACGAACAATAAGGCTCAACCCCGCCTGCAGCGGTTTTCCCTTTGTCTTCACGTTATTTCGACTCAACGTGAAACTTCTCTCATGCTTTAGACTCATCCTTTTATCTCCATCTCATCATCCGTGTGTTTTTGAGAACATTTCGGGAACCTTTTTAATAAGTTAATTTTGTTACTATCACGACCGAATTAACGTCGTGAGGAAAGCCTTCGAGAGATGTTACCCTTGGTTCGCCATCTTTAAAAATAATAATAATAAATTTTAACTTGCTCTCTAAACTTTAATATTTTAGATCAGAGCATAGAAATGGATTTTGTAGAAATGAAACAATTCAGCGATTCGTACGAACCGTTCGCTGCCATTTTTCTCTCAATACACCGATTTCGGATGATCACATATTACACGCCAAAGCCATATCATTCCCGTATGGCACAAGGGGCAGTGTCAAAATGTAATGAATACAAACAATAATATTTACAAAACGGTTAATGGATCCGATGTCATAACATTTTAGGTTTTTTCTTCTCTTTTTTTGAGTTTTTTTCTCTTTCACCGCCGCCTTCAGACAATGTTTACGTCACTTGTGTCATTTTCGAATCAAGTTGTTTATATCGGAAACTCCTTTGATTGAAAATTGTGTGCCGCAGAGAGTAATGGATTTTTTTTTCCTTTTCTCTAAGCTTTTGGTTTCTCTTTTTCACCCCTTCCCAATGGGGAACAAGAAATAAAGACTTTTGGGGTAGATTGTGGATTAGGTTGTAAAGTAGGATGTACAAAGAATGGAGAAGTAGTCAAAGAGAAAGGTGACAGAAAACTAAGAAGCTCAAAAAAGCTTCAACCCCAACAGACCACAACCCAAAGTCAAATATTCAAACCGAATCTTGGCCAAAATGTCGTGCAGAGAAAAGTCTTACCACCTTTTTGGGAGACTTTTTTGTTGCCGAAGGTGGCAGAAGAGAAAGGAGAAAATGAAATCATCACCTAAAGTGACGTCACAGTTCGATATGGTGTTTGGGGAGAAAGCGAGGGAGGTAGATAAGCAAAGGGTAGCATGCGCGAAGCTTCCAGCCCTGGAGGGATCCAGCATCATTTCAACCCTATCCTCACACCGCAGCATTTCTGATGAAATGATAATTGTCCCATCTGCTTTGTTTCCGGGCATGTCCTAAACGATACACAAAAAAAAATTTTTTCGTCTTTTGCTGACGGGAAATTATTATCAAGGAATGATTTTGAAAAAAATGCAAAAACACTTCTTGCAAATAGTTCGGGTGTTGAACGTGGGAAACAAAGAGTCAGCAAAAAATCAGCGATGAATTAGAATCAGATACATGGTTCCGGGCATAAAAATGCAAATTTCGCTTTCTGTTTACATTCTAGAGCCTCACAAAAGCTGAAACTGTTGTGCGTTTTGATTTTCTTTCTTGAGGGATTTGCGAGAACTTCATTTGAGCGTAGAACAAAACAAAAAAAAAATTTTTTTTTTCAAAAAGCCCGAGGCTGAGGGTGTACTTGATTTTTTACTCTGCTTTTTATAAATCAGAAAAAAACAACGAAACGGCCTCGGGGCAAGAATCAACCCCCGTTTGATTTTTTTTCCGCGACTCCAAGCACTTCTTTTGCGTTTATCAGTGGCGGTGGTGAATAAAGCTTTCGATGGTGGAGGAGAGTGAATAATAAATTAAAGGGATGACGGCGGGAGGATTTCAAAGCCATTTCCACTCGCAATATTCCGACCACGTTCGTACCTGACATACGCAAACCTTGGGAAGGAGGTAAATGTAAACAAAGGAAAAAAAGTTTTTATATCGAGCATCCATTGCCTCCGGTGAACTTTTCTTTTTTATATAGAAAATAAAGCGGAACGTTGAATTGTTTATTTTTGTATTGGAAGGCACAATAGCAAGCGGACAAATCAAATCGGTGAAATTGACAAAAGGTTCGAGAACAATAAAGGATAAAACACTCCGGGGTATTGAAATATCCAAAGAGTACACAGGGAATGATAGACATCCGTCAAATGGTTACTTTGAATATGTCTGTTCTATCCTTTATTAGCCTTCTCCTACCCACCCTCTATCTATTATTCTAAATTTAGAGCTGTATTTGCCTTTTTGCTTAACCGAAATTCTTCAGATTCTCTCTTTTTATTGTTTCTCCGTATTGTGACCATCTTTCCGTGGGAGAAAATGCGAGGAAGATAAAAGGGAGAATTCTCACTCATCTTCCCGTATTAATTTTAACTATTCAACCATTCAACTTATCTATTTAACTACTAAACCCGTTTAAAGGTGGGTGAGGGGGTTGAAGAGTGATTTTGAGTCAGATTGATTTGTCTACTACGAAAAACTGTAACGTATAGAAACCAACAGCAAGCAACTTTTGGACTGTGTACTAAAAATTCTTCGTGTTATTCAGCGAGTTTTATACTATAGTATAAGTCAGTTTGACTCAGTTTCAAACCTGTTTTATCTTTTAGCATAATATTAAAAAATTTCTGGAAAACAAATCAAATCATTTCACTAAAATTGAGCCTGATTGACTCATTTAAAATTTTAGTCTGATTTTAATATGTTTCTATGGAACCTTTGATGTGTTCATTACCTGACTAAACTGCGGGTAAACCCTTGCTTCTTCGTTTTTTTAGGACTACAGTATCCAAAGGATCTGAGAACTGAGTCAAAATTTGCCGATTTAACGGATCACTCTAGTTAATCTGCAGATTAGCTAAGGATTATTCACATTTAACAATGTCCACACCTTAGAGCCTTGGTACTCAAACTGCGGTCCACCAAGCTCTACTGAGTGGTCCAGTGGAAATTGAGTGAAAATTTGCGAAAGGTCGATTGCTCGTTGTCAAGTCTGAACTATAGTGCCTGACCAGTACGAAAATGTTCGAGCCTGAGGCAATATACAGAAAATACATACAGAAACAGACTGACAGATGTACATACAGATGAGGGTGGACTGTATGCGTCCAAAGTCGGACTTGTAAAATTTTTTTTTGTAAGTCATGTGGCCCAGTTGTAATAGTTACAATAGAAATTTGGTCTGGGAAGGCCAAAGTTTGAGTACCAAAGCCTTAGAGGTAACAAATACCCAAAACTTAATTATTTGTGTCTTTTGATTAGTAAATCTTTCATCTAAATCGATTTCGAACTTCAAAAGTGTTGTGGTGTAATGGTTAAAGCGCCCGACTATGGAAGTTATGGTTGTGAGTCATTATGTCACTTATACCGTTATACCCAAAGGTTTTTAAAAACGGGATTACCACTCAAATAAATAAAAAACAAATTGAAATATCTATGTACATAAAAAATTTTTGGATTTATATTTGTGGTGGGAAAACTCCTTCTTTTGGGGGTGAAGAAATAAATAAGCAAGATGGCCGATCTCTATGAACCAAATACTACGTAACGAAACAGCGTCAAACGAGGTGTTATCATAACCGATCGTTTCGAATTCGAATCAGGAAACAACCGTCCCAGTTATAGAAATATTGGACGAAGAAAAATTGTGGATTTTTTTTATCCCTCAAACCTCAAAGTGATGAATCAATTTCACGGGTCGAAATGCAGGGTCGTTAACTTCGTTATTCTATTGCGGTGATCCGACCTCCCGCCGGGAACAACGGCGAGGGACTCTTCAGAACCTTTTGTTTTCTCTCTTCCATTCATCCCTGACGATCGACTGTCACTTGTCTTTGTTAATTCATTTGTCAAATTGTTTTTCTTTTTCTCTATTCCTTCCTTTTTTATTATACTAGACGTTCAAACACCATTCTGCCTCATTAAATCCCACATCCTTATTAGTTCCCCGAAAAATTATTTTTTTCTCTTCCAACGCCACTGATTCAGCACGTGTTAAGGATTTTTTTTTTGTTCAACAAATAAAACACAAATCACCATCCTCCGTAATAAGCAATTAATTTCGAGTTAAGAACAAAAAAAAAATTTTTAAGAAAATCAATAGCGAGCTCGTGAGGGGGTGTTCACCGAACCCAAAATCCCCAACCCAAAAAAATCTTTCGCCGTCTATAATTATCGTTGGCGCCCTTTTGACTTTTTAACACTGTTATTTTGTGAAAAATCAGATGAAGACACCGCGCCACGGTTTTCCCCCATTTTTGAACCTCTTCCTCTGTCTGACTAATAGGAAAAACTAACAAAAGAGTCTCACGTGTCCGAGGGAAATGCTCAAATTTGTTTTCGTCGGGGCCCAAAAAAATAAGATTGCGGCCAAAATTGGATCAACTTGGATTTGTATTATTGGATTTCTGACTTAGACCTAGAATCCGGGTTGGGTGGGTGGGGGGAGAAATTAATTAAACAAAGAGTTGCTTCGGGAGGAAAAGCTCTTCTCGACAGAAATTTTCAGAAACATGTTTGTTCACTGGATTCTTATTCGGTTAATAAAACATTCATTTTGGGCTTTTCAGCAGCGGTGACCCCCTCCCTCCTGCCCCCAAAATAATCTCACAACAACAATGGTTTCTCAAACTAGTTTGCTCCTAAGACTTTTCATTTCCTTCCTTTTCATTCCTTTCCTTTGTTCTTTTACATCTTTTCCTCTCCTCTTCCTCGGTTTCACTAACAAACTGTTCAACGAGCACAGATGTGGGAATCAAAATGGAGGATAAATAAATTTGGCAGTTTCTTCGCTTTTAATTTATTGCTAACTATATTTTTATTACATTAATTATAGACGTTATATACTGATAATATCAAGTTTTAATATTCATGAAAATCAATAAACTTCGAGTGGTGATGTTACGTTTCTGATGAGGATGGTTCTTCCTTCCCTTTGTTCTGAAGAAGTCGTGCAACGTCTCGCCTTTCCTTGTAAGCAGTTGTCGATAACAAGATATAAGATGATTGACATTTGGTTTGTTTTTGAATTTCTACATAAACTCAAAACTGTTTTGTAGTAGGTCGAGTCATAAATACGTTCCGTTCTTGGTCAGATAATTATTTTCCCCAAACTTCCGATCAAATAATTCATTTCTCGAACAAATAGACATTTTTAAGACTTATAATTCATTGATTAACCTCTTATTTATAACAAAATCTTATGTATTTTATTTCAATAACTCTGAAAATAATTTTTTTTATTAATTTTATATCAAATAGCTTCACCGGAAGTCATTTTGACTCTGCTTAATATAAACCCATCCATAAATTTCTTGATCAGTTTCTAAGTCAAAGTTTCGTTTGATTCTTATATTTATAAGTGCTTCATCTATACTATGTATTATGTTGTTAAAAGTACTGTACATTAAAAATTGAATACCATATAAACAATACAACAGCAATACAAAATAGCACTAAACGAGACTTATATGTGCGGTTTACAACGTCTCTTTCTCACACACAAAACCATCACTTCAAGACTACTTAACTACTTTTAGGGACTTTGACTGTTATTTTGTAACAACAAGAACTACCACCGCTACTGAAACCGTGTTAAGCGAGTCTCCTCGCTAAATTTCTCTTTGGAAACTCTTCAGTTCCTTTTCGACATCGAACACTTCATTCGTGCAAGCACATAGCTTTAACTCCCTCAATTCCAAATTTACAGTCTCCATCTTGTAACATTCTCAAGTCAGGATACTGATTCATAAAACTAAAATTATCTTATCTAAGAGTTTATCCACGTCATAAGTCGTTCAAAACAAAACAAAAATAAACTGGAATCGAGTCAAGTTGAAAAGACTTTGATTTTACGATTTCCACTTAAATAAGGCGTCTCTAAGTTCGTCTCTCCGAGTAGACAAAAAGTTCCGAGTAAAACTCGAAGGTCCTAATTACGAACGTTAAGGCAATATGAGGCAAAAATGACCGTCGGCAAATTATTATAAAAGACGATTTTACAATAAGAATCGTAATAAAAAGGACACATCTACGAGGGCCTCAGTTTGGACCTTTGGGCTTATGGGTTAATTATGGCTTTTGTGTATAGTACTAATTTTTGAATCCTCCCACTCTTCTCCTAATAATAAGGTATCAATTTTGTGTTCCTTAAATCTTTTAGTACCACTAACTAGGGGTTAAACGATAGATAAAGCGGGCTAGAGAAAACGAAAAACGTGTCTTCGTGATGTGAACGCGACGCCGAACAAATTTTACCTCGTCCCTTGGGTAATGCCCAATGCATTTCGAAAAAGTGGTTCTAAACGGTTTACCATATCAATGAGCTACCATTGATCTTGTTATTGCTCCAACTTTTTGGTCGTTCATGTGGCTAGATCATCTCCCCTAGCTCTATCCTCGTGGGATTCGAGTTAAATCAACCAGATCGCATATTATTCTTCAGCGTTTATTTACTCTATGACGAAAAATTTTTCTTCGGTTTGGTTGTGTTATTTCCTTTGTTTGAGGTAAGGATGGGTCATGATAGAAACCAAAAATTCAAAATTCTTCTCGAAAAATAAGTAGTCAGGACCACGTCTGAAAACTATTCTCTCTTCCTACAGATTGAAAAGTGAAAACTACATGCAGAATCTAAAAACTTCTCTGGTTTATTATTATCAATATTATTATATATTTTTGCCATTAGGACAGTGTGAATCTTCTATGATTTCCTTTTTGGTCATCCTTCTCTTTAAAAATGTCTTCATTCTTTCCTGTGTTCCACTTCCCGTCCATATTTCCTCCGTTCTTTTGCAATTATCCTTTCATAATTATACTTTTATATATATCCCCTTCATTTATACTTTCCCAACCAATTCCTACCTACTCTAGGTTTTCTACTTCCTTACGGTTTTGTTGACTGAGTGATTTACTACACCAAACATCCTCTTCGTAAGTGTGGTTGTTCATTCTATGAACGTGTCAATAGAAAACTAGTCGGCGTTTTCTGATCACTTCTTGTTGATTTGTGACTCTCCAAATCTTCTGTTTGTGGTCTGTAGTGCTTGGAAAAACTGCTGAGAGCCTGATACAGAAGTTTTGAGCAGTTTAAAAACAGGGTACTCGATAATAAAAAGTTTACAGAAAAAGGAAATTTTAGTGATATCATGTTTGATGGTTTTTACTTTCTAAACATAAATATAGGGTGGATCAAGTTTAAATGAGTAACGTAAAATGACTCTAACTATAGTTATTACCTGGAACGATTACTTATTTCAAAAGTGCTTCAAACTTTCAGCGAAAATTTGTTTTGGAAATGTAGACTCTTATGCAGAATTTTTTTCATAAATAATGCACACTGTCACTGGTATTTTGTAATGTATTTAATCTTTTTTTTACCCCATGTCAACTGCCTTCTGTCTAAGCAAGACATTTTGTAGTTGGTCTGGCTTAAAGACTTTGTATTCAGGGGGCAGACCAGTGTCTCAACCCAGGGATAGATAAAGGATGCGACTGGAAGAGTAGTCTAAAGGTTGGATAAGAGAAGGGATGAAAAATAATATAGTAATAAGAAGAAGATAAAAGAATGAAAAATAGGATTGGATAGGAAGGAAATAGTGAAAGGAGAGAGGAAGGTATGAGAAGAAGAACAACAATAGATGGGAGGATAGAAGAAAAGATAAAGTAATGGAGTGCAGAATGAGAATAAAGAATGGAAATGAAAGAAGAATAGGAAGTAAAGAAAAGAAAGTTGGAAGGAAGTAGATGGGAGACGTTGTGGAGTGTAGGGTTTGTGCCTCTTCGTCAGAAAGGATGAGGCTGAAGGAATGCAGCAGGAGCATTAGTATATCTAATAAAACCGGGAGGGAAGGAGAACAGTGAAGAGAGAAGGAAGACAAAAAGAGTGTTAATCATTGGATATTCAAGTTGAACACTGTATAATAGCAATGTATAATGTAACCCTACAAAAATTTAGGTTAACCCCACCTAAACAACGGAGATTGAGTATAATAAAGAAAAAGTTTGTCGAGCTGATTTCTTTTTCAGTTTTATAAAAATAGTATTTCAATAATCCAGAAAAATACTTTTGCAAATAAACAAAACAAAAATGTTCGAAAGTGCCCTCGAAACTGTGATGAAAATTTCTTTGAGTGGTGTAGCGACTCATCTAAATCAGGGTTACTATTGTAGATATCATCGATCCCAAGATTATTTACATTCGTGCACACTTTAGTTCATGCAACAATAGACAATCAAGTTTATATTTGAACGCATTCCCTACACTCACCTGTACTTACCTGCACTGATTTCCTTTATTCTGGGTTAGCTAACAAATCTTGGGAGGTTAACCACCAGGAAGGAGTTTACAACCAGATCATTTTAAGGTTTTTAGACCTGTGATCGCAGAATATTCTGCTACATCTTTAGTCACTCAAATAATTCTTTTTACTTTCAGTAATAATAATAATAGATGAAGAGCTATTCAAAAGAAAGTGAACTGGATTTTTGTTACGCCTATGTCTCAGGCACAGGCAAATTAAGAATCGTGGATCTCGTGCGCATTTAAAACAACATGAGACTACAAGGATCTACCTGAAGCCTCGGTCTCATAGCAGTCCAGTCTTTAACATTTCAAATATTTTTCTCAGCATTCAATTCTGAAAGAAAAGGGTTGAAAAGAGGATGAGGACAATGGTTAATGATTAATTATCGGGATGGAGGGAGGAGGAGGAGGAACTTTGTTTTTATCTTCTGCTTTCATGAGGTTTCTTAAAATGATAGACTCTTACTCATGAAAGTGATTTCTTCCCTCGTTGGTGGTTCACACCTGTGAGAAATTTTCAAGTATTGCTGCGGTACTTAAAATTTTCCCAGTCTCCATGCCTGGTTTCTTAAAGGCTGTCAGACGCAATCATGATTCTTGATTATTAATGCAAGCTACTGACTCCTACAACATTTCTTGACAACTTTTATTTATTAATCTTTTCAAAAACAGGTTCTCAACCCTCACCGATCAATCTTCATGTGAAGCTAAACCACTGGTAGATGAAGAAAGAGAAAGAAAAGGAAAAAGTCTGAAAAGGTTTGGGTTGTCTAAAGTCAGGCTTTTGAGCTGTAACCTAATAAAAACAGAAAAGCTTCTTTTAGCCATGAGGTTAAGGCACAAATGCAACCAGTCAAAATCAAATAAGTTTTTATTCTAGGTTCGACCCTGAACTAGATTCTATGCTCAAGGCGTTCACAGGTTCCCTCAATTCTCACTCATTTAATATCAACCATGCGCTAAGATTCTGAACCCTCTCATTTTAATATTATTATGAAACCATGTCTTCTATTAGTGTTTGGCTTAGTCTTCTCATACCTTCATACCTTGGTTAAGTTTTTCACACTGCTGGTTCTATTTACGCCTTACTTACCCCAGGGTTGAAGGCCTTTTTAATCAAATAATTAATGTAACTGGTTTCACTCTCTCCTATTAAATAATAAAATTTGAATCAATATTTCCTTGCTACAAGTTCGTTTTCTGTTCTTTTGCTGTAAAGCACTCAAACTTTTTGGATTGAAGGCACCATATATTTGGAAGACGTTTCGATGTGAGCTGTACTGTAACTTTCTATAACAATCTTATTTGTATATCATAGTATAAATTTTATGAAGTATAACTAAATCACCCTTTTGAACTTTAGGTGTTAAAATTTTTTTCTTTGTAATTAAGTTATTGACAAACATGAACTTTGGCATCAGTGGTATTTTGCAATCAAATCTTCTTGAAAGTGTGTATTATTTAATAAATCAAACCCATATAAAGTGTGCACTATTTATGAAATCAAGCCATATAGAGTGTGCATTATTTATGAAATCAAACCATATAGAGTGTGCACTATTTATGAAGCAAACCCATATAGAGTGTGCGTATTTATGAATCAAACCCATATAGGTGTACTAAAATCAAACCCATATAGAGTGCATTATTTATGAAATCAAATATATAGAGTGTGCATTATTTGTAAATCAAACCCATTGTGCATATTTATACAATCAAACCCATATAAGTATTGCATTATTTATGAAATCAAACCTATAGAGTGTGCATGTTGAGAAATCAAACCTACTGAAGTGTGCATTATTTATGAAATCAAACCCATATAGAGTGTGCATTATTTATGAAATCAAACCCATATGAGTGTGCATGTATGAGTAAACCAAAAGTGTGCACTATTTGTAATCAACCCATATGAAGTGTGCACTATTTGTAAATCAAACCATATAGAGTTATTGCACTATTTTAATCAAACCCATATAGAGTGTTATTGTTATAGAAATCAAACCATATAGAGTGTGCCTGAAAGTAAACCTTCTCCTTACTTCTCGAATCCTTTGTGATAATGTTCATTAATTATGGAAGAAATTCTACATAAAAGTTTTATTGCTTAAAATTTTATTAAAAACTGTTCTGCAGTACTTTGAAATAAATAATCAGCATCAAAATGATAACTGCCGTTTGCACACAAAATAATATAAAAATATGAAAAACCAGGATATGCGGTTGGTGGTGAAAAATTTCAGGTCGTTCTGCTTTTAACTCATACAGCCTTCTTGATTACAAATACGTTCCTTTTATTTTAACATATCTCACTCAATTATATGTTTTTACCTATCATAATTATATATTTACTTTGTTGCAGTATTTTTCACCACAATTCTTTACCTTTTTATTAATTTCGTTTCTTGTGTATGTTTCTTTAATTGCAGGATGGAAGAAATGTTTGCCAATTTGATAATACCACGAATCTGACGAAATAATTACGTTTAAGTTTTGTATTGCGTCATTTTTGGTGTATACACGTCACTGACGACGATGGGATGTATAGTTATACTTCTTCAATTTTGGTTAAATATGTAAGCGTGGTTTATAATATGGAATTTGAAACAAACAGTAGTCTCAAAAATATGTGAAAAACGCAGTATTAATTAAGTTAGTGCGGGTGAAAATCAGTTTGATGC